>JAINUG010000025.1:4729696-5314696 GCA_029706075.1 Aldrovandia affinis | reverse complement strand
CTCCCGATCAAGGAACCTCGAACCTCGAGGGAGAGGCTCACTGCTGCTGCTAACGTTGCGTTGACTCCTAGCTCTGCCTATTAACGTTTAAACGAGGTTCCTCGATCGGTTTTTCGGTCGACCGGGCGTTCGTAGGTGCACGCTCGGCTCACGCCGAACACACTCACACGACCGGGGCTGTTTTCTGGGCCCGTCCAGGAAAAGCACTCTAGGCAGGAGATCAAAGGCGCTCGAACGCATTTCCTGTCCCTTGAAAAGGAGAAAAAACGTAAAACCCGTCTCTGCCACTGAGCTGTGAAAACGGCCAAGGTGTTTGGGGCTTAAGGGTTTTAAAGAGATAATAACTTAAGGAGGAAAGGCACAAAAGCGTAAGCCATCGAATGGGCTCGCCCTTTCCCCGTTCGCAGCTGCGGCTCTTCACGCATGCACGGAGGGTGCAGCGGGGTGTTGCCACGCGGTGAGAGCATATTTCTGTCCCCATTTTAATCTCATTTGCATCTGTGTCCTGTTTGTCTGAAAACAGCGACGCGCCGGTGGCTCGACAGCCGCCAAACGCGCCAAACGTCAAGGTCAGCCAATCAGGGCGCTCCCCTGTTCTGTGGGGGAGGGGCCGCCCACACTGTTGGTCTCACCTCCCTCACAGAGACATCAGTGTACACTACTGATATCGTCACACTTTCATAGAGCAAAAAGTACCTGTAGCTAAATTGGCTGCTCTGGGAATACACTATAATTGTTGTACCATGGTCAGAAAGCAATCAGTTGGCCAAGTCTCATGTGAAGTAGGCTAATACAATGCTCATTCTCAATATACCCATTTAAATTTGTGCACAGCATGGGGTTGAGCAACAGTTGTGCATACCTATCTAAAAAACTTACATTTTGACTCAATAAAACAATGATATGACAAAAGACGATGGATAATAGTTATATAAATGATAAATTATACATAATAGTGTTATATTTAAAACAATGTTTTTTTGTGATAGAAATATACATTCTCCACACAGCTCAACTCTCTCCCCAAGCGACCATGCTCCTGGCGCGCCCAGGCCAGCTGGACAAGCACACCAGGCTGAGGCGGCCTCAGAGCAGCTCCTTCAGTAGCAGTGCATTAAACAAAAGTGGAAAACCTCCAGCGCTGCTCTGTCAGCTACGTGCATGCCACTGGGCCCAGACTCTGGCCCCGGCACACTCCCACGTCTGAATGTGGGCTACACAAAGCACACAATTCTCATCAACACATGAGAGAGAGAAAGTGAGTGACAGACAGAGACTGAGAGAGAGAGAGAGAGAGAGAGAGAGAGGTAGAAATAGAGACAGAGAGAGAGAGATAGAGACAGAGAGAAAGGTAGAAATAGAGACAGAGAGAGAGAGATAGAGACTGAGAGAAAAAGAGAGAAATAGAGACAGAGAGAGAGATAGAAACAGAGAGAGAGAGAGATAGAGACAGAGAGAGAAAGACAGAAAGAGAGAAGAGAGAGATAGAGACAGAGAGGGAGAGAGATAGAGAGAGAGAGAGAAACATGGGGAAAGGGAGAGAGAGGGAGAGTGAGAGAGGGAGAGGGAAGGAGGGAGGGGGAGGGAGGGGGACAGAGAGAGAGAGAAAGAGAGAGAGAATAGAAGTGAAGTATGGGGTCCACTCAATCAAGCAGACTACCCTATAATGAGAACAAGCATCCAATGCAGAATTCTGTTAAATCATATTAAAAAAAGAAAGAGAAGCCAACCAATTAGTTAATCTGATTTCAACTTGGTAATAGGCCTACATGTCCAAACAAGAGAGCTAAAATTATGGATGCAACTTCAAATTAAGTCCACAAGATATATCATGATACGTTGCAATTTAAGGCCAAAAAAGGCCTTGCTCAGTCAGGTGGTTCTGAGCCTCTTTAACCCTGTAACAACAAACATACAGCAGCTTCAGACCAGCTGCTGCTAACCACCATAACAACGAACATACAGTAGCTTCAGACCAGCGCTGCTAACCAACCACTAATCAGAGTAAACCAAATGATAAAACTTCTATCTGGAACATAGAAACCAAAAAACACAAATTAGAATGCTATAATCAGAATCAGGCCCTAAAATGAGACTACAGATTGGCTGAGAATCTCTACACTGTCAGAGATACAAAACCCTGACAGATCCTTACCAAGTACAGACATTGAAAGAAAAGAATAAAATAAATAGACATAAAAAAACAAAAAAACAAGGTTACCAAAAGATCAATGAATATGTAGTCACTGCGCGACAGGTGATGTAGATGGGTAGATGTGCACTTCCTGTATTGCAAAACACTTTGTGACGACGGAAAGGGGAAAGAGAGGGGCCTTCCACATCCCGTGGGTCAAAAAGCTGCTCAGTCAAAAAGCTGCTCTCATGTTTTTACCTCAAGGCACGCCGTGTCTCTTATGTTATCATCGTCACAGTTCATATCACGCCTTGGCCTTCAAATGGTGGCCATGCTGTCCTTCGCCACAAGGCCCGACTTTCAATGAATCCCTACCATAAATACCCTGCCATGCCATGCCAATTTACCATCCGAATTTCAGTGTTTTCTTGCGGAAGTGTAATCTATTCAAAGAGATGAACTCATCAGGGGACATTTGGCGGATGGTTCAACAGCACACGTGCAAAAAGCCTTTGGCCTGGTTTGCCTTCGAGGGAACAGAATGTTGTTTGACAGTTCTACCCTTTGTTTAAATGGGCAACACACCTCACAAGCGTTTCCGCATCCTACACCCCATTGCTGGGTGCACTGCCGTCCAAGGGCCTCTAGGCAAATAATTCAATAATTCACCCGACGTTTGCGCGCCGTCATCGTTACCGCAGACCCACACAATGCAACACAAAGGGTGTACTGCCGCGGACAGGGAAAATAGCCGTAGGGCTCTCCCTTTGTTCTTTCACATTTAAATGAGTTTTCAATGCACACCAGTTCAAGCCAGCAGGCCACGGAGACGCTGGCTTCCAGTTCCGAAATGTGCAAAACAGACCGGGTACCGATTCGCCAAGTCGGTTTCACACAAAAAGCCTTGAACCCCCGCGAAAACTGATGTTCCAGCAAAACAAGGGCTCGACCGCATGTCACAATTACATTTACATTTTATACATTTGAGGCATTTAGCAGACTTACACAGTTTACATTTCTTTACATACAATCCATTTATACAGCTGGATATTTTACTGAAGCAATTCAGGTTAAGTACCTTGCTCAAGGGTACAACGGGGGATTGAACCAGCAACCTCTGAGTTACAAGAATAGTTCCCTAACCATTACACTACACTGCCACCCAATTGTATTCACAATATAATATTCTGCAGCCTTTTTTTTCGGTGACAGCCTTTTGTGTTGATTTTCAGCATAGTAATTAGCGATAAAAGATTGTTGATTTTATTTTAAACCGACTAGAGAGGAATTATTTGAGGCCTTTTCTAAAGTATAAAGACACATGTGGAGGAGAATCACAGTAAAGTATCCCTTCATTTGGCCTCCCACGTGGTCCAGTGGTTACAACGTTTGACACTGGCCATGGAGACCGGGATTCGATTCCCCATCCCGCCAGAGTCGGCTCTGGCCGGGAGTGCCACCAGAGGGAACAAATAATAACACTGCCTTCTTTCACAATATTTAACTTTACGATTAATATTCTTGTTCCAACAAATGGGATTTATAAAGACTGCTCTGACTGTGGCTGGTAATTACACAAGAGGCTAGGGCAACAACTCCTTCCCAATTGGATGTGCTGTCTAGTATGTCACAAGCATGTCTGGACTGGCACCATGCTGTTATCACCAGTGGCTAGTGTTCATTTGTTTGTCCTCAACCATCCAAGAATACCACCCAGCATCCCTCTTCACACACTGTGCTCTAACAGTATAGATTATGGAGTACAGTATTCACTGCAGAGCAAAGTATTTATCTACCCATCAGCCCCGCTTCATCCTGAGGCAAACCCTTCTGCGAGCAGAAACAGCGCATCATTCATCCCTCTCGCTCTCCTCGTCTCAGGAAAAGAAAAACAGGACTGGGCTCTGGCTGTTTTGACTAGGCGGGCTCTCTGGAGTTTCCAGCGTGGCATGGCCACTTGGCAGGGCCCCCGCCACCTTCGCGCAGTGCCAGCCTCTCTCACAAACCCTCTTTCAGTCCCGCGCGCGCTCCACTGGCTGGCCACGCCAGGCCGAGAACGTGCCAGCGCAAGCGGTCCTCACATGCACACGGTCTCCGTGTCTTTAACCCATCACGGACCACCTGTTGCAAAGAGCCGTGTCGGCCCCTTCTTCGGTCATGTGACTTTCGGTCACGTGACTCCTCTTCTTTTCTGCGATGCGTTTGTAACCCGGGGGTGGTCAAGGATTTAACATCCACCGTCCAAAAGGTTGAGTTTCGAACCTGTCCAGGCTAGAGCTCACCCCATTTAGTCGACTGGTCGATTGTTTGGTTGATGGGCTGTTGGTCAACCGAGATTTGTTTTGGTCGAGCAGTCGCGCAAAATAAAATTTAAAATAAATTCTCCACGCAGCATGACACACCTAGATTCGCTTGTCAGTAGAATAATCCATTCTGGATGCTGTGGGTATGGCAGTGGCACTCTTAACATACCTAGGCCTATATATGTTCTCTTTAAATTATATTAGGCAGTTAAGGTAATAGTAATGTTGTGAACAATTCTGCAAAACTAATAAAAGTAACATTTTATAATAAATGTGTTTTGCTAATTGTATGGTTTATATATTTATAACTAACATGCGTAACACCCCCTTTCATGTAGCCTATATTGTATCCTTCTTGTTTTAGGCACGTGAATGTGCATTTTAATTGTAGCCTAAGATTTGCCTACAGTTAAGATTAGTGATATAGGCATACTTTAATTACTCATTTCGATATAACCTAAGAACATAATGTCAAAGAAAAAATCTGGAGTATGGCAGCATTTCGTTTTAGTCGCGGACGATCCAAAAAAGTGGAATGTAAACGTTGCAAGCGCGTTTTCCAAGGCAGGGTTTATCGTTAATAAAACGAGGAGCAGCCTTTTGCCAAAAAATGTGGACAAGCTAGTGTTCCTGTGCCATAACATGAAACGACTGGGGAAGTAGGCCATTGGATGGTCTCCGACTCGAGTAAGTTATTTTCGATAGGCTATAGCCACTTTATGTTCAGCTTTAGGCTACAATTTAAGACATTAGGCTATGTGTGATCATTCGTTTGTTAGCCAATTTTTTTGCAAAAGAGATTTTAAATCCCAATGAGACCAACCTGGTTAATTAAATAAAACATAGCCTACGCATTAGAATGTGTTATGGTAGCGGTCAAATAAAAGCATCAGCCTATTATGTGGCCATACCGCAACTTCACAAGCGCAACAGCAGAATCTGCAAGGGCAGCATGAATAGGAGGCTCGGAACTGAGACGTTTTTCTTTCTTTCAGGTAATCTTGAACTCCGGCTCCATAAAGTCATTAGCCTATTGTTACTCATTTGTGTCATTCACTTAAGAAAGTTATAAAACACGAGACAAGCGCAGTGAGCATATAGTTGTATTTATTCAAACAAATAGGGTGTGTCATATAGAAAAAGGTTCCGACAATCGGAAAAAAACGACGACTGTTGGTCAACCAAGATTAGTTTTAGTCGGGGACAGCCCTAGTCCAGGCTACAGCAGGCCTGAGCTCTCCGCTCTACCAAACAGAACAAGGATGCAAGATAGACTGAGTGACCAGAGGCCCTACTACTGAGCCTCTGGGCCAACACTACCAGTTCAGGGGCACAGCTGCAAAGCTTATTTTAACTACACATCACAGCAATGTGTGGTGAATGAGCAATCACGTGACTACCCCTAGAATTCAGTTAGCTTGCATGATGTGCCCTCCTCCCTGAAAAAGTTACTCTCAGAAGAGGTTACACATTCCTTCTGCATGAGATCACTCAGAGCTGACATATGGCCCGCAGAGGCCTTGGGAGGGAATCCTTGAGGTATGCCTCAAGTGTGATGCAAACATTTTAAGGGTGGGGGGGGGGAGGGAAACCCTTACATTTAATTATAATCAGCACCTCAACATCCTAAATATTTTCACTCCAAGGGATGCGTTGAGACATGCTGAGATGTGCATTTCAGGCCACAGCAGATCATCTCACATGCAGCTGGAGAGGAGAGTTTACAACATGACAGCGAGTGAGAAGAGTCCCTTCCCCTCAGCTGCAGTTTGAACAAGAATATGGTATTTGGGAGGACCACAACATTTTAAATATTGCCTTTCGCCAACATATACACACACACACACACACACTGTATATATGTGTGTGTGTGTGTGTGTGTATATATATATGTTTTTATTTATTTAATGTAATAGACCCCTTGCAACAAACTAAACAATTATTCCAGCTAGTGGATACACAGAAAGGAAAAACACCCACTGCATACCGAATACCAGTGCACACTGTTAAGTCATCTGCAGAAAACTAAAAACATTGTTCACGCCAAATATGGTAATAGCCCTCTGATATGTCTTTCAGGATAAATAAACAGACAAAAAATGGGGGCACTGTGCAGCACTAAACTGTCGGCCTATCTGAAAATAATGATAAATAAGAACAAAACAATCTTCTAAGCTGCTATATAGATTATTTCACCTGTTTTTCACATCAACCAAAAATGTTTCTGGCCTTTAGGAACACACAAGGTCCAGGTTTTTAGGCATCAGTTGGCTTTGGAGCTTCATTACAATCAGCCCTGCAATTGAGAACACTCGTTCACAAGGTACAGTTTGCAGGGAGGCAAAGATACAGCAGGTAGTGCTGCTCACGTCTCTGGCTTGTTGCAACCCTTGCTGTTTCAGAAGAACTTATCTTCTGAAAACATGATTCTGAGCTTAAATGGATTTTATGATTAATAATGATACTTTAAAATTATTCAGGACCAGCAGTGTAGTGTAATGGCTAGGGAACTGGGCTTGTAACTCAGAGGTTGCAGGTTTGATTCCCAGGTGGGGGCACTGCCATTGTACCCTAAAGCAAGGTGCTTAACCTGAATTGCTTCAGTAAAAATACCCAGCAGTATAAATGGATTGTATGCGAAGAAATGTCAATCGTGTAAGTCGCTCTGGATAAGAGCATCTGCTAAATGGCTAAAAATTCAAATAATAAAATCATACGAATGACCTATTTGAATTCTTTTGCCTTACCGTTTAATCCATCTTAAACGGATACAGGGGCTTTTCTGTTTATCGTTCACAAGTTTGACAGTGCCCATTCCCAATTCAAATACGATGAGCTTCACTATTTTCCAATATTAATAATAGGCTAAATGTTTGGGCCAACACCATATCCTCTATAAAGAAATCAGAGTCTTGTCACTTCTCATTCATTTTCACAATGATTTCCCCCCGATAGTGAGAAAGTGTGTCAGTGTCTGGACAGCCGTGATGATGATGATCTGAGAGTAGAGGACTCGCACAGCACAATACACTTCAACCCCACACCCCAGAGCCCAATATCACAATACACTTCAATCCCATACCCCAGAGCCCAATATCACAATACACTTAAATCCCAAATGCCAGAGCCCAATATCACAACACACTTCAGCCCCATAGAGCCCAATATCACAATACACTTCAACCCCACACCCCAGAGCCCAATATCACAATACACTTCAACCCCATACCCCACACCCCAGAGCCCAATATCACAATACACTTCAACCCCAATACCCCAGAGCCCAATATCACAATACACTTCAATCCCAAATGCCAGAGCCCAATATCACAATACACTTCAACCCCATACCCCACACCCCAGAGCCCAATATCACAATACACTTCAACCCCATACCCCAGAGCCCAATATCACAATACACTTCACCCCATACCCCACACCCCAGAGCCCAATATCACAATACACTTCAACCCCATACCCCAGAGCCCAATATGCATTGGAAAGACAATGTACTTCTCATGGGCCTTTTAAATCCTGACAAAAAGTTATAAAAGCAGATATGAAATTAGAAGTTTGGTTGTCTCTACTGAGAGTTACAGTTGTATGCACAGTTATATGCACAGAACAACATGCATCAAACCCCCAATCACTTCAAATGTGGGTAACAATTCCATATCAAAACACCATACTGGACAGGATAGTGTATAATGCATCAGTGAGACCACTGCTTGCAATAAATATCATAACTATACATCTACATTTTAATTAATCAGAGAAATCCATGGTAAATCCAATGAACAGACCATTGTGTCATTACCACTCACCTCTATAGACTGCTCTCACTGCCAAGGGAATCCAAATACCCTGGGTTCAAAACAATAGAGGACCCCCGCCATACTGGTTAAAACTGTCCACCTTCTTTATAATGTGAACACAAATTATATTCATGGTCTTCTAAAAGTACCCCTTTTTTCCCCCAATGGCCAATTAGAAAAATGAGATGACATTTTGTTTTCCGTTCATTTCTGAAAGACAGTGTTCTCTTAAATACATAGCGCCAAAATGCCAAGACATCAGCAGAGTAGGTGATGACATAGCACAGTCCAATGAACAGTGCCATCCTCAGCGTCGCCACTGAATGAAAGACCCAATCAGAACTGCTCCCAATGTTCAACGGCACAAAGCAACTACACTCTTTGAGAGCTATTTTCTCCAATTTATTGATCTGTGGTGCGCTCCTCTGTGTATTTAAGGGCGTAACAAATTTCCATCAAAAAAGCCCACATTTAGTATGGTCAGTCCCTTGTTGCCATTGCAGCGGTCAATGTTTGAGTGGTGGTGTGAACCCTTCCATTCCTACACAGACAAGCACTGATTGTAAAGGAAAGCTAAAGACCGACGTGAATATGCGTGCAGATGTTTCCTGCACCAATCTATCATAGTGGTGACACTGGGTTTGGGGGAGCATGTATGCATATACAATTAGGCAAATACAGATAAATAAATAAACAAACAAACAGACCATTCATAATCACTGAACGTATAAAGGTTGTTGATACAATTCGGTATGGTGATGTGGAGGTCAACAGTCACGTGACCTCAGCACTTCTACAAGAGGTCGTGTGGATTCAACTGTGTTTACATCAGGCTATTCTATGCTGGAATACGGCGTATACGTGTCCATAATGTTTGTGTATCTGTTCCAGGGCTACTCAAACTAAATATTTCAACTCAATGTCATATATATATATATATATACATACACACACACACACACACACACACACACACACACACACACACACACACACACACACACCACACACAAATACCCCCCCCATACCTTTTAAATTTAAATCAAAACTGTGGGCTTGGTACTCACTGTACCAATAACGGTAATGCCATAATACGTTACAAGTTATGCTAACGTCTACCTATGGTAGATGATTATCACTTCAGTATCATAACCTCCACTTCGAAGGTCATCTAATTAGCAAATTAAGACGTTTTCGCATGTAGCCGGATAATACTAATAAAACCATTCTTTCTTGTTAGCTAGACATCGTTATATAATCAATGTGCGTATTTTTACGAGCAACTTATTAATTACACCCTTTAAAGGCACTTAATAATTATAGTCAAGTCTCGGCGATGAATGCCCACGTATATCAGTTTGAAAGGAGCTACGTTTAGGTTCAACAAAAACAAGGGGGAAGTGTTCTAAAAATTCGACAAGCAATTAAGGCAATTTCATTTATCCCATCGTCAAATTGTAACCATCCTGGCTCATTTAGCCGAAACCACACAACAGACAAATGCGATGTATTATTGATTCTCGGCGTTATTGGTAATGCAGTCATAATAACACTGTTGAAGCATTAGAGACGTCTACATTCGAACAGTAAGAAAAACAAGTTGGGACTTACAGGACGCAAAGGGCGTAAGCGCCGTTCACACTCTCGCTGTCGCGCACAAGGAAGCTCCCATCTCGGCCGGCCCTGGCCAGCAGCTCCTCCGCCGCAGCGCGACTCAGATCCCGGTGATACCACAATGGAGGCGCGGCACCCAAGGGGGAGACGCCACCGCCAGCCATCGCAGTAACAAAAAATCCACAACTAGTTGGGTAGTTCCAATAAATACGAAAAAGTCGTGCTGCGGAATACGTGACTGTGGCTGGCTATTTATATCACTGCCGCTTAGACAGCAAGCTCGATGTTTTGGGGGAAAAATCACAACTAGCAAGCTAAAACTTTTCAGGTTGTTGTTGCAACAGTTCCTGAACGTCTGCCAGTAAGAACCCACTGTTCCCTCTCCCACGGAAATAAATATATGTAAATACAGTGGGAAAGTCGGAGGGTTGCAGATAGCCAACTTAGATAATCATATTCCTTTCCAGTGAGGTAAGGTTAACTAGCAAACTAGTTCGCTAGCTAGCAAACCAGCTAGTTTGTAGCCGACTATATGCGCTAGCTATGCGTTCACTAGTGAAATGTCTAGGATGTGATCGCCGCTAACGCCAGACCGATATAGCCAACTAGATAGTTAGCGAATTGAGTGGCGCTTAACTTGCTTTTTTCTCTTGTTTAGAAAGTTAATTTAGCGCTACTTCACATAGCGCTAATCACAGGTTACTTCTGCGACAGAAAGATCTGCAAACTTTAACAAATAGGCCACCAAGAGAGATCCGTTCTTAGTTATTAGCTTGCTAACGAGTTACCTCACTTGATTTTACTGTACGTTACTGTAGGTGACATTAGCCAGCGCAAAATGTTTGAATTATCTGCACTTTCGGAGCACTAACCGTAATACAATTCCAACGAATATAACTTAGCGAGAATTTCAATATTTCCCTTAACTGTTAGATAACTATCCCTTTTATCCCGACTTCGAGTAAGATCGATTGAGTTCGGGGTGTCTCAAGAGCTCAGCGTGAACCCAAAATTAGCTTGCTAGCTAGTATTTTTTTGTACTGACTAACGTTAAATTTGCTGTCTAGCCAACTAAGGTTAGCTAGCGACAGATTGATACGTAGAACATTTCATCCGATGCTCATCCATCTTCCTCATGATTCAATCCCCCTTCTTTGCCCAAGTCCCGTCATCGCCGTGTGTTTACCCGTCAAGCGGCGATGGTCGAAAAGAACGTCTTTTTTTACTTCCAGCAGTAACGTTAGCGCTCCCTTTCAACGAAATCATAAAGCCTCTTTTTGTATTTAATGTACCATATGTTTCGGAAGCGCCTGCTTAAAAGAGCTCTTTAGTCCCACCATTTGGATAACGTATAGTTTTCCTGCAATATTCCGTCCCAAGTATTTGCTAGTTTCTGTCATAGCTCCACTTCACAAAAAAAGTTTCTTCGAAAACTTCCTGTTCATTTGCTGAGTTTCACCGTGGGTGCAATTCAAGCGCCAGATTACCCGTGTGTATGTAAGAGGCCTATGGTTATTTGAACGTCGTTTGGTAGATATGTCCCCTTTAACGTTAATGTACTAAATATATTTCTCTTTTACGACACTGTTTTCGGACTCTTTTTCGCCATCACGCGCCTACTCGTTTATCAGGAATGACCTTGCTATGGAAAATAAATTACACAGCCCTGGTTCCTTATTCATCTGAACTCAAGATGAATCAATAACCCCTTTCACTTTAGAAAATTAAAGCGAAGGGTACAATTTGTGCCCATGACCTTAATATCACATATAAATATGATAAAAGTATGGAGCTTGGTTGGGTTTTACTGAGCATCTTTCTGAAAACGAACATTACTGCTGGAAAAGTGCCCAGAACAGAAGAGGAATCACAAGTGAGGAAAGGCACTGTCGAGGAGTCGTTGATTTGTGAGTAACTAGTATACGATCATAGTCTTTGGGGTATGGGGGTTAGAACTACAGGCACATGGAAACACTGCACATCAGAGCACAAGAGGAAATACCAGTGGATAACACAGGATGGTGTGCCAAAGGAGTGAGGCAGTATTATTTTTGACATGGTCCCCGAGGATAAATGCAGAGATCAAGTCAAGTAACAAAGGAAGGGCAACTAATAATAGGCACACTCCAGCACTGACTTCTTTTTTCTCATTTGCCTTCACCCAGACCTGAATCCCAGTGGCTGTGACCACCAAGGGCCGAACAATGTGACCCTTGTGCTTTTTAGTGCTGGATATCTGCCAATGTCACGCTGTCATATCCCTGGTTTGAGGTGGCGCCTGCATCGCCACTGTTTACGGTCAGCCTCTCCCAACATGTTGCAGGTCTCCCATTGTGGCACACGTCACGGGTAGAGGCGTGGCACTGTCCTGAACCAGATGCTGGCATTGTGGGAGGGAGTGAGTCAGGATGCACCATTTTCTCACGAGCAAAGCAGTCAGCCTTTAACATTAAACCTGACTGACAGAGAGTAACCGAGGAAGAAAATGGTAGTGAGTTTGCTGATCATGGAATATGGAAGCGGCTTCAACTGGATTTTTGAAAAATGTATTTCAACCAGGAAGGGGGAAGGGGGGGGGTCCTGTGTGAGCCTTCTGGTTTGTGTTTAGCCACAGAAATCCCACCATCAGTCAAAACTCGAACCTAGTAATTATGCAGAGGGGTAATGGGCCTCATGTGAATGGGCCTGAAGGAAATCTATTTTTTTTTAAACTGTGGTTTGGTGATACTGGTTTTGATGCCTCAAATAATTATTCACTTCAGCCCTTATTTGCATAGATAAACACACTTGAAAGCAGTTAATTTATTCACCCATTCACTGCATTCTACACATTTTATTGAGTAATTAATGCAGGGTTGACATTAAAAACAAAATGGAGTGCTGTTGTAATTGAATACAATCTTAACGTGAAGCTGAGTAGGAAAGACAGAGACCCCTTACAGTAAAGTACTATAGTTTCTGTGTCTTTGATTACACCAGTGAGCAGGACATTTTCTAATTGTGACCAGCCAGCTCACCATACATCAAACTTGAACATCTAATCAATTGCTACTGTGGTCATACAGTTTACCAGTATATAGAGTACAATGTGTGTCATGAAACCTTTTATAAATGAAAAAATAAAATAAGCCACCAAGAACCCATGTAGTTCCCTGACCTATTACACATTAATTGAATTTTCCATACCATAATATCAGCCCCAGGCGTTTCCTTAACTGTTGGACAGCGTGCATGAAGTGACTATCCCAGACAGATGTTTGAGATCATTACATTATGAGATCAATATGGGTTGGTAGCTACAATGCTTTTAGAGATTGTCTCTGAAAAATGACCATTACATTAACTTACAAGGACCATTTAACATATACATATACACTGTATATAGTTAGAACATGCAATTAATTTATAGTTTTCTGGCAAAAGTCAAATGTATTTGAAAAAAACCCAGGGAAAGTCAATAGCCCTTACAGGGTGGATTTATAAGGGATTGGTGTGTCCAACCAATCACCCTCCCTGGGTTTTAAGACATTTTATCATGGTCATTTGACTTTCTATCCAGTTCAGTCAATTCTGACATTAATGAAGGCATATGGCTCACAGAGGACGAGATCTACTCTGGTCCTAAGGGACTAATTGAGAGCTGGAAAGAGAGACTTGGGTGTTGCTTCTATGTGTGACTTTATTTAAAACAGCAGCACTAAGACTAGAGCAGGAAGGAAGATGACAGATACTGGTACACCAGCTGAGGGGGCCTTGTTCAGGTAGTACTCGGCCACCTTTTTGTTGGGGTTTGGCCCCTGGGGAACCACAGCTGCATGCACTTGCCGCTGTCCTTCGTGTAGGTGGTGTACTTGTACGAGTAGGACCAGATCTTCTCACACATGTTCTGAGCGTTGGAGAAAATTTCAGTGAAACTCCGGCATGCTGCCCCCTTGGGGCATTGGTTCCAATCTGGGGATGGAGCAAACCGACAATTCATCACTTTGTGTTGGAGATTTCGGTGATCACATCTGCCCACTCATCATTTCAAACTGGGGATGTTTTTGGAGTGGGAGGAAACCGGAGTACCCGGAGGAAACCCACGCGGACACGGGAGAACATTGCAAAGGCCCCGGCCTGACACTGGTGTGTCATGAGGCTATTGCATGTGTTGTTCTCGAGTGACAGGTGGCTCTTTGTGATGTCACAGAGTATAGCTGCCCTGATTCACACAGCATAGGCCCTTGTTTACAGACCTGTGCTCCAGTCCCAGCCCGTATGCCAGTCCTCCTTGCAGGTTAAGTCATTCTTGCAGTCATTCCACCATGTGTCACAGTCCTCCAGGCACAGGGGCACGTGCAGAATCCGCTCCTTTCGCCATGTCTGATCCACCTGAAGCCACACCCCAGAGCACAGGGCTAAGAGAGTAGCAGTGTGATTTTGCATTGGTTCAGGCCTTTGACTGCTGAACAGAAGTGTTGTGGGTTCAAAAGAGAGAGCATGGACGTGATTGTTGTACTATATTTTTGCATTACTTTTTTGCCTATATTTAACCTTTAATAGTCTAGAATTAATAAGTTAATGTGTAAAACTATAAGCTATAAACTATAAAATTCTATGTCATGAAAAATACAGATCAACCCATCGATTGAAATGACTTATTTCATAAAATTAAAAAATAGTGACAAAGTACACCATACTAGAGGTTTACTGGACAGTTGGCCTCAAAAGGTCATCAAATTGAGAGAAAACGGAATCTGATCATTCTTATTTAGCTCCTTGTAAACCTGCCTCAATCTAAAAACTCAAAAAGAATTTGGTACATTTTCAATGTTACACCGCCATCTAGTGGAATAGTCATAACTACCTTCCAACCCGTGACAAATCAGGGAAGGCTGTCAGGTTTGGTTTTTTCATCCAAATTTGCTGAACTGACACAGATTTGTATGGACTTTTAATATCACTTTTGGGCTTTATTTTGACTGGTCATCATTGCACCAGTCATTATGTGCAAATCATATTTACTTACTGTAAATTGTTTTTAAAAAATGTGGGCGCATCACTGAATCAATTCCCGTGTGCAGGATTCCATAATCATCACCTCTAAATCTTAATGAACCTTTCCTTTTACTTAGGACTTTAAAGATGCTCAAACTTTTAATTATTATTATAAGATAAATATATATATATATATTATTGGATATACTATATTATCTATATTCATACCCCCCCCCCACACACTTTGGAATCAGCAATTGTAGCTTTCAGGTTACCACTGACCCACCTGCACCCAAATGCTAGGAGCAGGGCAGCTGAGGCATATTCACCCACCTGCAAGCCAGTGACTATTTTCCACACTACATGCCCCACAGAAGTACAGAAGAGCTAACACCAACTGGAAGATTGTCTCTCGCCGATGACAATTAGTAGCCTATGGGCAATGCCTGGAGCATTGTTGGGAGGAGCTAATGCAGCGGTGTCCTAAGGAGGCCTGGCTGATTTAAGCCCATCCCACTCCTGGCAGGTTGAAGCCAACCGTGTCCCAAAGCTACGGCCTCTCAGCCATAGTCAGCTGTGGACAAAGCCCAGGCTCAAATCTATGATGGTTGTGCTGTTAGGGCTCAGCCTACACTGCTCGTGGTGAATGCCTGTACTGACGAGCCACTTGGCAGCACATTGCCCACTTAGTATTTGTTCATTCAAATGACAGTGAATAGTACTGACAGCAATATTTGCACAAATATGTGGTTATGGGACCAAGAGTTTGTCTTTTATGGCTGGCAGATGATCAATATTTCAATATCATAAGCCAATATACAGTGTGCTGTTGCTCACAGAACTTATGTGGGTACAGTTATGTTCTCTCGTGCTGTAAGTCACTGGATTAGAGCATCTCTGCAATTACTCTAATCTGCCCTGTCCACCCGTAGACTCAACCACTGGCATATCCTTATTTATAAGGCTATCCTTGGACTACTGCCAACTTAGCTACGGATGTACATCTGCCAAAAAAGTATGGGCAGTTATGGTCTTCGTTCCCAGGACTTATTCATACTAACTGTCCCTCGGGTCCGTACTGAACTGGGAAAAAGGGCATTCAGGTATGCAGCTCCTTCTGCCTGGAATCAGCTACAAAACTACCTGAACCTGCAGGAGCTGGTCTCACTGGTTGCTTTTAAAACACTTTTAAGTGATATGGAATCCAGCACATCTGGCTGCAGATGTTTTGAATGATTATGAATGGTACTGTGATTTGCCCTTGTTTTTTGTTTTAATTGTCATATGTTTGTTTTTAATTTACTTTTGTCTGTAAACTTGTACTCGTAATTGTAATTGTGCTGCTGCCTATCTTGGCCAGGACGCTCTTGTAAAAGAGATTTTTAATCTCAATGAGACTATTTCTGGTTAAATAAAGGTTAAATAAAAAAATTTAAAAAAATGCATGCGGCAGCCCTGCCCCTTACTGGCTGAATCCAGGGTCCCAGGTGTGGGGAGCACTCGTAGAAGCAAGTGTCCTGAATGAAGTGTTTCTTGCAAGCGTCTGACATTGTCCCACAGTGGTTCCAGTTGAAGTTGTACAGGTAGGAATTGTCGTTGTGGGCTTCCTCAGTTGTGTTGGCTTTGCAACAGGCATTGTCTTTCCAAGGAAAGCACTGAGGATCATAGCAAAGTCAGGGAGAGAGTGAACACAGGGAAACAGGCCAAATAGACTGTAACAACCTTCTGGGCATATTGTCTCTAAGTAATTGAGAAGCACATTAAGGCAAGCTCATCCTGACACACTGAACACTAAAGGGATGTTCATTGCTTAGAATTTAAAAATGTTGCAACCGTGTTTTATAGTTACATTTTAAAAAAGCACTGGATATTCAAAACATTTTTAAAAATCACCTGACCGTTGCGTGCGTAGAATAGCAATGACATGAAAAATGACTGGATTTATCCAGACAGAAAATTGTATATACTTGAATATATTGATTCTAACATATTTTGGCATTGCCAAATTTCAAATATCTGCATTATTATTATTATGAAATAATATATATTTTTGGTTAAATAATATAATATAATAATAGGTGCGGTTTAGCACCCCTATTTTGTACACAACTCCACATGGATGCAGTAGAAGCACATCTTTGTATCGTTCATTTTGTACTGACAAACAGCAGTGCATGAAAAGACAGTTAGACAACACTGCTACATGTTCTATCTTATCTGCCGTTTTTATAGATAGCGTTAGCTACAAGTTTTAATGGATGAATTTATGCCTTGTTAAGACTTATGGGTAGGGACAGAGTTTTTCTCAAGATGCATTCTACTGTTTGTCCACCAGGCATATAGCCACTGCATTTTGATTAACAGGTAAAAATTAAGATCTCCATCGTGTAATTAGTTGAAGCAGGGGTTCTCAAACTCAGTCCTGAGTAACATTACAACATGTAAGCCGTTAATTGTCCTTAGACACCGTTTATGTCTATTGGAGGATGAGTTACCCTCTGAAGGACACATTATGTCAAATATACTGTAGCTATGCAAGCAATGAAGAATAAATATCCCACATTTGCTTCCAATTACTTTTAATCAGTTAGATCACCTAATGTTTTTATTTGTATGCTGGTTTTCGTTCCAATAATAAGTGCAACCTCTGTTGAATCAGTTCAGTTCACTTTCATTTACATTTTACATTTTAGGCATTTGGCAGACGCTCTTATCCAGAGCGACTTACACAGTTTACATTTCTTTACATACAATCCATTTATACAGCTGGATATTTCTACTGTAGCAATTCAGATTAAGTACCTTGCTCAAGGGCACAACAGCAGTGGCCTACCTGGGAATTGAACCTGCAACCTCTGAGTTACAAGCCCAGCTCCCTAACCATTACACTGCACTGCCTGTCACTTTCAAGATGAATTATTCGTATTACTGAAAAACAAAAATATCCACTGTACAATTATGAATTGTACATTTGCCAGATCAAAGGGATGTCATTGCAGGTGCATATGTCTCTTCCTCTAGGGAGTGGTGTGGGGTGAGCAGGATGACGTGGAGGAATTTGAGTCCATTCTTTTTCAATTGTTCAGTTTCATTAATCTTACTAATTTTCCCAAAGAAAAAGGTATGTGCATGGGAAACTAGCCACAATTTGTCATTAATGACAATGAGTTAAGAAAAAGTTAACGATTAACAAGAGGGCATTTCAGTCGTATGCTGTAGTTCATTAAATCCACTGTAATGAGTCAGCTCACTTACAGGTATTGTGTCTTGTTTCCCCCCCCACTACAGCTTCCCCTACAGCATATTTACTCACTACTGGCTTTGTGAACAGCATGTGGTGTGTTGCAAGTGGATAGCAAGCAAGATAGAATAGCAAGCAAGATAGAATAGCAAGTGGAAAAAATCATTTTGGAGATTCCCCAAGGAAAGCAGGGCAAGCAAATTACACATAAAGGAAGAGGACCCTGAAAGGGCACTTTTCTACATGCACTGAGTTGTTATGTACACCTTGCATTGTGTGGTGATGTCTTCTCGTGTTTATCTCCATGCGGAATTCAACCGTGGAGTAATTCTTATTGAACAGCCAAAAAGAGCTGTTTTTTTTTTTTTTTTAAAGTACACAAATAAGCAGTTTGCATGCATGCACACACACACTCTGTCTCTTACAATCTCCATGCATTAGCCTGAGAGACAGCTCCTACCTGTCGATACAGCTTTCCCTCTGGACCAGGGATATCTTTGTGATGCTTGCCATCCATACACATGTTCAGCTTTTCTTGAGACACCACCATCGACACCAAGGCCAGCATACAAGTTACAGTTAACATGGTTCTGTAGGACCAAGTGTGGATGAGTCAGACACAAAGAAGATTAACTTAAAGAAGACAGATTTTGTTTTTACTCATCTTTATAAAGACCACCATATGGTTAAGTTAAAGCTACCATATGCTGTAATACCTCCACCAAAGTTTCCTCTAACCAAAAGGGGTAAATGATTAATTTTGGTGGAGGCATGGCCGTATCTACCATTGAGGACACTGAGGTCATGACCTCTGTATTTTTTTCTAAGTCTGAGTTTAACTAAGTCTTTTTTACACACTGATTCAGTGTAATACTAAATAAAAGTGGTGAACTACTGTACATAAAATGACTTCACTTTGGTACAGCAAAGATTTTGTACAAGCCAAACGTAGCTGACTGTTACACAAACCACTTTTTAGTCAGACTTTACAATGGTGATAGGCTAATTTAGACTATCATAGCATACATTGACAGTGGTGATAGGCACAAAGCTAGCTACATTTTAGTGTACATTTTCAGTGGCCATTCATAAAGTCATGACGGTCTACTACTCTTGTAGTAAATTAGCTACAAGGGTAGACTGATTAAATAAAATATTTCGTAGGGCCTTTTCCCACTGCAGAATAAAGAACAAGAACTAGTCCGGTTCTAGTTACCACCGGGACTTCAGGGGAAAGGAAAGGGGAAACGATTTTTTCGTTTTGGTTAAGCTGCCATATGAAAAAACGTATCACTTGATAGCAAGCGATAGCAGGATTAAACGTTAACGTTTTTTGGCACTACTGCCCTCATATGGCGTAGTTTAACTGGAACATAATCGCATAAAAACAGGCACTGCATTTCTGTAACAACATTAGGCTACGCTTTATTTTTAATGACAACTGCACTTGTCCTGTGGTTTTCGAACCGGTTTTGGCCAATTTACAAACATGCCGTTGTGGCCATTTTAAACCTGACTTAGACCAAATTACTTCTGGAGTAAGTGACTTAGGCAAAACAGTGCACTTATTTTATTCCCACTACTGTGACAGACCATGGGGAAGCCACAAACAGTTTAAAACGCTAGCGGAGCACACAGAGACTCAGGAGACAGTTTTTCTTGCTTCTTGAAGCAGCCGCCATCTTGAAAGCTTGTAAAATTGCCTAAGTCATATTGTCTTGTGACTTAGGCAAAACATGTAACAGCCTAAGTCACACCCTTGACGTAGGCCATTATACTACCGGGGTAGGAACAGCATGATCTTTTCAATTAAGGATGTAGGCAATTTTACCAGAGGTGGCCAGCATCATGAAGAGATGACTTAGGCAAAAAAAACATTTTCCTAAAAAAATGACTTGGGCCATTATTTTAAGAAGGGGACGATATATTGAACAGGCACCAAAAATCTACGAGAACTGCAGAACTGGACCCTTGGCGAATGAAAAACCCAAAGTTCCCGTTTTCTAGTGCCAAAAAAGTATCAAAAGTTTTGGTTCTTGTTTTTTCTTGTGCAATGGAAAAGTGCACTTTCCATTTCTCGTGACGAACCCCCCTAGAGGGGCTCGGTCTCATGACCTTGGTAATTATAATAATATATAATATAATAATGCATATGCCATTTAGCAGACGCTTTTATCCAAAGCGACTTACAGTATTGAATGCATACATTTTTCAGTATATGTGGCTCCAATGGGAATTGAACCCACAACCTAAGCATTGTTAACGTCATGCTCTACCTACTGAGCCACACAGAACCACACTCGACTCCTGGATACGGCCCTGGGTGGAGGTATTACAGCATAAAAATAAATACACACTATTATACATGGATAAATACACACTAGCTTTAATTCTGCTCAGTAGAAGATAATATATGGTTCCATTCATCTGTCTTCCCCCTGTATATATACACATATCATAAAGGTTGTATTAAAGATTTGTAGATTCAAAGAACTGTAAGGAAATAGGCTACTGTGACTATTATTGCAATAGGGGGTTGTTTTTCCCCACTGAATGGTATTCATTATAAACATCGGTGAATCTTAACCTTTCAGAGTTATTGGAATATTAAAATGAGGTATCTTAACAATTATTCAAAAAAATCAACAATACCTTCTTTAGATCCTTTGAATAGTGTAATCTTCTTAACGTGTTGCTTCTTTCCCCCTCTTGAATAAAGAAAATTAAAAGTAAAATAAGACTCCTTTTCAACTCACGGCAGTTTCAAAATGTTTTCCCCCACAACCACAAAAAAGTAAATAGATAGGGTGTTGAATTCTAGAACCCAGGGCAAATGTGTGTCTCCTCTTTCTTCTCTACAATAAGAGAAGGGCAGGATCCTATCATGTGAGTGTGCTCTCACAGAACAAAGTCTCGGACGGGAAGTGCGTTGTGCAAGGTCTCTTCACCTATTGGGAGCTTTACCTTGAAATTAAGGAGTCACATCTTGATAGGTGTTTTAAGGCTCACTGGTCTTTATGACTTGACATTGATAAGAACAAGGACGACGAGACCTGGCAGTGAGTACATGCTCAGGTTTACAGCTAAATCATGCACAGTATAATCAATTTATAATCCAATTTATACTTAGGCTATACATTAATTTCTACAAGCTTTTGGAGTTAGGAGAATAATAACGGGAACAAAGAATCTCACCATGTGTATGATAAACTTGACTTTTTTTTTGTATGTATACATACATATTTTACAATTTCAGTTAATACTGTACCAATGTGCCCAATTTAATTTATATTCTGCAGAAAATATAAATATAGACACTTTTCATCGCTAGCTTGATTTACACTCTTAAAGTGATGTTATATCAGAAATAGCAATGCATGCCGTGAAGAATAAATGTCCCATATTCGCATCCCAGGACTTTTCAATCAAAAGTATGGACACCTGATCACAAAAATGTAACCGTTTGTGGAAAATTACAATTTAATTAACAGAGTAAATGGCAACGAGCCAAACCTGCATTGTGTTAAAATAAGCAGCGGGAAATGGTGGTAGAATTTACACACGTTTTCAGCAATCTTAATATATCAAGATGTGTGTGCGTGTGTGTCGCCAGATGTACACTGTAAAAAAAAAAAAAAGTTATTTTCGCATAGTACTATATCTTTGATGTTTTACTTTATTTCAGTGGAAATGTTTTGTAACTATCTTCGTTTTATTGCAGTCTCGTGACTATAGACATAGTGCACATGCACGCCACTTATATACAGCAAGCTTTAATTGTATATAGATGACGTTTATTGAACTGTGCGGGATTGGTAATCATCATTTATGCCACTTTTACCTCCCTCTGTATTAGTTGGCTTCTGATTATTTGTCTGTTACCTAATGTCAATAAAAATATCTAACGTTACATTAGCTTGAAACTGACATCAAAGTGTGTTGGTAACGGCAAATTAGATAACTGAGATTGGTCTACTAAGTAAATCATTGTTGCATTATGAATGTATTTTCTTTGTATGATAAATTCTCTCAACCGAGCCACAGCCTGTTCTTGTGAACAATTCGTTCAATGAAATACCGCTATGTGCCAATGTAGCTTGCTAGCTGCGTTTCATATGGAACCAAAGTCAAAGAAGACGGACGTGCCTTGTAGGCGGAATCGCAGTAAGCAACATACACTTCCGGTTTGTTGGAGTTTGAATTTTCGGTGGAAGATTCGCTTCTTTCTCAGGCAAGCAAGAACACATTTTGTGTGTTATCACCTATGTTGGTGTCAATGTTTTTGGGAGGTGTCTGTCATAAACAACTAACTGACTAGCTATGTAGATAGCTATAATGATAGCTGAACTGGTTCGAAATTTAAGTAGCTAGCTCTAGTTAGCAATAACGTTAGATTCAACAGATAGTGTTGCCTGACGACGCGTTAACGTTAGCCAATGTACTGTATTAGCTAGTGAGATATTTATTCTAAACTTGAATCGTTGTCTTTTGAGAAACAAAAACACATAAATGTAACAAGTCTAGATTGCAAATAGTTAGGCTAATAATGATAGCAAGTTGACCTAAGAATATGTAACGCTACTTCGGTGCCTAGGGTAAACATAGGCAAACAACAGACAGAAGACACCTTTGCCGAGCATTAGGTGGCACACCACAACGTGAGCTGTGTCAGTTAGCTAACGTTAGTTGATCATTCGTCAGGATACAAGCTAACGTTGCTGTCATTGACATTTTGGCTCTAGCTAACGTGGTTCTGTGTGGCTCAGTTGGTAGAGCACGGCGTTGGCAACGCTTAGGTTATGGGTTCAATTCCCATTGGGTCCACTTATACAAAAAAATGTATGCATTCACTACTTACTGTAAGTCGCTTTGGATAAAAGCGTCTGCTAAATGGCATATATTATACTATTATAACGTACTGACTTCGTAAGCTATCTTGCGACGTATAATGAAGTAGGCAGCTAGTTCCTCGGCTTCCGTTCTGGATAATTTCGTATTCGCGAAGTATAGCAATACAAAACGCCAAAGTAGGTATTTTCGTGTGGTAATACTATTTTTATCTTTTATTTTTGTATGCTAATACTATTTTTATCACTTTTCAGCTTCATGCTTATTTAATGATCTATAGGCTGTTGCGCTCCTGTGACATTTAGCTTATCTTGGCATGTTAAATGCATCGCCTTGTCAATCTGGATATAAGCCTCTGCCAAATATATCGGCGAACAATTATAATGAGTAATTCATATCCTAACCTAGTGTTCGGTAGCTGGTCGTTAAAGTCCATTGCCAAAGGTTGAAATAGTCGGTAGTTTTTTTAATGAATCGTCTACCACCATCTCTCTCTCTTTCTTTCTTTCCTTTCTCTCTATACTCCCCTTACTATCTGCCTTCTCTTTCAGCAGGATGTCAACTCTCTTTCCATCCTTATTCCCCCGGATGACTGAGTCTCTATGGTTTAACTTAGACCGACCTTGTGTGGACGAGACCGAGCTTCACCAGCAAGAACAGCAGCACCAGACCTGGGTGTGTCTGCTCACTTTTTGATGTACTTTAGTCCTCTCTCCTCACGTACTTGTGAAATACTATTTTAAATCTGAAATACCTCTATATTTACCTATATTTTATTACAGTGAATATTACAATAATGTCTAACATTTTAACATATTAGTGTCATGAGTAGCTTTTCACACTTAGTTGAGAGACACATTCAAGAGAGAAAGTGAAATACAAAAGTATGTGATGTAAGATGTCCTCTGAATCTTCCTTAGGTCTTTTTGTTTCCCTTTTTTTGTCAGAAGCTCATCATGTTAAAGCATTGTTGTGTGTGGATGGGCCCATGGTATGGTACTAAATTCGGACCGTGCCAGTGCAAGCTCTCGCTGGTAGCCCAGCAGGGCATTGCTTGGGAGGATGAATGAATCTCAATCGGCGGGACCTCCATATTTCATTGCACACCATTAACCCCCTCTGGGGTGCCCTCGGTCTGCTTGCACAAGCTATGTGTAAAGTGTTCTCCTATGACTCAATGTGTGCACTCTCTCAGATTGACAGAGGAGGTTGCAGCAACGAACACGGACACACACAAATTGGGCATTGCATATTGAGAGAAAATGGGGGTAAACATTTTAAAAGAAAAATAAATGACTCATTCCTGTATGTTTTCATGCAGTTACAGAGTATTGCTGAGAAAGACAACAACTTGATGCCAATTGGGAAGCCTATCTATGAGGTATCTATTTTTTCCCTATTTTCCCATCATTTTACAGAGGTTGCATCGAGTTGTTTCCAAGAATTGAGCGTTAGCTTAAGAACAATTAAATACAGTATGATATATCAGTACAAATAATGTGGTGAGGATCTAATCTGGAGACAGTTGTCCAGATCGAGTAGGCACTGCATCGTCTGACGTCTTTGGCTTGGTGTCTGCAGACATTTGACGAGGAAGAGGAGGAGGATGACGAAGATGAGGAAGATAGCGAAGAGGACTCTGAAGATGATGAAGACATGCAGGACATGGATGAGATGAATGACTACAACGAATCTCCGGACGACGGAGAGATCAACGAGGTGAGGAATAAGAGCGGCTGGAGAAGGATGGAGAAGGGGAAATGGGAACCATTGCTTCCACCTCTGCATAAATATAAATGTCTGTTTCAATCAGTCACTCGATATTTATTTGTTATACATTTGTGTACTTGGATTTAATGGTTTTGGTTATTTTGTGCTGGGTTTCACTGGTTGGGATTGAACAGGTGGATCAGGTTTTTGATTGAATCTGACCCTGAAGAAAAACACTCCTGCTTTATAGAGGAGGGTTTGTATCATGGACCCTGGACCAGGGTTCCCTACTCCTGACCTAGGTGATGCATCAGAAGGTGGAATGCTTGCAATTGAATGCTAATGGCGAAGGTTCCTGGCAATGGCAGTCATTCCTGTATCACTGTCTGTGAACCACAGGTGGACATGGAAGGCGCTGACCAGGACCAGGACCAGTGGATGATCTAAAGCAAAATCTCCACACGTCATTCTCTCAGCTCTAATGAGATTGGTGCTCATCTACAAAGCCTGAATTCCCCAGTCTGCTGTTGAACTGTAACAAAAAAAAAAAAAAAAAAAAAAAAGTACATAAATCTGTAATTTCGCCACTGTGCAGAGTACATGATGGCATGTCACACTGAAGCGTGTGACCCAGTCAGATTGTGAAATTTTACTGCATGCGAAAGGTGTCATTTGTCTCTCGTGTCTGTAATGATGGCAGTGAAAAAATGTGGCCATGGCCATGAGCTAACATTACAGTTGCAACAGAGGAGGGTGCCAAGTTCTGTGGGCTTCAGGCCAACATGGCCAAGCAAAAGCACTTGTCCTCCTGGGATAAACAGAGTTGGTGGTTCTCCTGTTTGGTCTAATTTCCTGTGTTTGGTCTAAGTTACTGTGCCCTTGCTTGTTCAAGGACTTCTGCAGTGAACCCACACCCGACCCCCTTCTATTAAAGATGCTGGCTGTCTTTGTACTTTGTCTGTCATGTGAGAGAAGTGTGCAATCTGAAAAAAAAGGCTGAATATGCACACTAAAACTCCTCCAGTACACCCACGGGGGCCTTAGTGCTGTTTTTATTGAGCGTGCCTGTTTTTATGAGTGTGCATGTCTGAATAAAGCACATTTTGTCTTAATGGGAAATGGGAGAAAATAAACTCTTTCAGGCCCAACCTCTGATGGATTTTTATTGAATTGTAAACATGATCCAAAGATTGCGTAGTACTTATTTTACTGAGACTAGTATCTTTTAAGTAAGGATGAAAATGTGTAAAGATAACAATAAGCTGACATTGTCTTTTTTCCTCCCTCACAAAAAATGATCAGGATGTTTCAAGAATACAAACTAGTTTCTGGGACTTGGGGAAAGTGGTCTTTTTTAATATGATAAAGTACTGCAGGGGTTCTCAGCCCTGGTCCCGGAGAGCTGCACGCACGCTCTGCTGCTTTTCCTTACTCAACACGTAATTGATCGATTAAAGCAGGCGATTACACAATTCAATCACCTCACCTGGTTTCTTGGGTCTAAATTAGTTTCTGATTTTAAAGGTGAAAACAAAAACCAACGGACCCCGTGGCTCTCAAGGACCAGGGTTGCCTGCCCCTGATCTAGCACAAAGAGGTGTGTGACATATGACTGGTATTGGCTGATTTTTTCAATGGGAGGGGCAATGTGGCTGTGTCACTTGACCCCAAGGTAGGTGAGCTCAGCCATGCCGTCGCGGATACCACGTATGTACTCCAGTGCGGCACGGTGCACGCGGTACTCATACAGCCCACTCTTCTTGACATGGCGCAGGAAATTGGGCGCCCCGGGGAAGATCACGTTGTCAGCAAGGATAACACTACCCTCCCCTAGTAGCCCACTGCCCTCTAGCATTTGCAGGTCGGGGAGATAGCATCGTTTCCAGTGGTCCATGAAGACAAAGTCAAGCCGCTCCACACCAAAGTCCTCTCGCAACTTGGGGATGACCTCGTCCGAGGGGTTGACGATTAGCTCAACCTAGGAGACAGGATCACAGGCCAGATTAATTTCTGGTCAATCAGTTGCTGGAATGGTTGCATTGCTTAAATTGTGATTAGCTGGAATTATCCAACACTGTCTTTTAATGATGAACTAATCTAGACTTACAATCAGGGGTGATTATACTTTTTGTCCATGTTTGGAGTTTAGTTTCAATCCTATGGTAGGATGAAACCCAAAACCACTTCTCATGTTCCTGGGCAAGAGGGTTTTAAAGACCTCATAGAAAACCTGTTTTATTTTTTTCTCAACTTTTCACACAAGACCGATTCATAGCAAATGAGTGGTCTGTCTCACCGTGTCGTCGTCAAAGCCAGCCAAGCGAATGACTTTCTCGGCCACAAGAGCATTGCGTGCATCCATCTCCACGGAATAGAGCCTGGCACCCATGGGCAGTGAGCGGGCGATGCGAACTGTACTGTATCCACAGTGTGTGCCCAACTCCAATACCGTCAGAGGGCAGTTCTCCTTTACTATTCTGTCCAGGACTATACCTACCCATAAGAGAACAGAACAGAATTAGACCTCAGTACTGGTTTTAGAAATGAACATAAATCTCAGGTCATTAAAGGAGTATTTTGGATTTTTAAAACCAATTTTAGACTTTCCCACAATGTTGTTGATCAGTCCAGATGGTTTTGTTGTGCATATTCCCATTATCTGGTGAGATACAACCATTTTTGTTTAATTTAGCATTAGCCACCATAGCCAACATGAATGAGAGCAGTTAGGGAACCACTCAAAAATCTTGAAAATGCCCCCCCAACAAACTCCAACACAACTCATATTATGCCTGAAGATTTCTCTTTACATTTCATACCGGGTAATACTTTCATTGCAATTAGCAAACTTAAATCCTTTGTTTGGAACTATCCAGTTAGCCACAGCACAGTCAGTGTGCTTCTCATTCCTGGTTTGAGGACTACAGGCAAATCTATCCAAGAAAAGGCAAAACATTTATTCTAATAATTGCTAATTGAAACGTTTAAAAAAATTGTACGGCATAATAATGTTGCTATATGGGTTGTGCTGGAGTTTGTTGGGGGACATCTTATTCTGCTCTTATTCATTTTGGCTATGGTGGCTGATGCTAAAGGATCAAATAATGAGAATATTCAACCGCCTGGACCAATCAACAACATCGTGAGTAAGACAAAAATGTATGATGTTAAAATGCTGGAATACTATTTTAAGGGCCACAAGGTTTCAAATTAGATGTTTTTGGTCAGAATGTCACAATTCAATCTCTATTATTTGAAAAACTAATTATGGAAAAGACCATAGGAACACACTAGCATGTCAGTTGCTCCTTCCATTTTCATGTACCTGACAATACCAAGAATTAAGACTTAATTTAATTTCACAGCAGATCAAGAGAGATGGAGAGTGGGTAAGGCACCTTTCTTGGGGCCGATGTTGCTGATGAATTCCACTTTGCTGCACCAGTAATCGAAGGCGTCTAGGATGCTGTCGGGGTCCCCCGGGGTAGCATGGGTCAGCACATGCTGGAATGCCCGTTCCTCACGACTAAGGCCAGTCCGGCAGTCATGCACAATGCGCACCAGCACCGCTCGGTAGAACAGAACAAAGTAATAGCGGTACCTGATAATCATTGTCAACAGCAAGGGAAGGAAGGCGAGAGCAATGGCAGGTGACACCATTTTGTTGTTCCTTTAAGATATACCCCTGAAATGAGAGGAAATAATCCTATGATGACAGGGCCTACAACCTCAACAAAGCCCATGTATTGTAAGCATACACCTTGCTGGAACATCAGGTTGAGAGGGATGGATTACCTATCTGATGATGAAATTCATTTATTCAACCCTGTTTAGTCCTTTTTGCTACAAAGGTTCCCATTAGAAAAGTGAATACAAGGTTGTTTTACAACAGTAGAACAGTGACTCATACATGAAGTAACTTCCAAAGCTGCAATAGTATGGCGGGTCCTATTAATTATATACATTTGAGTAATGTTAAAGCTCAGGCATAAAGATATGCAGATATGTAGATAAGAATTAGCACACTTCTGGTCATAAATCCTATGAATTAATAATCCAGGCTCTTGAGGTAGACTATATTGTACTTCCCTTTAATATTTGTAATTAAAATTTAATTTAATTTAATTTAATTTAAAATTAAGATTTCATTTTTAGCATGGGGTGCTGCTTTAGCCTCCCTTATCCATGAGCAACAAGAACCATCCTGAGCTAAACACGCATGTACGCATTAATAGCATGTATTCCACCATGACACCCTCCAAAAACAAACAATGACTTGTATTCAAATGCTCCATGTTATCACTACTCTAAACCTAAACTTGAAACACTATAAAACCATCAAGTGCTCTATTCTTACCTGTTCTGTGAGCAAGAAGCAAGAAGACGTAGTTCTGTTCTGCTGCGAGTGATGAAGGTAGGACAGGCGGATGCAGGTAGTGTTGGCCGGACTGTGCTACTGCCTGCTTCATTAATTATTGAGAGCATTTGGAGCTCCTGTGGTCACTCAGAAAAGAGAGGGGTGTGTGAGTGTCTTGGGATCATGTTCTCTGAAACAGGTGTGCATGGTCCACACAGAGTCATGTTACTCTCAAGTCATGGCTCACAAACCAACTAGAACCATCAATAATGGCACATGCCTGCAGGGCATTCCCATGCCACAGTTCAGTGGCTTTATTTCACACAATTATAATAGTATACGTATTCATAATATTGTATATATATATATCCAGTACCCCCCAAAATTGTTCACACTCTTGATAAAGATTTGATGTATGAAATATACAAGTAATGAGGAGTATTGTATGCTCAAAAAATTGGAAAATTATATTCTTTTATATTAATGCAATTGCTCAGATAAAACCATTTTATTTAAAAAGTAATATATAAAGTTATGTATTCACACCCATTGTCAGTACTTTGTGCACCCTCCCTTTGTAAGGACAACACGACTGAGTCGCCTTCTATAGTGTTTTATGAGATTGGTGAACATATTGGGGGGCATCTTTGATCTATACTGGGAGTTATCTTCTCCATACAGAATCTTTTAAGATCATTCAGATCCTCTGCACTTGTGGAATATAGCTCACTCTCTTCAATTCATACCACATATTTTTGATCATGTTCAAATCTTGAGACTGAGATGACCATTGCAAAACTTTAATTTTGTGGTCAGTTAACCATTTCTTGGTTGATCTTGAGGTATTCTTGGTATCATTGTCTTGTTGAAAGATCCATTTGAGGTCAAGCTTCAGCTTCCTGACAGAAGGAACCAGGGTTTTTTTTGGCCAAAATGTCTTGGTACTTGCTGGAGTTTATAATTCCATTGACCTTAACAAGAACCGTATAGGATCGGTAGATACAAAACAACCCCATAACATCAGAGATCCACTACAATATTTCACCATAGGTATGACATTCTTTACATTAAAGCATCCTTCTTCAGACGCGAAACCCACCGCTGGTGTGCATGGCCAAAAAGCTACATTTTGGTCTGACCTGACCATAACACCCGGTCCAATCAGAGTTACAAGGCTGTTTAGCAAACTCCATGGACATATTTTTGTTGATTGTTATCAATAGAGGCTTTTTTCTGCCAGCCCTTACAAAACACCTACTGGCATGGAGATGGCATCTGATGGTAGATTTTGAGACATTTTGTCCCCAAGATGCAATCTCCAACTGTGGCCCTTGGACTTTTCTTTGCCTCCCAAACCATCTGCCTCACTGTGCATGTGGGCAAGATGCACTTGTGTCTGCTACCAACCAGGTTCATCACTGTTCCAGTGGTTTTAAACGTCTAAATTATTGACCTAATAGTGTAAACATTTCATCTTTTTATTTATTTGTTTGTAACCATCTCCTGACTTGGTCAAAACCCCTTTGTTTGTTTCTTCTGAGAGTTTTTGGCCTTTCGCCTTGGTGATGGATGATAAATGGATTTTATATGCATGTTACCTTATTTCTATACCCCAGTGAAACAGGAAATCATGGGAGGCCACAATACAGTTCCCTAAAATTGAGATGAACTTTGACCCTTTTTGAGATTACCCTTTTTGTGGCCAATTGTACCCTCTTTTAATTCAGTGACTTACAAATATACACATACTATAACAAGGCTAGAGCCATGCTAGTAGTTATACTTAGAGTCAAGCTAGTGGTTATGCTTTGCGTATAGTGTTTAGTAGAGAAGGGAATCAAGACAAGAGGAGCCAAGATGTTGTGGATATCTGCTGATAGCTCATTCCATCACAGATTCATATACTGGACAAAAGCATAACAAAGACAGAATTACCAATTATTCTATTTGAAATCAATTTATTTGTTAAGTCTATGTATTTATTTTTATGAACAAAACAGACAGTCATTTTTTTTTCAATTTTCTGTTATGCTCCAAATGTAATTATTTCACCTCATCCAATACTTCCTATAGGCAATACTTGTCTCAACGTAGCCAATACTTGTCTCAACATACTCACGTTGAGACAAGTATGGCTTCAGCACTTAAGTCTCTGCAGACTCCTGATGAATTTCCTCAGCTCCCTCTCTGCCCTGGTCCACTTCATCAACCACGAGATGACCAGCCTGCCGTTCTCCAGGTTTCCCAGGGCTACAAAAGAGCCGGAGGGTGCGTCGTCCAACTCCTCACAGGTGCAACTTCCACCCTCTGGCAGCCAGAGGCCGCTCTTCACCATGGCTTCCTCCATGCGATCTTTACCCTTCAGCAGCATTTGGGTCCGCCCTTGGACTAATATTCTCCGGTCGCTCCCCTCCACCGAGCTTTCCCCTACTCTAAATCTCACGACTTAGTGAAGAGAGAAAACATTGAAGAAATATGACTTTGCAAACGTTCTGAATATTTTAAATACTTGGATATCTGTCAAATGTGACGCTAAACACAACCTTCCAAAGCAGAATTATCAAACTTTACTGCATACACCCAAATGAATTGCTTCAAACTCACCGAAATTACTCTTACAATAGTTGAGACGAATCTCCTTTTCGCCTTCATTTGCAAGGCTGCAGCCATCACAGACAACTTTTCCTATGCACACGGTGGAAAGGAATGATGACTTTGATACAATTGCCTCAAGGCTGCACACACAACCCAAAACTGCGACTTCCAACATATTTTAAATTCATACATACATGCAGGTGCAACTACATAACTTGCAGCAGGGCTACACTTGGGAGATTCGAGTTAAACCGCCCCCACACACACACTTTACTGGGGGAAAACTATTAAATAACATAAACACAAACCTTCAAGATCGCTACTATCGCCATATCTTCCCATTTCTTTTGCGCTCTTTACTCCAGTTGCAGGGATGCACAGCTCAGCGTCGCTCGGGAACTGGCTGCAGTTGAACATATCGGGCCAAGGGAACCCGAAGGCGCTCATCACAGGTAGACAGCCGTCTCGCACATCATCGCAGAGGCTTCTGCACGGCCAAATGGGTTGTGACAGGTCGGGTAAGCATACGGGAGCGAAAAGGGAACAGAGAAATTTCTTGGTGTCGCGGTGACATTGTTTGGATAACAGTGGCACCCAAGAACTGGATTGATGATGCACTTCCTTCATAGTATCGTGACCCAGGAGGTTCGGAAGACGCATTTCTTTGTAGCCTACATCATGGCATAGCCTCAAAGTATTAGGAATAGGCTTGCATACAGAACGCACGGGTCTGAATGCAGGAGACGCAAACTGAAACGAGTAGTCCATTGCAGCTACGGTCCAAGGAGGCACCAGTGCCAAGAATATCATTAAGTAAGGAGCGGTCATCACGACATAGGCTACAGTACAGATACTAGGCAGCATTAACAAATGAAACTTTTCCCTTCCTCCAGGCGTAACTTAGACATTGACTGTAGACTGCAACTGCAGAGTCAGACAACCCAACACAGCTCAAATGAAAAGGTTCAGCTCTACACCGTTGGATGTTCTGTTTCCCATATGATCTTTCAGTGGATAACTACACGTTTATAGACTGCTTTAATTAAAGGAATGGTGACTGGAATGCATCCTGTCAACAAGCATGTTCCTCTCTGAGAACATACGTTTATTGAGGGTCGTAAACCTCTCCTATCATTAGACTTTAGAGGGTGCCTGTGAAGCTGTCTTCTATCTTGCTTTGAACTGTATTCATCTCTGTGGGGAGTATCTTAATAGCTGCAGTGTTTTACGATCGTTTTTTCACGTCAAATCAGTCAACTCGGCGGCAATACCACTGTCGCAGTCGTTCGCGGCCCTTTTAAATGTTTGAGCTCCTATATCACGTGAGGGGTGCGTGCCCTTCTCGTAGGCAGCTTCACATTGGCCGGATGTCATATGTTATTGCTCTAGAACTGCTGTCATGTGATAGAAATCCTTCGATTGGAGAAGAGAGAGTAGAAAGAAAACCAAGCGAGGAGTTAGTCTCACTTCTTAATTCATAGAACGGAATTTATTCATTATATTTATAAACCTGGCGGATTGAAAAGCTGGATATTGAACTCAGTTTGCTTGGCAGAGAGCCGAGTTCTCCAAGCGGACATAATGGGTTGCTGTTACAGCAGTGAGACCGAGGCCACCGAGCAGGTACTGTTCGCCAGCCAGCCAGCTGGAGGGGAGGCTGTGAGGTTGGCTGGGTAGTTTTTCCTCGAGAAAACACGAACTTGCGTGCTATCTAGCTAGTAATGTGTAACAGTAAGTCAGTTAGCTAGCTTGTAACCTACATGTCGGACGTAGTCATTCTTGACTGAAAGAAACGGATCTATATATCTATATATATTGTATATATATATATAGTTTCGATGTCGCAGGCTACCCAACATTAGTTGGCTAACTGTGATTTTAGCATTCAAGCTACTGGCTGAGGCCTACGACAATTTCATTCGCGAGTTGGCTAACTTCTACGTCCAACGTTAGCGACCAGGGAGACATTTTTGTTTAAGCAAAGCATTGGTAAATAGCCATAACTAACTATCTGTCTAGCTAGCATTATGCGGTTATTGTAGCTAACATTAAGTAACTTCAACAGATCGCTAACTTTACACAATTCGCTGGCTAGTTAAATTTCTCCGCCGTCTTTTCTTGTTTGTGCTGCTTTACTACACATTTACAGGACGTGAGCTATTGTGCATGCAAGTTACTGCTACCATTTTGGCATTGTGACAGAGACGGGACCTTATCAGAAACAGACCGACCAAGACCCACATAATGTGACGAAACGTAACGTTAGCCGACACAACACGCCTCCAGTTCTCATTCGGTTGTAGCGCACAGGCGCCCTCTAAGTAGCCAGTTGGCACATAGTATTTCGCTGGTGTATATGGGTCCTGCATACTGGCATTGATTCTGAATCAGTTTAATTATTTCCCATAAGGTGCCTGGGAAGGAGAGGGGTATATTGACCTTAGATCAGATTGCTGGACAGAAAGTACTTTGAGCTCTGCCAAATTAATTCGTGTTTCATGTGATAACGAAAATTCAGTGTTACAACCAAAACACCCTTGTCCCCAATATATATGCAAAAACCATAGCATAGTTCAATCTAAAAACGGATTGAATGATACAACTGCGACAGGAATAAGGTCTAAACTACAATAGATGCTGTAAATGTAGGATATTTATGCGACCCAAATCCATGTTTTTTAAAGTATTATTTTACTTTGAAAAGCTAGCAGTGGTTTGGAACTGAACATCCTTGTTTAATTTCTCTAACCACTGAGTGTACCACTTCGATACAAACATTACCAATGAAAACAAAGCCACCTAAGCAGGCTACTATGTTGGTCCACATGAGTCCAACTTTATTTCATTTCATTGCAATTAATGATTGTTGTCATCCCCTACTCCCAGGAGCGGGATGAAAGGAAACCATTAATCCCTCACCCCAACCCAGACAGCAAACCAACCAATGGCACCGAGCGGAATTCAGGGAACCTTCCCTCCACTCGGACTGATGAGCAGGCACTACTCACGTCCATCCTCACCAAGACAGCACTGTACGTACAGCTCTCTTCCTCCACAGTAGGAAGGATGTCTGGGCATCACAAAACAGCTCTGATGTTTTGACTTTATTTTTATTCACCCCCCCTTCTGTCTCTCTCTCTCCCCCCGCTTTGTCTGTCTCACCATACATCTTCTGTCTACCATGCAGGAATATAATAGATGTTTCAGCAGCAGATTCTCAAGGGATGGAGCAGCATGAGTACATGGATAAAGCTCGGCAATACAGGTGGGGGTCCTTTTCAGAATTATCATTAAGAGTGTACAAATAAATGCTTTTGGGATTCTGTTGTTTTCCTACATTTTGAGGAATGTTAGCAAATCACATGCGTGCCAAGATTAGGGATCCAAGAGTGCGGGGAGGGAATTTGATGTACCTAATGATTTCAAATGTGGGGAGAAAGGAGGCGCTGACAGTAATGGCTTTTTGAAGATTGTCAAAGATGTCAGCAGGCTTTGATGCATACATGGCTGTGTAGTTTGAAATCAAGTGTAGATTCAGTATTGCAATTTGACACATATAGCCCTTTATTTCATATTATGTATGCCATAGGGTGCACATATTTAATGAGTTGGATTGATATAAAAATAATTTTAATTTACGAATTTGACAAGGAAGGGCAACTAAAAGACTTGACATTTTACTTGCCACACATTTTGTAACTAATTTCTTTATAGCTGGTTGCTTTTGGGGTTTGGCGTCAAACGACATGCAGAAGTCTGATGCTGTGGGTAGCTTGTTCACTACTCACTAAAGAACTGAACTGTGTTCATTTTCTTTGTTACAGTACAAAACTGGCAGTTTTGAGTAACACATTGTCACAGAAGAAGCCCACCCCTCTTCCTTCCCTTACCAGCCAGCCACACCAAGTGCTTGCTAGTGATCTTGTGCCATATTCAGACATGCAACAGGTAAAACAATTCTGGGAAATGGGGCTTGGAAATCTGAGGATGTCCATCTCTGCCTTTGTATTTTTTAGAGGGCAAATGAACAAAAATCTTTTTCAGTTCGTGCAGCAAAACTACATTAAAAACGTCCTATGCTATACTTCAGCCTGTCTTTGTTTTCACAGGTGTCGAAGATAGCAGCTTACGCATACAGTGCAATTTCACAGATAAAGGTGGATGCAAAAGAAGATCTGGTTGTGCAGTTTGCAATTCCCTGATTTGTCTGTCTGTCTTGCCTGCTGCTCCCTTTTTCCCCCTCTGTCTCCTGTACATTTTTTTTTTTTTCTGCATCTGCCATTCTTTGGCTGGTCTCTTCAAGCTGCCAGCAACTCCTCTGGTGGAGCTGTACCAGTTGACAGCAAACCAGGCTTCCACACTGTACATCAGCTCATAACCAACAGGTTTTTTTCTGAAAACATGAATTGTCAATCAATCCCTGCAAGCTGTGGAGGAATTTTTCATATTCAAAATGCAGTGTTAAGGCTACGGCTTAAATTCATAATTTAAAAAAAATAAGTTTTCTTTTGGAGAGGGATTGAGCTTGATAATAATAATAAAGTGTACACCACGTGAAGTTGGACAGGGGCCATGTTGTTGAGCAGTCTCTGAATCCTGTTGCTTGAAGAGTAGCTGGTGTGAGTGTGACTGCAGTGGGTTAATGTTATCACTTTACACCCGCGCGCCACAGTAGCTAAAGCCAGCTACGGCTCAGTGAGGGTTTGGAAAGCCTCTGAACAGCCCACTGTCTCCCATAGAACATTCACCAAACCTCACAAACAACACACCCATTAGTCCTAAATCTAAGCCACAACCTTGCAGAGCATTGGCTAGATATAAAAGAACAGAGGTTCAAATCAGGGCCTTTGTGGTAAGCATGGCCAAAATAAAAGCCCTTAGTCTTTCCGGGATTCACTGGCAGTCAGCAGGAACTAAAAATGTACAGTCGCATTTAAAATCATACTGGTGTAGAGCAAAGCTGGGGGATTGGGTGGGGAAAAGTACAGCCTTGGATAAAATACAGTAATTGTGTAATGCTGATTCTTTCAATATATAGATTTTGTGATACAGAGACATGACATTGTGTGTATGCACCTCTCCTTAAACTAGGAGAGTTTGCAGAAGATTAGCCATTTCAGATGGCAGACATACTCTGTTCTAATGAATTGATCAGGGAACATACAGTATGACAGTTGCAGCCTTAGGTTTTTATAAAAAACAGGAAGTGTTTTATCCAGCTTTTGTCCATTTTATGAAAAATAAAATGGAGATTTTGGTGATTTGAATATAGAATATTTAACCTGAAATTAACAATCCATTTGTCCAGGTGTTGAAACATCAATGAGAAATGAAAATATTGAAGTTAAATTTACAGAAAATACAGTTGTATTTATTTATTTCTTTTTAATGTATTTATGCTCACTTTTTCTTTGTTCTGGTGCAAGCAGATCTCTAGTGCAAAGGCAAGCACTTTGGGGGTTTTAAAGGGATTGTGTAGGGCTGCAAAACAAAACATTTTATTTTTTTTGGCTTTTTGCAGTGTGCTAATAGTGTTTGTTTTGTTTTGTGTCACTTAAAATGTAATACTACCTGAATTGTTTATTACTTAGGCTAGCACCAAAAAAAGTTATTAAAATATTCTGTTAATACCCTTTTTTTCAGTTTAATTACATTATGCATTAAAAAGTTTCAAAAGTAACAGTGTATTGATTTTTTTAACAAGATTTCACAGTATTAACAGGCCTTGGTGTAATCACACAATTAAATATGAGGACAAATGTTTTAGGAGGAAGTCATGGTTATTATAAATACAAATGCCTCTTTATGGAGGCATATCATGCTAATGGTCCTTTTACTAGGATCCAAGCTGTTACACTTACACTAATAAAATAGTAGGGGCATCCCTTAAGGTTTTAAGGATGTTAACAGTTGAATCAAAGAGAAAAATAAAAATTAAGTCAAATTAATACTTTGCATGCTGTACATATAACAATGTGATTGAGGACTGGTTACCCAGTTATTTATCTCAAATGACTAGTTTAAGTTGCATTAGTTAGTGTTGCATTAAACACTAATATTCATATTGCCTCCATTGTCCACAGCCCAGATTGGTTATTTTTTCATTCCCTTGCAGGTATGTTTGTTCAATGTTCAAAGAATGCTGGGTTTGGATCTCAGTCTTTGCTTTTCTTGGTGGGCTTGCTTCTGGCAGTGGCTCTGTGCCAAATCTTCGCCATGACTCTCTCCTCCTTGCTTACAGCGCAGAAATCAATGGACTTAAGACAGGGAAGCATTTTGATCACATAACCCCTAACAAACACAGAAGGGCACAATGAGAGCAAGTGGGGTATCAAAACTCGACTCTACACAAAAGTTGATTGGCCTACAGTACTATGCATAAGTTATGGACATATCAAAATTAATACTTTGTCTCAAATTATGTTTTCCCCATTTGATGTATATTTGAATGGGGTTGCCATGCAGAGAAGAGTGTAATTGGAGCACTGGCCCACTTCAGTAGCTGCCAAAACGCAAAGCAGCTGCTGACGTACCCAGCACCTGTTCCACATAGCACACAGGAAAGAAGCCTAGCTGGATTTGGATACAAGACCTCCCTGCAGGAGTTCTCCCCTGCTCTTTGGCAGCTCTTACCTGTATCCCTTCTGGTTTTCTATAGGGTTGCCATGCAGTGTCAATGTGTGGAGAGAAGGCAACACTCCTAGCTTGTCCACTTCTGAAAGCTTGGCAATTTTGTTTCCATGGAGATACAAGACGCGCAATTCTGGCAGCTCAGTCAGGACCTTAGAAATGTGAAAGTAAAGCCTCACTTAAATTCTGTCCCAAATCTACAGGGTGTCCCTTAAGTCCCACTTTATAGGTCTATTTACAGGTAACTGCCAAAATAAAGGAAACTCATAAAATAAATTGTCTTAAGCCGTTGTGCCAGAACGGGTCTGGAAGGGTCAAACACTTGGAGGGATGCAATACCATTCCATGAGAAATTCCATCATCTGGGCTATTTTAAATGTTTTCTAATCAGATTCTGTCATTTGGATTGGATTACATTACATTACATTACATTATAGGCATTTAGCAGACGCTCTTATCCAGAGCGACTTGCACAGTTTTACATTTCTTTACAATCCATTTATACAGCTGGATATTTTACTGAAGCAATTCAGGTTAAGTACCTTGCTCAAGGGTACAACGGCAGTGCCCCCACCTGGGGATTGAACCTGCAACCTTAACGTTACAAGCCCAGCTCCCTAACCATTACACTGCCTGCCGATTCAAGATTAAATCTTGAAATTTCAAAACTGAAAAAAGATCAAAATCATTCAAGCCGGATTCTTATTTGATAATCTAATCCAACCTTTTATCACGATTAAATGTGGTAGCCGCTCAATTGCGCACTTGGCTTTCCCAGGAACAGTGTGGAATTGCGCTTATGCTGGGGTGTTGGTAGTTGCAAAAGGTGTTATTAGCCATGGTAAGAGCAGGTAACCACTGTTGCCCAGTATCATACCATGCAGTTGGTTCCTTTGGAATACCTGAAAGATGCCGCTCTCTCAGGATGCGTAAATTGTGAACCCTAGCCATTTGACCACATAGTTTGTGACGGTCAGATCCGCATTCCCTACAAGTGGACGGCCCTTTCTGTTCACAAACTCCCACTCCCTCTGATGGGGTGATTGAATGTGTACATAATCACCCCGATAGTGTTCGGGAAATTCCCTTATTCCCTTCACTTCATCAAAGCAATTTCTTGACGATCCTTTGGAAATGACACAAACCTATGAACAAGGCTGGCCAAGGCAAATTAAAAGTTCTTTACAACAGAACCAACAGTGGACAGACATATTGTCACCAATAACTTGGTAAAATGTCCCTGATGCATAAAAACCCAAAGGCAGACTGCATACAGTCAAGGCATGGCTCCATGTAGTTGTGCGTTCAACTACATGATCTGGTCAAACCAGCTTTATGATGAACTTAAATGTTATCAAGCACAATGTGGGTATTGTTTATAAAGTTCCTCATTTGTGGTAATTGTTGAGCGGTCATGGTATTCTCTTTTGCGGTAATTTATTTTAACTGCACGGTAATGGTGAACAAATAATTTGTAATTGATTCAGTGATTGATTGAATTAACACTTGACAATTGGTTAATTGTGCTTATACAGGATTTGAGATAAATAGATGAATATGAGGGAAAAGTACAGTATGAAAATCACCCTGATTGAATCGATCCTGGAAAATGGGGGACTACAGAATCCCCATAATTTTGATCCAGATTAAAAGTTTTGAAATACAAGCCCCTGGTGTTTTGTTGATGGTGGTGGAAAGTCTGTCTCTGGCACTGCTCCAGAATCTCCCATAAGTGTTGATTTGGGTTGAGACTGAGATGGTCATGGAATATTGTTTTCATGCACATAAAACCATTCAGTGACCACCTGTGCTCTGTGGATGGGGGCATTGCCATTCTGGAAGAGACCACTCCCATCAGGAGAGAAATGCTTCACCATAGGATGAAGGATCATTCAGAATGGCTTTGTATTTATTGCCATTTTCTTGCCTCTAAGGGGTTGAGCGGACCTAAACCATGCCAGGAAAATGCACCCCACACCATAACAGAGCCTATGACCCTAAGCATGATGGGATGTTAACAGTTTAATTAACTCAGGAACCACACTTGTGTGGAAACACCTGCTTTCAATATACTTTGTATCCCTCATTAACTCAAGTGTGTCCTTTATTTTGGCAGTTACCTGTATCTTAATGGATTAAAATTTAAAAAATTACTAACCTTTTCCTTCAGTGTTACAGGTATGGTATGCAGCTGCCTACAACGATGTCTATCGCTGTATTCCTGCACTGATCTCATGGGCAAACTGATTGTTCCTACCATGTATTAATACACATCTTGTAAGTCGCTCTGGATAAGAGCGTCTAACCCTAAATGCTTAAAATGTAAATGTACATCTTAAACTGATTTACATACTTTTTGTTGTCCTAGATCACCACGGTTGTTTTTCACATGTCACGTTTGAGTGTTGTTATTCACTCACATCTCACATGCAAGTCTCCTCCACTACAGTCACCACCTGCCATTTGGTTTGAAAGCCTTGTAGTTACATGCAACCTCTGCTTTCTTTAAGGCATTCAATGGTATGTGGATGGTCAAGAAACACCACATATTCAAAATAACAATTTCTGACTTTTTCTGAGAGATGTAGTTCCTCAACATTTGGTATTGTGTGTCATTCTACTGGCCAAATAATGGTTATATATATATATATTTCCCCATGAGCTCAGACTTGGGTACGAGACAATGTATATAGCAGGGCCTATGTTCCAGTCATTTATCAGGGTTCCCACTCAAATCCATTTATATATTTTCCATTATTTTTAATGACATGTTTGATTTTGAATGATTTATTTTGGGTGTAATAGTCGAGTTACTAGGACTACTTTTGCGAGGCCTTACTTTTCAAGGACAGTGGAATATTTGAGCACAGGATGAACATATATTCAAGGACGATTGCAACTTTGATTTGTAATGGCATCCTCAACGAAGGGGAGGCCATTGAAGCTACTTTTACAAAATATGCTGATTTCAAAAGTCGAAAATGACCCTACCCAGAATGAATATTAGCTATCACATTCTAAACTTTCTAAAATACCTCGCTATACATAATTTATCACAATGAAGTAGAAAGTGGTGCTGTGGGTTGTTTCAATGCAAAAAGCTATTTGCCAAATGTTTTATCTGAAAACGTAATGCTTAGATACTTTAAGCAAACGTAAAAACCTGAGCGCTTACTCACTGGATCTATGTGAGGGATGACGTTGTGGGACAGGTCGACCCAAGCTAACATGAATGGCTCGCTAAGCAATATGGTTAAGGCATCGCTAAAACCAGTCAGATCTTTGATTTTGTTGTTGTTCAGCCTGAATGCTCGGGTGATGAACCTCTTTTCTTCATTCCGCTCCACCGGCCGCAAACCCTGTCTGTGCTCCTCTGTCAGTGCCTCTAAAAGGGGAAAGGGGCGAAATTGCTAAATTAGTATAGCTAACGTTAGTGGGTTAGGAAAACGTCATTAATTAGCCAGCGTGTACTTTGCCGTGTAACACCCTGTTTTGTCTGCTCACCGGCAACATGGACATGTGTAGGTAGCTGGCAAATTAAGTTAAATATGTAACGTTAACCACAGTTAGCTAACTTTAATTTTAGCTAACCTTAACTTGCTAGCTAACCATTGTTGGCAAAGTTAGAGTCGATATGTACCTGCCATTGAACTGATTTGTTTAAACGATAAATCCAAGGGAGGGCCATACATTTTTGCACGAGTTCCATACATGCTTCCACCCCCAGGCTAACCTGACTGGAAAAAACACACAACAGTTAGTTCAACTGAGCTAGTTTTACTAGGCTGTCTGTTAGCTGGCCAGGTTTCCCAATTACGAAGACAACGTACATTACGGTAAGCTATTCACTATTGCTATTCACCTATTCTTCCTCTCAGACAAGAATTGCTTGTAAGATATGAACGATCTTAACGTTAGCTAGCGCTAGATTTCTTGCCAATTCGTTGCTAGCTAACGTTAGTTACGGTCCATTTTACGGTCGAAATGTTAGTGCCACAGTAAATAGCTGTACAGCTACATGTGTTGTACATCTAACGACAGCCTGCATTAACTAAAATAGGGAGTCTGGAACGTACCTGGGATGTAACTTCAAATACTTGCCCGCTACTTAACGTTGCGTGTTTCACTTTGCATATTGCGAAAAAGTCAAGAGGAGCTAACCAAGTACAACAATCAGTTTCCAAGGAAACAAATATATACGGTTCTGGGAAATGTAGTGCTTTTATTGCCTTTTGCTGTTCGTAATGCACGTATTTTAATATATTAATCGTCATCGCATATAGATATGTTTACAGTTAGCTAAGCAAGCAACTTGATATATTTATCAAATTAATCTAAACGTTTCGATATATACAAGCATTGGCTGAAAAAAACATTACATCACCCAGACTTTTAAACAAGAACTACAGTTCATTGTTATTGGCCCAACTATACACGCGGTTTTGATTTTCAACGGGCCGTCCAATCAGTGTGACGAACTGCATTGCAGAGCCAATGGGGGTTTTACCAACCAAATTTGAAAAAGCTCTCCACCCTCTGATTTGAGTCTATCACTAACCAACTTTTGTGATGGTGGTTCAGTCAACAGCGTTTCAGTTATCAATTTACAAGCAAATCGAGAACACATGATCTGCGTTGGATTTTAAAGGTTAGATTCACCTTTGTGATATATGTAATATATGGTCAAAGAAGATGGTGTGCTTGTGGGTGAATGAAACGTCATTTTATATAGCCTGTTGGGTGGTTAGCTAGCTAGCTTGCTAGTTTAAATGTGTGTGGGCAAGTAACGTTGGGTAGCTTGCTACAATTTACAGCAAAAAACAACAGCAACAAACAAAACAAACTAGTAGCAAGAAAATTGGCTAACTGGCAAGCTAACTTACCAGGACGTTTCTTGCCAACCGCGCGAACTAGCTAACGTTAACTGCACACGACAATCCCAATGCACAACGTTTGAATTAAAAATACGATCGCCGATGATTTTGTGTTATTAAGCTAACCTAGTTCACGTGTATAACATTACCCGGATCGCAGATGCTGACTACTACTATTTAGCCGGCACTAAGCGCTTTTTAGCTAGCAACGAGATGTTTCCCATTATTGTCCTAACTAGCTGACGTTAACTAAGCGCTAAAACATCGCCCTAATGTTCGATGACATTTTAATTAACGAAGACTCCAGCTGAATAAAAATGTCAACTGACAGGCTTGGTAGCCCTCAACACCAAACCTTACTCGTTACTTAGCTACTACGAATAGCTAGCTAGTGATATCATTTCATAGCACACACGAATGAGGCGATTAGAACGCAACAGCTAGTCGGCAAATATGGGATTAGCCAACGTTAGCTGACTTGGCTAGTTGGCTAAATAAGACATTTAGGTTAGATGGGACGTATACATCACTTCTTTTGTCATTGTCGAAAATTCGTAATAGTATCTCCCACGTTAGTTTGCTCTCACTAGGTAAGTTGAACATTAGCTGTCAATTTAAACTATCTTAAACCCAATTTAAACTACAAGCTGGAAAATCTGCAACTCCCTTGAATTGAGCTGCGTTGGCTACGTAGCACTAACAGATACTACACTAACGTGCAAACACGAGTGGCTGCTAGTTAGCTAGCTAATGCGAACACATATGACTGGCTTGTATCACAGCATTCCTATGTTATCGTCGAACATTTGGGTGGCTGGTCGAGTAACGTTAGCGGATCTATTTTGGCAGTGGATTGAAATCAGTTGTAACTTTTTGTCGAATCCCTTGCTACCTGTCGTAGGTACTTCAGTGAGTTGCCAAGAGATGGCCCTTCATCGAGAAAAAGAGGACGCGCTACTGGCGTGGGTGAGTACTGCTTGCTAGTAGAATAATTTAGGTAAATAACGCTACTACCTTTCAAGTCTTAACTATGAAGCATGGTGGTGCTTCGCCTATGTTGGCGAATTAATCATTTTTTAACCTTGACAGATAAACAGCTTCCGTTTGGCGGAGCCGGTTGACCGAATTTGTCTTTTACAAGATGGCATCCTATTTGTGAAATTAATACACAAACTGTGAGTAATGTTACTTTCATCGCTTAGTTTGAACTAATTTTGTCATAACTGATTAGCTATGCTGTTGCACTTTAAACAGGGATTTGCTTTGAACTAACACTATAGGGGTAGTTTGGTAATATATAGGGCTTCACTTTTTGCCTATGGAGCCCCAAGTTCTGTCATCATGCAAATTGTATAACTTTATATGCAGATATAATTGAGCTGAAAAGAAGTGCATATGCATGCAAACAAGAGGTAAAAGATGTGGGGAAATAATTTAGAAGAATGCCTAAACACTATTGCTGCGGTCCAATATTTGCTGATTGCATTTCATTTGCATATTCCATGAGTATGTTAAAAAGATTTGTTAATTTCCGATTTACCAGGAAGAAGCAAGACAATGAAGGCCAATGTCCACTGGATCAGCCCATCCAGGAAAGATTTGAGTTTGTCTCTGACTTTATACAAAGTAAGGGATGTTCTCTACTAAACTGTAATAATCCATCTGCATGGGTGGGCATATTAAGTCAGTTTAACATCATTGTATACCCATATACCCTGCTAGAAATGATGGGAGGTCGGGGGGTTGCTGTTGGGCTTGTCTTGTTAAAACTCTGATGTGCCCCACGATCTGGTATCAAATCCATAACCCCATACGCTAGAAATGATGGGAGGTGCTGATTGTTAAAACTCTGATGTGCGTGTTCACCAAAATTGGACTCCCTGCAAAATTTCTCTACCAGCTTTGCACATCTGGACAATGCAATTTTCTCCCATTCTTTTTTACAAAATTGCTCTCGCTCCATCAGGTTGAAGCCATTCAGAATCAAGATTTGAAAATTGCTGTTCACCAATGGTCCCCATCCGACCTGATGGAGCTTGAGCAATTTTGTAAAGAATGGGTGGAAATTATGCACTAGGCATGTTGTACTTCAATTCAAAAGTGTTCATCGCCTTCATTGCTTCAAGGTTAAATGAGCTAAAATCAAGATCCAGATCTGGACCTGACCTGTGACTGATGTAGACAAGCTCCAGCTACACTTGCACACATGTTTTGGACCTGTCCTAAATTTGGCATTCATTTTTGAGACTTTCGCCAGCATGTTTGAGCAGCCTCTGGGAGTTGGGAGGGCTGGTTAGGAGTGGTAGATAAGGAGGGTGGGAGATGGGGAAGGTTTGGCAGGAGGGAGAGCGGGAAGGAGATTGGGAAGATGAGCGAGAGAGTGTGGGGGAAGGGTGAAAATCGTGTTCTGAACCTTGTAATGATGTATGCATGTTTCTGTAAATGTAACTGGAAAACGCAGAATAAGAAAGAGAAGAAAAAAAAGGGTGAAAATTAGTGTCCAGATGTGCAAAGCTTTTAGAGACTTTCCCAAATAGACTCATAGCTGTAACCTCAGGTTAAGGAGAATTGCACATGGCATTAATCATAGGGCATTAGTCTTTGAGAAAATAAAAAAATCTGATCAAATTGGTTCAATTATAAATGTATCGTTTAACATGTTAATGTAATATTGTTGTAGCTGCAGGACTCCAGAATTGGAATTGTTGGGTTCCATTTTCCTGATATTCATTTGTTCTTGTACTTGTACTCATAAGAGTATTGCAGGTACAAAGCAGATCGAGGTGTCATTGTATCATGGGACAACATCCTGAATGGAAAAAACCTGGAGGTGGAGTTGTCAAAGGTACTGAATTCTCTTTTTGTGAAAGAAGTAACGCAATCCACAGTAGTGTTATATTTAAAATGTTTATAATGCGCTCTGTTCAAATTCAGGTTGTCATGTTCCTTACGTACCATGGCATCATGAATGATCTCCTTGGAATTGACAAACTGGACTACAAGACAGAGGTAATTGAAAACGGATATCATTGGCATCATTAAAAACAAACCTCCAAAAAAGACAGCTTTTCAGGAAATTAGAAACGTATTGCATTAGGCTTGCAATTTGTAGTCTCATGGTCTTTTGGATAAACCTTTAGTCACAGAGCTAATGGAAATAATTGCATTATGCAACTGAGGATGCAAGCTTTCTATTTATGTACAAACTAAAAAATGGAGATGCAAGGTTTTTTATACAGTGAAGTTTTCTCTGGAAATTGTAGACCCGGTCAAGATCGACGACCAAGCCAGAGCTGCTACATATCTGACCCTGTTTGTTTTCAACCTAATGAACACCAGAGTTGTACAGTGTTAACTTGGTAAAACTGTAAATGACTAAGTGTGTCACCACTGGGACAGAAGGTGCAACCATTTCATGCTTTTAGACTGAATATGTAAGGGGGAGGTATGTTGCAGCATGACGTGCAATCTTTCTCGTCTGTCTAAACTGAATGCCTGTGTATTCAGCTTCAGATGACTGCAATTCTACGCTTCGTCCTCGAGAATGAGGATACACTTTACCTGAGTGAAAATTTGGAGAAATTCCTCAAAAAACCATGTGAGTTCACCTTTTCTTTCACAGGTCACTCACGTACAGTATGTGTGTAACCTGGACTCATCTGTGTTGATACTACAATTTCAAAGTAGTTGTCTTACTTCTTGAGTTTGTTACTGCTTTCCAGGACAAAAATGCATTACCATTACTTATGTTGTACAGGGATACTGTTATAAAAAAAAAAAAAATAAAGATAACCACCCTGCTCCATGATTATCACATTCAATAGAAATGGGGCAAATTTACTTCCTGAAATTTGGGAAGAGAGTTATTGTGACCTTGTTTATTATAGACTTACCTATTGCCTCTCTTTACAGTCACGTTGAGTTCGCCCAGCATGCCAGGCATATCCAGTGTCAGCGATGAGGAATCCCCCATCTTTAACTGGAGACGGACACCGCAGGTTCAGTTCTTGGAGCTGACAACTGTGGCATCAAGCTCGGCCGGGTAGAGCCGTCTTTTTATTTACACCTTTTGTCGGTACTATCATGTCCATTCTGCAGTGACTGAGGGCTGTGCTCCGAGTTTATTGTCTCTGAACCGCATCTGCATGCCCGTCCAATCGCTCAAACTTGTCAGTTTGAGACTGTATGGAGTGACGCGTTTGTTCTCCTAAAAGTGTGCAACCACTTATTTTCACTTTACAGTCCACCCACTGAGCTGCGCAGTCATTGCGCTGTAGGACAGCACTGCTCAATTATCTAGCTCAGGCAGACTATAGGTGCCTGATTGACCACAGGAGCTGCTCTTGCACAATGAGGTGGGGAGTACCCTGCCAACTGAAACCGCCTGCAAAGCTACTTCCAACGATGCACCGCCTTGCCAGGCTGCTGGCCATAGAGTACACTGCCCAGGGCTCCAGACTAACTTTTTGCATTGGGTGCACTGGTGCACCCAACCTCTTTTTTTTAGGTGCACCAGCACAAAATGTAGGTGCACCCAATGTTTTCATTGTGTCGCCTTCAACGCCATAAGGTCACCTTTTTATCGCTCTCCATAACTTTCATATAATGTGAATGATTTTTAAACAAGAATAAGGTGCAGAGAAATGCTTGTCTTTATTTGAAGCACAATTATATATCAAAAGCTGCTTCACTGAGCTGAAATTGAACATTTCAAACTAAAACATTAAGCACAATAAAACATTTCCAAATAAAAGTGCTAGTGTTTAAAGTGCTTCACTGAACTGAGACCTAACATCATGTGTCAAAGTCTTATAGCAGGTCTCCGCTTGATGTCCCCTCAGATGGCCAACACCTGTAATTTGGCCTTCTTGCCCTTTGGCCTTGGCTAAACCAGCTTGCCACACTCTCCCTAGCATCAAAATCTTCCAAACTGGGCTATTTCTATTTCGTTATCTCTCATGCTGTAATGTGGCTGGGCCTTCAAACTTACCTTGTGCATGTGCATGCTCCACCTCGATGTGTCCAATTAAAATGTTGACCGGTCTCCCTTTGCGCAAAATGCGGCTGTAGACGATCACACACTCCTTGGTAGAGATGTCTGTGTCGCCGTCAATCATGAAGGACATGTATGTGGCGTTTCCGACGTCCGCAGCTGTCTTTTTTTTTTAAGGTATCGGCTATTACTCCAATGAATTGGGCACATGCCGTATCGTTGCTGTACGTCGGGTTGACGTTTAATCCATTTTTCTTCATGAGGATAATTTCTGATTTGAATTTAGTAAACGGCAACTCCTCTTTGGCAATGTTGTATGCAACATTAAATTTAATTATCATTTCCGATTCCTCAGAGCTCCTGATTATTACTGCCTGCCGCTGCAATGCAGCTGGAAGAGGGGCCACTTTCTCTACACACTTGTCACGGCATACAGTATGCTTTTTAGACATGTTGTGTTTTTTTAAAGTTTCGATCTGAAACGTTGTTGACCCGCTTACGAATGCACTGTTACCAGCCATATTCAGACCGCACTCCCGACAGTAAACGCAGTGCATTGCGTTCCGTCCTTTTCGTACCTCAGCCAGGGAAATTGTTTCAGCCAGTCCTGTCTGAAAGAATACACTTTTGGCTTTTTAATTTGAGTCTCGGGGCGGGCTCTATCTCAGACTCGGTTGTCTCCTCTGGTTCCGAGTCTGACGCTATCGCCGAAGGACCGGGCTTGGTAGCAGGGACGCGAGGGCTCCGTGTCTGGGCTGGATGGACTGTCAGTAGTGGGGATGGAGGGAATGACAGTAGCATGGCTGGTTGTAGGCTTAGTTTTCTTAATGAAAAAACTTTCAATGTTTTTACCTTTCTTCATTTTCCCTCGTTTTGTAGCGTTTATTTTCTTTTTCCGTTTGGCTACTTTAGCGCTCAGGTCGCTAGCAATTTTTAAACACACATAACTTAGAGCAGAGACCACAGCCAATCAGAGGCAAAGACCTGCCCGAGCTCTGTCTCTTATTGGTTTAGACCACGATATCCTACCAGGATGCGACTGACACGAGCTGGGGTTTAAAATCTTTCACAACACTTGGGCTGCATTCACCCATTTTGGTCACCGGAGAACACAGAGAGATGGTGCGCTTGCGAAAGAAATTAATGTTTTCACCCGGGCAGAGTTAGGTGCACCAGTGCACCCTAGACAAATTATTAGGTGCACTCGTAAAATATTTGGTCGCATGTGCGACCAAATTGGTCGCACTCTGGAGCCCTGCTGCCTGACAAGGTCAGGATTCAATCCCAGAGTGTTAGGCCATGACAATGCACTGAAAAGGGATGCTTTCGCTAAACGCACCACTTGATCACACCATGCCCAAGAGCTCTGTATAGTTGTTTGACTGGGATGCATTCAAAATCTTCTTGCCTTGTGAAACTAAGGTGTACCACAACCTGCTACATCTGGAGAGGAAATTGGCCAGAGTGGTATATTCCATGATGTGAAATGACAACCTCCTGGTGCTTATCTTGGGTATGCAGGTCCCCTATACAGGACGTCCTTAACACGCCCCAGTTCCAGCTACGGAGAGTGCACAAACAGCTGGCCCAGGAGAGGGACATGAGGGACGAGCTGGAGCGAGAGCTGGCCAACAGCAGCCAGATAATCACAGAAAGAGGTACTGCGCTGAGGAATGTATTGAACAAAGCCCCAAGCCCTCAGACATCAATTTTCAAATCCTTGTGTATAGTGGTTTAAACCCATGACTGTTTTGTCAAAAACATTCTGAAAGTTTGTACACAATCTACAAATGGTCTTCAGATTGAAAATGCATACTTTACTCACCCTTTCTGTACCTGTCATAGCCCTTGTGACTTTAATACACATTTGACTAGTTTTTGAAGACTGAAATGGAAGATTTCAGAGTGCATTTGACTTTTATAAGGTTACAATGATCCTTGAAAGTCCATAAAGAAAATCCCCCCTCCCCCAAAAAAACCCTCCCATCGCATCTTAAAAGTACTTTTTGGTAACTTCACTTCTGCAGCAATAATAATGGGCATTGAAAATAATATTTGTCCATGGCCAGAGGAGGATGGGCTGCCCCTCGAGTCCGGTTCCTCCTAAGGTTTCTTCCCATTTCTTCCACCAAGGGAGTTTTTCCTTGCCACTGTTTCGCTAGGTTTGCTTTCATGGGGCTTTATGCTGGGGTCTATTGCAAAGCATATTGTCACAAATGTTTGTGAAATGCTCTATACATGTAGATTTGATTTGAGTGGAAACCCTGCTCTGATCTGTAGAATTACAGGTATCCCAGCTCCAGCAGAGGCTCCATAGACTGATGAGGGACAATGCAGAGCAGGATCAAGAGCCCAAAGAGCTGGAGGAGCTCCAGAACAAAAATGAAGGGTGAGTGCTGGAATCAGGAAGGCCATGTAGACCAGTGGTGGGCAACCAAGTCTTGTAGGTGTATTTGCAGCTAGAAGTTAGCCTTCCCTACAAGTTATTGAATCAAACCTCCTTTTCTGTTTTGTTTCCCTCTGGTCAGGCTGCTGAAACGTTTGCATGAAGTTCTAAAGCAGTACCAGGACTTGAAAACCAATAAGGGTCAAATGGAAAAGAAGATTGATCAGCTGGCTGAGGAAAATGGGAATCTTTCTGTCCAGGTAGGTGGCCAGGAGCCAATCGAACTGGCATCTGATTCACCACCAAATTATTTACATCTCCCACCCGATTTTCTTTTCTTTTTTTGTTTTTTAATCCAAACTTTTCTTTCCCAGTATTTGAACGAATCAATCGCAATTGTAAGCCTGTCCAATTCCCTAACATCCTCCAATAGTTTGGGAGGGTGCAGATTAGCACGCATGTCCTCCAAAACGTGTGCAGCCATCACCACTGCTTTCTGAGGGGTCTGGGGTTTCACAGTACATGTATCAACTTATTAAATTCAGTTGTTGGAAAAAATAGGAGCTTTTCATAAAACTAAAGTAAAGGCAAGTGTTGCATTCTCCCAAGATGCATTGTTTTGTTCCCCAGATCAGAGACGTATTTGCTCGCCTGTCAAGTGCCCAGACAATGGTGGGCAACCTGAGTGAGGAGCAGGAGGCATCACAGGCAGAATGGGAGAGCAAGAAAATGTTCCTTGAGGCTGAACTTTGCCGGGCTGTGTCTGAAAAGGTGAGATTAATTGTTGTTTTATATAAAGTGTTCTCTGAAGTAAGTTGCATCATTGGATTGTTCCATATTTTCTGATTTAGTCCCTGAGTGTATACACTTTACAAAGAATGATTGGCGTCATTGTGATGGCTATATTACATCCCGTGTGGTGCTTAAGTCAATTTGGCTTTTCTTTGGACCTCAGTCGAAAGTATTTCAAAAACATGTCTGTGTAATGCCAGTCATGTTGTCATTTTTGAGGGATTTGCAGATACAAATGCTTTACAGCATTTATAAACTTCAAGATATATTTGCTATTGGTGTTAAATAAAAATGTAAAAACACCCTTTTATGCCTACTCACATTGCAGGATTGTCAACTCATTAGCTGATCCAAGATATTTATCTCACCCTTAGGAGTGCTTGAGTGAACAAATTCAGATTTTGCAAGGGAAGATCTCCATTCTAGAGGACGAGCTGAAGAAAGCTCGAACTCAGGAGCAAGGAGAAGTCCTGGGACCCATAATGGAGGTAACTAGTCATTTGTAGTATTGGTAATCAAACCACCCTCCCCTTTATTTTTTCTTGGGGGGGGTGGTCAGCTTATACTGTCATTACAATTTTTTACTGTTAGTAAAATGTACAAATTAAAAATATTATTTTATTGGTAAATAATTTTATAGTAGAATCATGACTACCTACACTCATCTTTGAATTTAATATCGTCACCTTAAAATAATGGCCTACGTCATTTTTTGAGGAAAATTTTGATAAAATTTTGATAAAAGCGTCTGCTAAATGGCATATGCATTATTATATTATATATTATTATAATTACCGAGGTCATGAGACCGAGCCCCTCTAGGGGGGTTCGTCACGAGAAATGGAAAGTGCACTTTTCCATTGCACAATAAAAAACAAGAACCAAAACTTTTGATACTTTTTTGGCACTAGAAAACGGGAACTTTGGGTTTTCCATTCACCAAGGGTCCAGTTCTGCAGTTCTCTTTTTTTTTTTTTTTTTTGCCTAAGTCATCTCTTCATGATGCTGGCCACCTCTGGTAAAATTGCCTACATCCTTAATTGAAAAGATCATGCTGTTCCTACCCCGGTAGTATAATGGCCTACGTCAAGAGTGTGACTTAGGTAAAAAATAAAACGGCCTAAGTCACACTCTTGACGTAGGCCATTATACTACCGGGGTAGGAACAGCATGATCTTTTCAATTAAGGATGTAGGCAATTTTACCAGAGGTGGCCAGCATCATGAAGAGATGACTTAGGCAAAAAAAACATTTTCCTCAAAAAATGTGACTTAGGCAATTTTACAAGCTTTCAAGATGGTGGCTGCTTGCCTAAGTTACTTACTCCAGAAGTAATTTGGCCTAAGTCAGGTTTAAAATTGCCTAAGTCACAACCGCATGTTCGTAAATTGGCCTAAGTAATCTAATCCTCTTATGTTACATAATTGACAGACAGCATTATTTGTATGTCAATAGTCATATATTGTCATAACCTTTTTGTGTGAAATGATTAATAAATATCATATTCTATATTGGTTGTTTTGGGCTGGCGGATGGCCCAGCGGTCTAGTGCACCGCGCTTTGGAGCGGTGTGCGCTGCCCGTCAGAGACGCGGATCGAAACCCGCGTTTCTACCAGACCGGCCCTGGTCGTCAGCCCGATCGGAGGCGGCATTTGGCTGTCCGCCTCCGGGGGAGGGGGGAGGGAGAGCCGGCACGAGTCCGCCGAGGAGAAGGTTAATGGAGTCCGTGGAAGATCTCCGTCTCGAAAGAAGGCGGGGAAATAGGTCCAGGAATACGAATCTCGTTCCCGGAGGATGGGCGGCGGACTCGTGAGGGTGGGGAATTGAAAATAAAATAGAGGGTATAATTGGCTACTAAATTGGGAGAAAAACGGGGAAAAATCAGAAATACATTTTAAAAATAAAAATTAAAAAATATATTGGTTGTTTTTTGAAAAACTTGAAAATATGACTTAGGCCATTATTTTAAGAAGGTGACGATATACTCTTTAACCTTGCTTACACATTCTCCACCTCCTAGCTTTTTTGTTGAGGAAGACTATAATTTGGGTAGCTTTTGGGTTCTGCTTTTTGATCTGCAAATACATTTTCAAGTGTTACTTTTAGCAATCTAGACACTGCATTTGGACAGTATAGTTCCAAACCGCTTTGAAATTACAGAAGGCCTATAAATGATTTAACTTCCTTCATTTCAGCACATTTGTAACAACTCGTGAGACAGGTTTCTGTTGTTAAACATGATGGCATATTAACAATAGTTTAATGGTAATTTTGACTGCTGCACTAGTTCTAGTGCAAGGTTATCAAATCAAGAATAAAATAATTCCTTTTATCAAACTAAATGACATGTCACTTACTTCATCAGCAGCGTTGCTAAGCTGCTTGATGGGTCTTGTCAGACCACAAGCGCTGGCTAACAATGTTTTTTGTGTGTGTTGTGTACCGCAATTGTACCTGATTGTGTAGCCTTGTATGCCGGGTTTTGCTGATATTATACCAGTATTCAGGTCTGCTGTGTGCCCTTCAGACACGTACCCTTGAGTTTGGCACTGAATTGGTAAAACTAGTAATCTGTGGGATGTAATCTCGTATGGTTGCATGAGTTCTGGGACCCTGCTATTTTTGCTTTGATGGGGAGAGTGGTGCCATTTCATTGAGAAATGTTCCAAGTGGCTGTAATTGTGCAAAACCGACTTATATTTTAACGATTAAAACATATCTAATACATCCGCTGTCCTCATCTTCACAGTGGGAAAGGCTAAACCATCAGGTTGCTGAATTAACCAGCAAGCTCTCACAGCTTCAAGAAACCATTATCCAACTGGAGCAGGAAAAAGGAGAAATCCAAACACACCATGAGGCAGAGAGAAAGAAATTTGAGAGTGAGACATCCCATCTGCAAGGGCTCATATCTGAACTACAACACACCCTGTGTGACCTTCGGCTTGGAAGGGAAGGTCTAGAGCAGACCTTCAGAGAGCAGCAGGCAACCATGACTGCCCAGATTGAGGCCCTCAATGTAGAGATTACATGTCTTTCTGAAATTATCCACCAGAAGGAGGTAGCAATGTCCACACTTAGCCAGCAGATGGCAGAGGAACAGAGTCAGAGAGGGAAGCTGAAAGAGGTGATGGAGAAACAGGAACAGATAAATCAGGAAACCATCCAGGGGCTGAGCCAGCGAGTAGACCACCTTGGAACCGCCTTGAAATCAAAGGAAGAGGAGGCACTCTCCAATGCTGATGAGTGGAACAGGGACAGGAGGGAGAGCTCTCGTCAGCATGCCATGCTTCAAGAGGAATCTGCGAGAGCTACCAGAGAAAAGGATACCATTTTGTTCGAGTACCATCACTTCCGCCAGGAGAAGGACATGGAAGTCCTCAACCTGACCCAGCAGGTCCGACACCTTGAAGAGCAGCGGGAGGTGGAGGTGTCTTTTCATCCAAGCTGAGGAGAGCGAAAGAAGAGCTGGAGTTGAAGTTGGTGTCTTTGGAATCCGCCATTAGGGATCTGCAGAAGGAGCTAGAATTGGAGAGCGGAAAACATAGAGAGACTCTTGCAGCAAAGCTCCAGAAGGAAGCCCAAATGGGATCTGAGATCCTGGAGCTTGGAAACAAGGTCCAGCAGTTGGTAACAGAGATTGAACTCATGGGCCAGCAGCTTAACGAAGCACGACAGGAGAAATGTCATGCTCAGTCCTGTGTGGAAAAGCTTACTATTGAATGCAGAGAGGTTGAGCAAGCGGCTGATGCCAAACATGAGGAGGTTCAGCTCTTGAGGACCACACTGGCTCAAAAAGAAGACAAGATCAACGTTTTCCAACAGAGTATCCAAACTTGGGAAGAAAAGGTCTGCTCTCTGCAGGATGTGCACAAGAGAAAGACCGAAGAATATGAACAATCTATCTCCGTGCTGGAACATAGTCTAGCTGAAGGTCAAGCCCAAATTGGGGAAATGATAGCAGCATTTGAAATCCGGGCTCAGCATGTGCTGAATCTACAAAAAGATTTGTCTCTTGAACAAGCAAGAGTTGTTTCTCTAGAGTCTAAATGCAAGCAATTTGAGCAGAACTTCTCCAGTCTTCAGGCTCAGGTCCTGCAGGCCTCTACCATTGCATCTGAGAGAGAAGCAGAGCTTGCCTCCCTGCGGATTGAAGTTCAAGAGCGAGACAACTCGAGGCTCCAAGCAGCTGAGACCGAAGAAGCTCAACGCAAGGAACTGGAGCAGAAAGTTGCTCAACTTCAGGCTCAGGTTCTGCAGGCCTCTACCCTTGCGTCTGAGAGAGAAGCAGAGCTTAACTCCCTGCAAACTAAAGTGCAAGAGAGTGACAACATGAGACTTCAAGCAGCTGAGACCGAAGAAGCTCAACGCAGGGAACTGGAGCAGAAAGTTGCTCAACTTCAGACCCAGGTTCTGCAGGCCTCTACCCTTGCTTCTGAGAGAGAAGCAGAGCTTGCCTCCCTGCGGATTGAAGTTCAAGAGCGAGACAACTCGAGGCTCCAAGCAGCTGAGACCGAAGAAGCTCAACGCAAGGAACTGGAGCAGAAAGTTGCCCAACTTCAGGCTCAGGTTCTGCAGGCCTCTACCCTTGGGTCTGAGAGAGAAGCAGAGCTTAACTCCCTGCAAACTAAAGTGCAAGAGAGTGACAATATGAGACTTCAAGCAGCTGAGACCGAAGAAGCTCAACGCAAGGAACTGGAGCAGAAAGTTGCTCAACTTCAGGCTCAGGTTCTGCAGGCCTCTACCCTTGCGTCTGAGAGAGAAGCAGAGCTTGCCTCCCTGCGGATTGAAGTTCAAGAGCGAGACAACTCGAGGCTCAAGCAGATGAGACCGAAAGAAGCTCAACGCAAGGAACTGGAGCAGAAAGTTGCTCAACTTCAGGCTCAGGTTCTGCAGGCCTCTACCCTTGCGTCTGAGAGAGAGGCAGAGCTTAACTCCCTGCAAACTAAAGTGCAAGAGAGTGATAATATGAGACTTCAAGCAGCTGAGACCGAAGAAGCTCAACGCAAGAACTGGAGCAGAAAGTTGCTCAACTTCAGGCTCAGGTTCTGCAGGCCTCTACCCTTGCGTCTGAGAGAGAGGCAGAGCTTAACTCCCTGCAAACTAAAGTGCAAGAGAGTGATAATATGAGACTTCAAGCAGCTGAGACCGAAGAAGCTCAACGCAAGGAACTGGAGCAGAAAGTTGCTCAACTTCAGGCTCAGGTTCTGCAGGCCTCTACCCTTGCGTCTGAGAGAGAAGCAAAACTTAACTCCCTGCAAACTAAAGTGCAAGAGAGTGACAACATGAGACTTCAAGCAGCTGAGACCGAAGAAGCTGAACGCAAGGAACTGGAGCAGAAAGTTGCTCAACTTCAGACCCAGGTTCTGCAGGCCTCTACCCTTGCTTCTGAGAGAGAGGCAGAGCTTAACTCCCTGCGGATTGAAGTTCAAGAGCGAGACAACTCGAGGCTCCAAGCAGCTGAGACCGAAGAAGCTCAACGCAAGGAACTGGAGCAGAAAGTTGCTCAACTTCAGGCTCAGGTTCTGCAGGCCTCTACCCTTGGGTCTGAGAGAGAAGCAGAGCTTAACTCCCTGCAAACTAAAGTGCAAGAGAGTGACAATATGAGACTTCAAGCAGCTGAGACCGAAGAAGCTCAACGCAAGGAACTGGAGCAGAAAGTTGCTCAACTTCAGACCCAGGTTCTGCAGGCCTCTACCCTTGTGTCTGAAAGAGAAGCAGAGCTTGCGCCCTGCGGATTGAAGTTCACGAGCGAGACAACTCGAGGCTCCAAGCAGCTGAGACCGAAGAAGCTCAACGCAAGGAACTGGAGCAGAAAGTTGCTCAACTTCAGGCTCAGGTTCTGCAGGCCTCTACCCTTGCGTCTGAAAGAGAAGCAGAGCTTGCCTCCCTGCAAATTGAAGTTCAAGAGAGTGACAACATGAGGTTCCAAGCAGCTGAGACCGAAGAAGCTCAACGCAAGGAACTGGAGCAGACAGTTGCTCAACTTCAGACCCAGGTTCTGCAGGCCTCTACCCTTGTGTCTGAGAGAGAAGCAGAGCTTAACTCCCTGCGGATTGAAGTTCAAGAGCGAGACAATTCGAGGCTCCAAGCAGCTGAGACCGAAGAAGCTCAACGCAAGGAACTGGAGCAGAAAGTTGCCCAACTTCAGGCTCAGGTTCTGCAGGCCTCTACCCTTGCGTCTGAGAGAGAAGCAAAGCTTAACTCCCTGCAAACTAAAGTGCAAGAGAGTGACAACATGAGACTTCAAGCAGCTGAGACCGAAGAAGCTCAACGCAAGGAACTGGAGCAGAAAGTTGCTCAACTTCAGACCCAGGTTCTGCAGGCCTCTACCCTTGCGTCTGAAAGAGAAGCAGAGCTTTCCTCCCTGCGGATTGAAGTTCAAGAGCGAGACAACTCGAGGCTCCAAGCAGCTGAGACCGAAGAAGCTCAACGCAAGGAACTGGAGCAGAAAGTTGCCCAACTTCAGGCTCAGGTTCTGCAGGCCTCTACCCTTGTGTCTGAGAGAGAAGCAGAGCTTGCCTCCCTGCAAACTAAAGTGCAAGAGAGTGACAACATGAGACTTCAAGCAGCTGAGACCGAAGAAGCTGAACGCAAGGAACTGGAGCAGAAAGCTGCTCAACTTCAGACCCAGGTTCTGCAGGCCTCTACCCTTGCTTCTGAGAGAGAGAGCAGAGCTTAACTCCCTGCGGATTGAAGTTCAAGAGCGAGACAACTCGAGGCTCAAAGCAGATGAGACCGAAGAAGCTCAACGCAAGGAACTGGAGCAGACAGTTGCTCAACTTCAGGCTCAGGTTCTGCAGGCCTCTACCCTTGCGTCTGAGAGGGAAGCAAAGCTTAACTCCCTGCAAACTAAAGTGCAAGAGAGTGACAACATGAGACTTCAAGCAGCTGAGACTGAAGAAGCTCAACGCAAGGAACTGGAGCAGAAAGTTGCCCAGCAGATTACATCACTGAGGCATAGGAACGAGGATTTGCTGTCCACGAGAGAAGAATTGCAAAAGGAGCGTGATGACCTGGAGAGCCAGCTGCAGATTATGAGGGAGGAGCTCTCTACACTCCACCCTCTGAGGGAAGTGATGGCAGAGAGGTCATTGCTCAACCATGACCTCCAAAAGCAGTTGTCTGTGAAATCTGAAGCATTGGAGCACTACAAATTGCAGGTCTGTACTCTTTGGTCTGTTTGTTTAGATAAAGTCGAGTAGACAATATTAGTGGTTAAGGCTTTGGACTTGCATGTTATTGTAATAGGTCTTTGCACCAAACTAAAATATGGCATTTACTAAAATTGATTAGATCTGTTAATCTTGTTAGGATACATTGATGGTATACATATGAACAAGGTAATTGTATGATCCTCATCTGTTAAATATCTAGCTTTATGAATCTGTATAACATGAGAGAGAGCGAGAATTTCAGTTTCTCTGGATAAGTCCGTTTCACCACTCATCGATTCTTCATATCCATCTTTGGGAAAACAGTTGGTTATCTTGTTTCGTATCCATTTCAGATGGAGAAGGCAAAAAACCACTACAATGGGAAGAAGCAGCAGCTACTAGAGGCCAATGAGAAGGTCCAGGCTATTACGAAAGCATTGGAGACCAGTAAACAGGAAGCCAAGACCCTGAAAGAACAGATGAAGGTTCTCCTGTTGGAGCTGGAGCAAGCCAATGGTTTGCAAAAGGACTTAACCTCGAAGGTCAACAGCCTGCAGGCTCAGGTTAGTACCTACAAGTTGCCTACATTCTCAATTGCTTACATGCTAATACACACACAAATGTGCATTACATTTATGATCTGTTTCATGAACATCACTGTAGAATGTGATTGAATCGTGAGGCTCTCCATGTGCATGTGCAGTTGGATTATATGAACCGGGACCTGCAGGAACAGTCAAAGCTGGGGAAGTGTTATGAGGAGAAGGCCAAGGAGACTGTTTATCAGAAAGTCACTGAAAACCGTCCAGACACTAGTGAAGACAGTCTGGACCTCAGCCTGGATGACTCTCTCAACTCCAACAGGTAATCTTCCATAGTCCTCCTCCTTTATCTGCAGTAAGAGATAAGAATATGAAAAAGAAATTGGATTAATAGTCAAAATCAGTAGTTAGTCAGTCTGACAGCCTGCCTAATCAGAAATCCCTGAGAGAACTCCACTAGTTTTAGCATTTGTTCCTCAGTTAAACGTGTGTAGTACGCACGTACATGTGTATGAGTGAATACAAATATTGGCCTGGATTGCACATGGCTTTGTTTGAGTAAAGGGTGACTTGAAAATAAAATGTAAACTAGTGCTGCATACAGAGCCCCACAGGTCAAGCTCTTCCCTTGTCCTGTCAGGAGACCATCAAAGAGAAAAGAGTCCAGCACCCCAGTGGTGCGCAGCTCAGAGCGACTTCAGGCCAGACGGAGGAATCAGGGCAAGGAGTCACTCGAAACGCTCTTCTTCACTCCCATGAACGACCATAACGTTGCGGACCGCAAGCTGGAGAGCAGCATCACCTCTCTGGGAGATCTTGTGCTCGACTCCACCAAGAAGAGCCACTCTGCTCGCCGCCGCACCACCCAGGTCATCAATATCACCATGACCAAGGTCAAGAGCATGCCCCCTCATATCCTCCGACCTCCATAGCTGTTGCACCTCATTAGGGTTACTTAAGTAGTAGTCCAGAAGATCTAGGGTGCATGCAGGGTAATGTTTGCATAGTACAGTGTGTTTAGTAAATCATAATGCCAAATAAAGTACTTCCAGATTACTGAATTGTCACCTCTATGATATTGGCCTTGTTCACAAGATCACACATTCCTTTGTGAAGTGGAAACTCCATATGGTCTTATAGTGCATGTAAAATTATATTCGGAAGCACCCTAAAGGTTTTGGGATTCACATTTTTTGTTCCCTTTTTCCTGTTACTCCTGTTACATGGGGCGGCAGTGGCTCACTGGTTAGCGACACGGGCTGGCAAGTGGAGGATTGCTGGTTTGAATCCCAAACTAAATGAAAAAACGATGAACTGGAAACAAGAGGGATGCTAGTTCACTTTCTGGGGCACTGCCAAAGTGCCTTTGAGCAAAGCACTGAACCTCTAACTGCTCCAGGGTGCTGTACTATGGCTGACCCTGTGCTCGGACCTCCCTTAGGAGAGATTCGCCAAAAGACAAATTCCAATGACCTTGTGTGCAACTTGTGTAACATGGCAATTCAATATTATTATTATTATTACATCAGCAGTGTTGGGTTGCTGCATAACAGCTACCACAACCTGCAAGAACAAGGATGAAAGCTTGGCCCATAGCAATCTATTAGCTTTGTAAAAAGGTGTGCACAGTTCAGATTTATGGGATTTAAGCAGTCTACTCATTTGCCAATGTCTTCATATTGTACTGACTTGTGAGAAATCTCCTTCCCTATTGGCTGTAGAAGACCCCAGGCAGAGTGGAGGCAGACTCCGAGGATGGCTCTTTCTACAGCCTACAAACCGCACAGTCATACCCCGATCTCACAACCCAAAGGGGCCGCCCCTTCTCCTTGGAACTCTCTGAACAGGCCACCGTTGGTGACCAGCTCCAGCACCTGCCAGGCTACCGGCGAAGCACTGCCTCCAGTGCTGCTCCAACCCGCAGTGAGTTTCTTTTGCCATTGCCCCTGTAAAGGATGTCACAAATTTGTCTTTGAGTAAATGTCCTTACTGTGGTCTCCTGTAGGCATCAGCACATTCAGAGTAGGTGCTGAGAATGAGCCGGAGTATTCGCAAGATGGATGGATGCGCATTGCAGAGTTGCAGGCTAGAAACCAGGCTTGTTTGCCCCACTTGAAGAGCAGCTACCCAATCGAGTCCAGGGTGAGTCAGGAGAAACGGTCTTATTGTGGGCATTTTTTACTGCTCACCTCATAATGCCATTATTAATATCTTGTGCTGGCTCACTGAGTGGTTATTTTTTCGTCATGTCCAATTAATTTAAAATGCAAACTACAAACAACGTGCCACCAAGATAGTGGCACATTAATAAACGTATACAAACAAAAAATGGAATACTGTGAAACACTGCGATGCATTAAAAAATAACTTCCTGGTGTGATCCATTGGCTGATAATAAATTATGTTCACTATACAACTAATGCTCTTATGTTGCTTTTTAAGGGCATAATACATGGAACAACTGTTGCCATTGTGTACTGTGAACCTCCCTTAAGTATAAAGGATGTAAAAAGACACCCCAACCTTTTGTGCCCCTGCAGCCGAGTCTCGGGAAACTTTCATTTGCTGTCACCGACGATGACCTCAGAATGGGTGACCCGAACGAGACAATCCGCCGCGCCTCTATGATGCCGAGTCAGATCCAGGACTCCCTGGCTTCGCACCGGCTCTCTATGCTCCCAGGTCAGATCCGAGATGGCCCACCCTCCCACCGGGTAACAATGCTGCCGGGTGAAATCCGCTCCGGGACGGCCTCACTTCGTGCCCCCTGCAACCAAGGCAGCATGCTCACAAGGCGCAGAACGACAGGGCCGCCACCCTGCCTCTGAAGCGTAACACCAGTGACCCGAATGGGCCCGACACACCTGAGGTGAGAGGGGTGGGAGAGACTGGCAGGGCAAATCCTCAAATCCTTGCTGGTGAAACATTGTGCTGCATTACCATTGTTTCTTAGTGTTTCTTCAGATTTTCTTGTCACTGAAAAATTGTGCTGAATAATTTGTAACATTTTTCAAAGGAGTTAAATTAAATTGAATTGAACAATACCCTGATGGCTGCTTAATTTTACATGTTCAGCTCAAATCCCTGGGTATCAAGTGGTGTGTTCCCATCCAGACTTCTACCTAGTTAATGCACCAATTTCATTTTTATTTGAGTCTTGTTTAAATGCCTTACCTTTTCACAGGCTAAGAAGTTGTCAAGCTGCTTCTCCCATCCCATGACTCCTAAAGATCGTCGCTTCACATCACAGAACAGTCAGAACCGATCTCCCAATGCTCCGGTTAGTTGGTTGTACTGTACTATAAATATCCAGATGGTTTTCAACTGTACCCTGACTGACTGTATTATAAACTGAGACGAAGTCATAAAGAACAAGCAGCAAATGCTTTGTCCATGTAGTCAGTGCAGAATATTTACTTTCTTAGTAAATAAGGGTGCAGGTGGGTAACAATCAATGCTTCTCCTGGTGGCTTTTAACCACATGGTTGTCACCAGATATGCAAGTCTGGCTGAATGAAGCAAGTCTCAAACATGGCTTGTAAGAGGCTATACAACACTACTATGAAATTACACCAACCGTAATGTAATACACAGTCTATTGTTAAGATGTATTTCTGACAAGAAAGCCACAAATATTTGCCACAAATATTTGCCAGTTACCTTTTTAATAAAACATCTATTCACTTAAAAGCAATTATTTTTACAATCTCAATATGAGCCCTCAAAGCCTGTTCAGGTTGTCTGTGATCAATTAATCAATCTTTACAGGGATATTGTTTGGGGTACTGCTTGCCTTGCATAGTATTTTTCAGTACCCTTCTAATTAAAGGGAGTGTTCTCCACTTAGGTTTGGTGCATTTCATTTGAATCCCTACTAAATTGTAAGATGAGAAACAACCTAAAACACATTTATTTTGCATATCAGTATCACAAATGATGATGGCTTGTAAGACTTCTTGCATGGTGATTTACCATTCAGTTGTTTAGCTAACATGGTTGTAGAGCTGACAGATATTTTGTATTATTATTAATCGGGCTGTTGAGCCTGCATGGTCTATCATTGGTTTCAGCTGCGTCGTGGGTTAAAGCTTTGTTCATCTGTTTTCAGGCCGAGCGCAGGCAGTCCATGATGTTCAGTGTTGTGAACACACCCAAGAAAAATGTCAAGAACAGCTTGCTGCAGAAGGGCATCAACAAGATGCGGGCCAGCACTCGCAAGTCCCCTGGCTCCACCAGCAAGATCCCCCGTTCTGCCAAGTCCCCCAATGTGGAGAAGTCTCAGCGCAGGTCCCCCCGAATCAGCAGCAACAAGTCCCCAAATTTTGCCTTGAGCACTAGAAAGGTGAGCAGAGCTGGGTTTGGTCCTCATGGTTCAAATACACATTCACACAGTCTCATCACATGCTCCAAGTTTACTATTTTCTAAGGTGTGGAGACCAGAGTCAGTCATGAAACTCTTGTAAAGCATAGAACTTATTTAAAACCTACATCCAAAAATGTAGTATCACACAACAATAATCTGTCACACTACATAATTGTACACCATGAAAATAAATACTTAATAATAATAAATGCTAAATAAATACTACTGCATTTAACTGTGGTGCATTCATACTTCTTTTCTGGGCAATCAGAATGTCAGTGCTCAGTTTATGGAGTGTGTCTTTGTCCAGAGGGAGGAAACTGCTCTCGAAATGGAACACCAGCCAATATGAAGGTTGTCCGTTGTCCTGTTCCGGTCTCTCTTTTTTTTTTTTTTTTTTTTTTTTTTTTTTTTTTTTTTTTCTTTTTTTTTTTTTTTCTTTCTTTAAAAAAAAATTAATACATCTTCTCTCCAGGGCAGGGGTGTTCTCACTTGGTGGTGAGGTTTGTGGTTTACGTGCAGGGTCCTCATCTTGGTCTGGGCTGCGCTTGACAACTTCTGTTGCTGCATTAATTCAGAATAATTAATGGGTTGCAGCTTTTTCCTTCTCTTTCACAACTGTTGTGTGCTATGTTTTGCACAATCGGTTATGGCTGGAAGCATTACGGTGCACTAACCTTTTAAATATGACCACATCAGTCAATTCGTATATGATTTTATAAATGCAGTACAGGCAACTTTTACTTAGGCAGTTGCCTATTTTTACCATCACATTAAATCCTGTTAGATGTTTAAAAGCTATGGAAGCTGACAAGTTTGTATTATAATATAAAAGTATTACAAAATAAAAGCATAATGTTTTTCCCCCTCCACTTAATTTGCAGATAATGAGCTATAAATCACGGATGAAGATGTGAGATCCAATTCTGGAAACAAGCAGCCAATCTTGGGGAAATGGGCCCTGTTCTTCTACTTTTTGTTATTTTTAGAATAATCTTGTAAAGGTGTTTGTGCAATAAATAAAAAGTATTTCATGTTTTTCTTAAGTGCAGCCAGCATCTGTTTTTGAGAGCCAGCTTGATACTTTGTGAAGAGGTATCAAATGTATATTTTAATATTTTATTATCCACATATCTATTTGGTTTTATTCATTACAGTATTTGAGTTAATTATCTTTTGTTCGATGGCCTACATTTGGTTTTGGATGGTAATTTTGTTTCATATCAGTGGATTTTCCCATTTTAATAGTCTGTTTTTGGGGTGTTAAGTGTTTGCGGGCAAAGGTTTAAAAACCTAAACTTACTATCTTACCAAGTTTTCAAAGATTATGCGGAAGGAATTTAAGTTTAAAATGAATTTGCATTCCATTACTTGGAATGCCAGAGTGGCACTTGATTGAAAAGATTTGTGTGCAATGAACAATTCCTGCTTGTCACTAACACCTGTAACACTTGTTTGTTTAGTTCTGAGGGGAATGTTTAATGATTGCAGGTGTAAAACACCTGCTCCAATTTGAATAAACATGTTATGGAAGAAAATGAAATTTAAAAACATCTGATCTATCTGTTAAGACTGGCCTTCTCACTTGATTCATAACTTTAATGAAAGGGGGTTACGGATCAAACATAATTGCCATAGATTCTTTGACACTACTTGTTTTTGTAAACCATAAAGGGTCATATAATGGATTGAGTGTACATTTTCTTTCAAGCCTAGACTGGCTTTATTCTACAATGGAGGTAAGGGCATGTGCATGGGGATGCTTGTACTGAATGTGGCACATGGTAGCTCTGTTCGGGACATCATATAATTTTCATTATATATATATATATCTCATTGCAGTCTCAGTGTACAATTTTGCCTGGAGGAGGGAAGGTTGAATGTCTTGTTTTTGTTGTCTGGTATCTTAATCATAGTTTAATCAAATCATTTTTCTACAGAGATGGGAGTGTTTGAGAGCAATTCTTGGTCTCTTCTTTTGCACAGTAGATTTATTAGTCTGTTTTTTTTGTGTGTCTGCCCTTTTGATCTGTCACTCATCTGTCTTTTCCTGCAATAAAATACCTGAGACTAACTTTATATTTAATCATCATTACTGCTACACGCAGATGTGTAAATGTATACTACTTTGCATGCAAACAAAGGACAAACTCGAAGAGACTATCAGGGCAATGACCCTGGGCCTGTATTCACAATGATTCTGTGTATTACAGTAATACACTGCCAAGTGAAACTTAAGTATATCAGTAATATCTCACATTTTTATATTAAGTACTTTCAACTGAAGGTGGAGCACTGCAGAACACAACCCAAGGGGGTCTTCCAGATCGCATGTCCCGCTAAAACACTTAGTCCGTGGTGCAGTGACAAGCACCAACAATCCGTTATTCATACAACACATAATCTATTGTCATGTTATGTAAAATTCATGTTTATTTCAGCACCACCTAGTAAATTTTGAGAACTGCAACATGTCTTTCTATTGAGTTTTTCCATTTTTATATTGGTCAGCTCAGTCACATAATGAGGTCATAGTTTAAACATTTCTGCTAGTAGTTCTTAATCATCTTTAATCTGCCCGTGGGGAAGCTTTGCTTGCAAACATTTTTTAAATCTTTATATTCTATTTATCAAAGTTTTGGAAATATGTGTTTACCTTCATATTTGTGGTGCTGTGTACATAAACTGCTTTTTGTTACTACATGCAACTAAATATATAGTGGTCAGTTCATTGTACTACTTGTATTCTATAACTATGAATGGTCTACATAGATTTATGCAAATATATACAGTGCATACTTACATCCTGGTTGAAAGTAAAAGAGGCACGTATAGATGCTGTTTTGGCTACATTACAACATGAGAAAGATCTTGCTGTTGCCAAGGCCGAGATCCTTGAATCGGTAGTAGCAGAGCTAAGTCTTGGAGAAGGTAGTAAGGCTATTGCCTCAATCCCTGATGACTCCAAAGAAAAATGACAAGTGATTATGTTGACTATCATTGCAGACTACCCTAGTAAACTGCCACTACCCAAATATGAAGCTCACACCCCAGTCCATCAGCAACTTGGCTCCAATGCGCTACCGCTCCAGAACAGAGTGCATTATCCCACTCACATTGCTGATGATGCCACTCCAGAGCACACAATGCACATCAACTAATTACTCAACACAGCCCTGCAACTCAGTCATTCAGTCCCTATCCTATGACAGCAGGTCAGTTTAAACCAGGGATGTCCAATCTTACCCGAGAAGGGCCGGTGTGGGTGCAGGCTTTCGTTCTAGCCCAGCACTAAACAACTGATTAAACTAATCAAGGTCTTGATTGTAGACCATGATTGGTGAATTAGTTGAATCAGGTGTTTCAACAAAAGCTAGAACAAAAGCCTGCACCCACACCGGCCCTTCTCGGATAAGATTGGACACCCCTGGTTTAAACCATCCCTTCTTAACAAGGCAGTGAAACAGTCACCAGCTCCCAATCACACCGATATGAGTGACATCGCCTGTTACCTGGCCTGCTGCAAACTCGTGAACTCAACTCATCAAATTCAATGACCGCCCAGAAACTACCCGGCATGGAAATCCTCATTCAGCAATGCCATTGAAGGACTAAACCTTAACCTGTAATAAAGAGCTTGACCTTCTGGTCAGATGGTTAGGCCCACAGTCGACAGAACATGTCAAAATAATCAGAGCTGTTCATGTAAACAATCCTGCTGCTGGACTGAACATGGTATGGTCACGTCTTGAAGAGTGCTATGGCTCACCTGAAATTATCGAGAAAACTTTTTGACAGGCTAGAGAACTTCCCTAAGATCAACAACTAGGAACCTCTAAAGCTCAGAGAGCTGGGGGACCTGTTAAGAGAGCTAGAATCAGCAAAATGAGAGAGTTATCTACCTGGGCTCACTTACCTAGATACAGCACGAGGTGTAAATCCCATAGTAGAGAAATTGTCTTATGAGCTTCAGGAGAAATGGATAGCACAGAGAAGAAGGTACAAGCTTCAGCCATTTTCATTCTTTGCCAACTTAATCTGAGGAGGCCCACACATGCAATGACCCTAGCTTCACCTTCAGCTCATCTGGTACAGTGATAGTAAAGTCAGACAACCCTGCAAAAAGGCATAGTCACTCTAAGTCTTGTCACTTCACACAAAAAATATGTTTGCTCCAATAGCGGTGCAGAGGCTTTAGAAGTAAGAATTTGGAGGAATGCAAAGCATTTCTCAAAGAGAATGGAATTTGCTTCAGATGTTGCTCATCAAGTAGCCACCTTGCAAAAGACTTTAAGGTGGCTGCTCAGTGTAAGGAATGTGGAAGCAATGCACACGTCATAGCCCTCCAGCTAGGACCAGTCTCATGGCTTATCAAAAGCCCCAACTCTGAGCATTGTGGGGAGGAAAAGGGCGAGCCCTTTTTAACGCACTAACATACACACATACCGCACTAACCTTTTGGAGAATGGTCGCCCATCACACTTTAGCCCTTGTCCTACCAACTTCTTTCTGAAAGCGAAGCTTACAACTAAGCAAACAACTCAAAATCCTCTCTCAGCTCTCAGACTCTTCAAAGCACTTACCTTGCTCAGCACCTTAGTGTTTCATTGAAAGATGTGCTGCTGATGGGACTTGAATAACAGTCTCCTAGGAGTCCTTATACACTTCAGGCGTGAGTGAGTGGCCATCACAGCAGACATCGAGCAAATGTTCCACAGCTTTGCTGTCAGGGAAGATCACAGGAACTTCCTCAGATTCCAGTGGTTCAGGGATAATGACATGACCAAAGACGTTGTGAAATATCAGTTGAGAGTTCATGTATTTGGCAACAGCCCCTCTCCTGCTGTCACCATCTACAGGCTGAAGTGCGCAGCACTTCTTCAGCTGGGAGGGATGCCCCCCTCTTGTCAGGGTCATAGCTTCTCTCATCCACATTGCTCGGTCTGTCAAGTCTACGAATAAGCAGAAAGAAGAGTGTCATGGGTGGTATCAATGCTCCAACTCTCCCGCAGCTGACATATGGTCACAGGCAAAGATCCTTAAAGGAAGGAAAGGAAGAAAAGGCCATTCATCAGAACAGCCCACTTAGGAAGCTCAATCCTGTCCTTGATGCCAGTGGACTCCTGAGCATTTGAGGTCGGCTCTAGCATGCCACGCTTAACACAATAGAGAAGCACCCTCTCATCCTTCCTGGCCGCAGTTATGTTGCTATCCTTCTCATAAACCACTACCATGAGAGAGTTAAGCACCAGGGCCATGTCTTCACTGGAGGAGCTATCCGATCTGATGGTATCTGGATAGTTGGAGTCAGGAAGTGCATTACCAGTAATCTACACAAGTGTGTGACATGCAACAAACTCTGTGGAAGGACAGTGGAACAGAAATGGGCAGATCTACCGCCTGACTGCCTCAACGTTAGTCTGTATGTGTTTGGCCCATTGAACATATTCACCTGCCAGACCTGCAGAGGTGCAGCAAACAGTAAGAGATCATAGATTAAGGTTAGCCATTTTCTCTCAGTAATTTAATGCAGACGCATTGCTGCTAGTAGTTCTTATTAATCATCTTTAATCTGCCTTGGGGAAGCTCTGCCTGTAAATTTTCTAATTTTTCTATTCTATTTGACAATTCGAACGTTCACTGTCACGCAGCCAGTGAGCCCTTTCTGGGTCACAAGGAAGGATGCATTTGAATGTTTTCGAGCGCAGCCTAGTTTTCATTATGCAGTACAAAGAGAATACCATCTCTGCTTAGTACTTGCGTTTTGAAATAGCACTTAATATGGCACCAACTGAGTTTCGCACATATTTGTTTTAGGTAGTACTGTTTCCGAATGTTCAAGTTCTCGTTTTTCGAACACGGAAATGTTGATCCTCGTTCGCTGATCGATTCCTGAGAGGATTACGTGAGTAAACCTTTATTTGCAAAGAAAAAGTCAGTAACTTGCATGGCATTCAGATGCGAAAACTGGTTACAATGCGAGTTTACATTAAATGTCACGTTATAAAACATTTACATGTGTTGTCGCTCTTGTCCAGACACTAGCTAGAAGCTTTGTACGTTTTCTAATCTTTATATTCTATTTAGAACGTTTTTGCATATATTTATGTTTGCTTTCATATTTGTGGTGCTGTGTACATAAACAGCTTTTTGTTACTAAATGCAACGAAATGTATAGTGGTCAGTTAATTTTACTTGTATTATATAACCATTAATGGTAGCCTATACATAGATTTATGCAAATATTTACAGTGCATACGTATTCATTGAAAGAGCTTATTTAATTATGTACATTTAATTATTTAAGTTTCCGGAAAAGCATGTAAAGAACACGTTGGACAGGACATACAAGTAAAGTTTCAACTTCGCTTCCGCATTTGAGTCTTCTTTCTGCAAGTTTAATGCGTACCGTTTAGCTGTCGGTCTACTGCGCATGCGGAGGGCAGAACAAGTCTACATTCTACAAGTGTAAGGCGAACTAGGACGGATCAGGTTTCCCATAGATATAGCTATGATTCCTCCCTTCGTCTTAAACAATTCGAACGTTCCCTGTCACGGCAGAAAGTGAGCGCTTTCCGGGTCACGAGGAAGGATCCATTTTAATGTCTTCGAGCGCAGGTTAATTTTCATTATACAATAAATAGAAAGAGAATACTGTCTCTGTTTAGCAGGCTACTTGCGATTTGAGATGGCACTTCATGTGCCACGAACGAAGTTTCGCACAGACTTGTTTTAGGTAGTAGGCTACTGTTTCCGAATGTGCACTTTCTCGTTTTTCGAACACGGAAATGTTGATCCTCGTTCGCTGATCGATTCTTGAGAGGATTACGTGAGTAAACCTTTATTTGCAAAGAAAAAGTTCCGTAACCTACATGGTATTCAGATGCAAAAAGTGGTTATAATGCGAGTTTACATTTAATGTCACCTTATAAGACACTTAAATGTGTTGTCGCTTTTCTTCAGATGCTAGATAGATAAAATACTATATTCTGACCCTTTAACCTACGGTTGTACCTGTGGCATATTAGCTAGTAGTAGTGTAGACGTTGACAGTTGCATACAATTTGAATATATTTTCAAAATTTCTGAACGGAAGTGAAAGTCCGACATTTTAGTCACCATAACGTGACACGTTGAACGGAAGACAAAGGGGAAACTTGTTTGAGGAATAGGTATATTTTTTTGGCTAGCAGAGAGAAAAAAACAACGTTGGCCTGATTTGATTAATTCCAGGGTTTCGCTGGCAAGTAATGCACACTGTTATTGTTAAGAAAATAATAGCGAACATTTACGATTGTGACACGAACAAGGAACAAAACACGCATGTTGAGAGTCGTTATATATAGACGTTACGTAGAAGTGAATATTGTGGCGAGATATGAGCAAGGTGTATTTGCCTAGCTAGTCGTAATGTGAAGCTTGATACAATGTAGTTAGTGTAACATAACAGACAGTAACAATGTATCAATTCTGAATGCAGCCAAACGATGCGCAGAAGTGAACATTCAAGTATATTCGTTTTTCGCCAAAGGTTAATATAGGCTTCTTTGAAATAATATATTAATCATATTTTGTTATACGATTGTGTTTTCATTTTTCATAGATAAAATCAGTACACTTTTGGTTTTATTTCGGCTATTTTGGAGAGGAGGTAATTTTTGCTGTATGCATTTACAGGTCTGCTGAAGAAGCTGACTGACTGACCTACAAGGGCCTAGATCCTTCAGGAAGGTGTTAATACTGTTGTCTCACAGGAAGCAAAAGAGGACGCTGCCTCTGCTATTCTTTGGTGAACCTGAGAAGTCGAAAGACTCAGAAATGAGTCTTCCTGACCAACCTGAGGGTCTAGATGCAGACATGGGCCCAGATATGGAGAGGTGAGAGGAGCTTGATCTTAGAAAATATGAACAAGATTTGAGTTGTACATAAATGTATATGCAATTTTCCAGATACATGGAGGTAGTTTCAGCAGTGAACATTATAGGGAATAAACAGGTCCTACAACATTAGAATCCCTAAAATTATGATTGTTAATTTGAAAATAAGTGGATTCAAGTGTTTTAGGGTTTAAGCAGTAGGTGTGTGTCTTTGCTGTTCTCAGTTTCCAGCTCGAGAGACCTCCCTCACCAGCACGAAGCTATTTGTCCATGGAGAGTGACGTGGAACAGCCTGTCAAAGCTGAAGGAGACTTGACTACACCTATAAGGTAGATGGACAGGCATACATGTACACACATACTGTATATGGTAGGCTGTATTTGAAATATAAAATTGATTTGGTCTCACTGTGTGCTCTAGTCAAGTTGCTTATATCAAACAAATTATTTTCTGTTTAAAATATTTTTACATAGAGGTCAGGTAGTTATAGACTCAGCTAGTTATAGAAGTTATTAGACTAATGCGTCTTTACTTGAGATGACTCCCACTGTTTATGTATTGACTGGTGGGGTTCTGCGTTAACAGAGTCCATGAGAGAGCAGAGTCACCAGAGATGAGGCAAAGTGAAACCTCTCACGAACAGCCCAGAGAAGGAGCCTTTCCCCCAGAACAAGGGTGAGGTCACCAATTTACATCTGTACAGAAAGGCCTGGAATTATTCAACATGCAGCTCTCAATTAGTTTGCACCTTCTTACTGTATGTGATGGTTTTAGTGATTAATACTTGTATTTAGGGAAATTATTTTGCCTCTTTGCCTGTTCTGTCTGTAATTTTGTATTATTCTAAAGCAGGGGTGGGCAATTCCAGTCCTGGAAGGTTGGTGTGTATCCACGAATTGGCTGTATACACCAGCGCCAGTTCACTCATTGATTAGCCCATGGTAAAAATGTTCATATATGGACACAATAACAGTCTTCAGCTGGCATTCATGAGCTTATCAATAAATGCAGCTAAAATGTCAGTTTACACAAATGATTGGTCTAATTAAATAATTAGAGTAGAAGTTGGCATGAAATCCAGAAATAGATACGGCCTTCCTTGTCCACCCCTGCTCTAAAGTACATATTTATTAATCATATAATATTAAATGCTGTTATCCTCCCACATGTGGTTGCATTTTAAATCAGGCAGAGTAATATTATTTTGCACTATGGAGTAAAGGCCTCTACATGCTTCTGCGTAACTTGTGCTACTTCTTCGCGGTTCGCGCAATGCAACAATGTCGCAAGCACTCGACAATTTATACCTCTGCAAAGGCTATGCGCAGCCTATGCAACATGGTGTCCTTACACTTCTGTACACTAGTAGGCCTCAATGTATTGAACACGGTCGGGAAAGTTTTCATGAAAGAAGGGAAACTCCTGTACCTTCAAACTTCTTCAGCCAATCTTTCCTGAAGCTGGTTCATTTTATACCGTGTCGAACAAATGCTGCTAGCTATCTATATCGTTAGCTACCGTTAGTGAGCTTTATTTGGCCATGATACCAGGTTGCTAGCTAGCTAGATAGATATTGATAGTTTTGCTTAGCTAACATTAACATAGATACACTACCGGTCAAAAGTTTTAGAACACCCCCATTTTCCAGTTTTTACTGAAATATAAGCAGTCCAAGGCCAGTGAATAACCTGAAATGGTACAAAGGTAAGCGGTAAACTTAGGTGAAAGAAAGCTACTCTGGAAGTGTTTTTAATATGAATGTCAAATGTAAGGTCCTGATCAATAATAAAACCAAGGTTCTTAACCATTAGACTTGATGTAACTATGCAATCACCTGCATTTAACTGCAGATCCAACTTGTTCCTTAATTTTTTGGGGTCCAAAACCATCATCTCTGTTTTATCTGAATTTAAAAGCAGGAAATGTACTGTCATCCAATTCTTTATATCAGAGATACAAGCCTCTAATTGAGTGAGTTTAAGTATTTCACCTGGTTTCATTGATATGTACAGCTGTGTATCATCTGCATAGCAATGGAAATTCATACCATGTTTACGAATAACATTACCCAGTGGTAGCAAGTATAATGAGAACAGTAATGGTCCCAGCACTGAGCCTTGTGGAATAATATAATATACGCCATTTAGCAGATGCTAAATTATTGTGTAAATTATTGTGGAATACCATATTTAACCTGAGAGTAGTCAGAGAACTCTTGATCTAATTGCACAAATTGAAACCTGTCTGATAAGTATGATTTAAACCATGAGAGTGCCCGTCCACGCAAACCAACCAGGTTTTCTAGCCTATGAAGGAGAGTCTGGTGGTCAATAGTGTCAAAAGCAGCACTTATGTCAAGGAGCACTAGAATAGAAACACAACCAGTATCCAATGCTAACAGTAAGTCATTTACAACTTTAATAAGTTCCGTCTCAGTGCTATGGTTTGGTCTAAAACCTGATTGTAGTGTTTCATACAGATTATTAGTTTTTAGGAAAGCAGTTAATTGTTGAGCTACAGATTTGAAATGGGCCTATAGTTGTTCAGATTAACAGGATCAAGATTCGGTTTCTTTAGAAGAGGCTTGATTACTGGCACTTTTAAAGACCTAGGTACGCAACCCAATAATAGGGATGTATTTATGATATCTAACATGGGCTGGCCTAGCACAGGCAAAAGCTCTTTAATAAGCTTTGTTGGTATGGGGTCTAACAGACATGTAGATGATTTGGAGGACATAACCAGTTTACTAAATTTGTCTCGGGTCTCTACGCAACCCTGCTCCTGATAGCCCTGTGCTATCTCGGGAGTTGGAGTGCTAGATATTGGAGTCATTTTCATAATTTGTTCTCTGATTGTCTCAATCTTATCAGTAAATGAGTTCATGAAGTCATTGGAATTATAGTTAGAAGGATAACTGATGCAAACTGAAGACAGTTTTTTGTCAGTTTACCTACCGTGTTAAATAGAAATCTTGGGTTGAAGCTGCTTAAGCTGCTTATCAGTGCTTCACAGGCCCAAAAAATGTGGAAGATTTGGTTGGTCATGTTTTTCCTCAGTCAGACTGGTTTTCTTTTACTGTCAGCATTTAACCATCATCGTCTTTGAAAAGTTTTTGAAAATGTTTCTCTACTGTGGCTATCCCATCAGACCAGATGCTGCGCACCAGCCATTTCCCCCACATGCTGTGTCTGAATCGGAGGGCACGGCCGTGGAGAATCTCTCTCCCATGGAGATGCCATTCATATTCAAAGTAAGCTCAACATTAATTTCTGAAACAAATCAAATAAGGGCATTGGTATGAAATTATACTCCGCATGAAACAGGATAAAAAAATGAGTATGACACGGCGAGCAGGGTTTGATTCCCCGTCGCACCAGAGTCGGCTCTGGTCGGGAGTGCCATCGGGGCGGCAATTGGCTGCCCGCCCCAGGGAGGGGGGAGGGAAGCCGACACACACAGTTCGCGGCGCACAGGAGTGGTTCTGGGGTACTGGAATTACAGTCGACGGCACGGCGAGTGCTGTCTCGGAGGAGGCAGCACTTCGCCCTTGTCACTGCCGGTCACAGGACTATGGCAGCGAACTATGAGGGAAGGGGGATTGAACTAAGCACAGTGGGTAATTGGCTACCGAATTGGGAGAAAAACTGGGTAAAATCAGAAAGATTTCTCTTGAGTACGAGAAATATATACATAGGGTTTAAGATGAACACTTTTAAGATGACAATTTATAAGCCAGATATTTATTTTTGGAGCACAAAAATGTGTGACACGCAAGCATTCTACATCAAGACTGGCTAGGCTACACCCTAATCACATATGTCAGATTTATTGATTGACTAGTGTGATTTTTGTTAGTTTTGCCCATCTGTCTTCAAAGTGAACCTCCCCTTTCATATGGTCACAGTAGGCTCTTCATATTTCCTTTTTCAAATTGCAGTCGATCCAGAGAACTCTGGAGAAGTTGACGGAAGCTGAGTTTATTCTCTTCAAGAAGTATCTGAGTTACAGTCGCCCAGAAGACTTTGCGAGTCTGATGGTGGATTTAGATGTCCTGGATGTGGTGGACAGGATGCTGGAGCGCTGCGGCAAAGGGGGGGCTGTGAAGGTTTCACTGGACATCCTGACCAGCATGAAAAAGAACAATCTAGCTCGCTCACTGGAGGGAATGTGTAAAAGAAGTAAGTCAACACTGCATTAATAACCCATTGTAACCACGTGTTGTCTGTTAATTCTTCATTTCCTGTTAGAGGATAATTGGGCACTGATATTTGGTGTGGTGGGGAGGATAGAAGAGAATGTGTTCAGGCAGATAATAATTGAAGGGTTACACATAGCCCTCAAAGCTGGACAAAAAAAATGGTGTTATTAATAGGCCATGGCCATTTTCCTATTTTTGTATTTTGCACATCTTTCCCTTTAGCTAATCACCTTGGTATCATGGCCCATCAAGTCTTGCAATGTCATTGTGCTGATGTTGCAAAAGTAATTTGTAACGGGTATTTCCTGCTAAGGACATCCAGCAAAGAGGTGTCAGAAAAGACAGAAAATTGTATAATGTAATGTATCGTAGAAAACATTTCCCCCACGACTATATCTTGAAAGTAGCCCATTTTGATTGGTATTTGACTTTTGTAGCAATGAGTATAATCCTTGAGTCTAAAGTCTTCCCTTTTATCCTTAAAACATGTTTGAAAAGTTATGGAAAATAAGTCTCATTCAGTGTAAACCCTTTTGGTTGCTGCAAAGCTCTTCATTCTAGTCTGTGCGGAGGTTGAGCAACTAATTGATAAGGGAAGACAATTCTTGAGCTACTGTTTTCATGTATTCATCTTTTCTCCTGCAGTTAAGGTCCAGTATGAATTGAGAATAGATCTGAAGAGGAGGCACGAGTCCATTTTTGAAGGGATACCCCAACAAGGACAACATTCCATGTTGCATAGTATCTATACAGAGGTGCACATGACAGAGGGAAACGCTGGAGTGAACAAGGAACATGAGGTGAGGCAAAGTGAGATGGCCTCAGGAAGACTGTTCAGTCCAGAGATTTTACTGAAATCTAGTGAGCTGTTTGAATCGTCATTCATTTGTGAAAGAGGGATCAGGACTGTGATGACGAGGGGCATCCCAGGCATAGGGTTAACAGTCACCGTACAGAAATTCGTTATGGACTGGACGGAAGAAAGGTCCAACCAGGACATTCAGTTTGTTTTTCCACTTCCTTTCCGGGAGCTGAAGTATGTGGATACAGAAATGAGCCTGATAGACCTCCTTTGCTACTTCTACCCAGCGCTGAAAGGCATAGATTTCATTGAGTCTCCCGACTGCAAAGTTTTGTTCATCTTGGAAGGTCTTGATGAATATCTGCAGCCTTTAAGCTTCCGGACGAATGAACTCTGGCATGATGTAAAGGCACCGACATCGGTTGATATGCTGGTGACAAATCTTATCAAGGGCAGGTTGGTTCCCTCTGGTCTTGTATGGATCACCTCGCGCCAAGCAGCAACCAGTGTGATTCCTGCAGACTGTGTCGACCTGCTGACTCAGATGCGAGGGTTTACCGATTTACAGAAGGAGGAGTACTTCAGGAAGAAAATCAATGATCAGGAATTGGCTAGCAAAATTGTGGAGTATGTGCAATCATCAAGAAGTCTCCACATCATTTGCCATGTACCAATGTTCTGCTGGGTCGTTGCCGCTGTTTTTAAGACAAAGTTTCCAGAGGCTGACAGTGGAGAGACTCCCATGACTGTGACACAGTTGTTCCTACAGTATGTGCTCGTTCAGTCAACTATTAGGAAATCAAAGTATATTGGATTCCAGCCAGATGCACCAAAGTGGACAGATGATGACAGGGATTTCCTCGTGAAACTGGGGAAGCTGGCTTTTCGACACCTGGAAAAAGACCGCAAAGAATTTTATCTAGCAGACATACAGGAGTGTGGTCTTGATGCTGAACACGTAACCGTGCAATCAGGGCTGTGCACAGAGCATTTCCCAGCTGTGCACACAGTGTCCCAGCAGAGAGTTTTCTGTTTTGTGCATCTGAGCATCCAGGAATTTCTTGCCGCATTCTATGTCTACGTGTCGTTTCGACTGAACCACAGGAATGTTCTTGACCATGCCCCCGCCATTCCAAGGCTATTCAAAGAAGCACCTATTGTGGATTTGAACAAGAGTGCCATAGACAAAGCCTTACAGAGCAAGAACGGGCACCTGGACCTGTTCCTCCGCTTTCTTCTTGGCCTCTCAGTGGAGTTCTCTCAGTATCTCCTCGAAGGTTTACTCCCACGGGCTGCGAACAATGCACACAGCGTTGAGGAGACTGTCAAGTACATCAGGAAGAAGATGAGGGAGAATACTTATCCAGACAGGTGCAGCAATCTAAGAATCTGTCTAGCTGACCTGGAAGCCTGAATCCCAAGCCACAGTGACTTTGCTGTGGAAGTACATTGGTACAGTTACTCCCTCCTGCCCTGTGGGGTTATAGTCCAGTTGCTCATCTATATCTCCACTGACACAATGGCCCTTCACAAACTTAAAATGTTGGAATTTTTTTTGTGCCTTGGATGTCTTTCAAGTTGCCCATAGCACATTATAGTGAAGGTCGGGTAACTATCAATGGGTAACACCCACCTTGGTGATTTATTATTTATACATGCAGTAGGCTCTCATCTCTTGGGCTTTCATTGTAAGTAAAGGCGTTCTGCTCCAGTAAGCGAGAAACAGAAAAACAAAGATTGATTGGAGGATGGCTTTGATATCCCCTTTTCTAAATAAATGATCTCATTATCATCACAATATAAATAATGAATTGCCTTCGGTTAATAAAAGTTGCTTTTTAATGTTTCTTTATTGGCGTTTCCTTGATTTCTGGATTTAAGCAACATCATTTTTACATGCCACCACTGCCGTTCTGCTGGAATGTTGTTTCTCCTCCTCCCCTCTTGATGCTGCTCACATGAGAGTTGGTCACCAAATCCAAGGGTTCCACCTGCTTTCTGGACTCCATGCCCACAGCCTTCGCTAAGGCATGTCTACCTGCTCTGTGGTCAACATTGTTAACACCTCTCTTAAGTCTGGCACTGTTCCCTCCTGTTTCAAAATTGGCCTAAGTTACGCCCGTTTAAAAAAAAAATATAGGGTTTGGACCCAGATTGCCTTAATTTCCGGCCGATCTCCAATCTTCCATTCCTTGGCAAAATCTTGGAATGAGCAGTTGCCTCCCTACTCCAGCAGCATATGTCCAGCCATGAGCTATACAAACCCCTACAATCTGGATTCGGAGCCCAGCACAGTACAGAGACTGCCTTAATAAAAGTAACCAATGACCTCCTCATTGCCGCCGACTCTGGTCATGTCAACATTCTCATCCTATACAATCTCTGCTGCCTTTGACACTGTCTGCCACAACATCCTCCTCAACCGTATGACAGAATACCTGGGTCTCACTGGAATACCCCTTTCCTGGTTTCAGTCCCATCTAGCCACGAGGAAGCAGTTTGTAACCATTGGGGACTCCAAATCCACCCCTGCCCCTGTCAACCAAGGTGTGCCCCAAGGTTCTGTGCTTGGACCCCTGCTATTTATTATCTATATGGTCAGGTCATCCACCGACATGGCCTGTTTTCATTGCTATGCCGAGGACACTCAACACTAAACCCTCCACTCACCTCCCTCCCCAGTCTCATCAGCTGCCTGCTTGACATAAACTGGATGACTTCTAACCTACTCAAACTCAACAGCATGGTTGTGGCATCCAAGGCCCTGCTCCGGAAGGTTGGTGATCTTGTGCTGACCATCGACAGCTGCTCCATCTACCCTTCCTCTGAAGTCCGTAACCTGGGTGTCATTTTTGATTCCACTCTCATTTGAGCCACATATCAAGTCCATCACCAAATCTGCTGCCTTTCACCTAAAGAACATATCCAGACTCTGGCCATTACTCACCAACTCCGTGACCTCTTGCCTGGACTACTGTAATGGAGTCCTATTTGGGGTGCCCAATAAAGCCCTAGATAGGCTCCAGTATATCCAAACAATACTTTTCTCGCATGCACAAAACCCTGGTGGCACATTACCCCGACCCTCCAGCACCTCCACTTGTTCTGTGTCATATAAAATTCTCCTCCTCACCTATGTCTCTCCATGACCTTGCCCCAAAATACCTCTCAGACCTCTCCACACCTACACCCTCTCGAAGGCTACGCTCCTCCGACACTGGACTCATCACTCCCCACACCAGGCTACGTACTGTGGGGGACTCTGGAATGCCCTCCCTGCCTCAATCTGCAATGCAGAGTCCACCTCTATTTTTAAATCCAGACTGAAGACTCACCTCTTCAGCCTGGCTTTTTTGTAGTTTAGTTCTCCTGATTTCTAGGACTTTGTGCTTGTATTTGAATTGTGTCAAATGATTTTTGTCTGTAAAAAAATGTTTTACCCTTTTTATACAGCGTCTTTGGGTCCTATAAAGGCTCTTAAAATTAAACGTATTATTATTATGAAATTACTCTTCAGATGTGAATTGTGCAGATTTACTGTAAGATTTGGAGTCATGCTGGACATTTTTGTAGGTGTGCACGAGTTAAGTTATCTGGGGTCGCTACCCTCCGTTATATTTATTTCCAGACTGTATGGATGCACTGCTAATAAGTATCTTGCCCTTGTGCTGAAATCAGAGCCAGGGTTGCTTATCTTAATGATGGACTGACCACCTAAGCAATCCTCAATATCTTTACCTGAATTCTCTGTTGTTGTATAGATTATTCTCACTAGTTAGGATATAATCATTCTGAATGCTGATTTTAACTTTTATATAAATAATTTGGTTGACTCTAAAACTTTGGAATTTTTAACCTCTTGTACAGCCTAGAATTGACTCACATGCCACTCATAATCATGCAAATATACTTGATTTGGTCATCTCCGGGGGATGATCATCAATAATCTATCAGTGCATCATATTAATGTCTGATAATTACTGTGTATTCTTTGATACCCTGTTAAGCACTAGAATTTATTCTGCAACAGAATCAAGGTTCTCTGTGCTTGTAAGTAACTTAGACCTGTGTAACACAAGCTGCTCATTAAATCGATTGGTTGATGCATTCAACAGCAGATTAAGTAACATGCTAGATTCAGTAGCATACGTTTGTGTATATATATATATAATGTGTTTTTTAAATCTTTCATTCATTTTTACCATTTTGTTATTTTTGTTTATCTTTTGTGTATTATTTTATCCTTATTTTATTTTTTGGTGTAAAGCACTTTGAGCTGCATTTCTGTATGAAAGGTGCTATTCAAATAAAGATTATTATTATTGTTAAACTTTTCTCAGTTTGATTAAAGTAAGCATTGATATGACAGCCTTTTGATAACTTTCCAGTCTAGATGTTGGTAGTGGCACCATTGCGTAGCCTATATTGTAATGGAGATTCTTGGCCTGAGCCTGACAGGTTTAGACAGGAATTATATTTAATTACAATAATTAATATGGCCTAGGCCAGGCTTGGGCTTGAGAACATGCATCATCTTTGCATTCCCTCAACGCACTTATTAACCCCCCTCCCCCCTCTGTCTCCTCAGCCTGTTAGCCTATTGTTGATCATAACATTTTAGCTCATCCATAATGTATTGTGTAGGCTTAAGGCTTCAGATCAGCTGAATGCAACATTTTTGTAATATATTAATCATAGTAATACTCTTGTATTAAGTTGTCTGTCTAGTTCCTCCTTCCTTAATTTGTGCTGCTGCTCCCACCTCGCACACACCCACAGGCGTGTCCCCTGTCACAATGACCCTCTCTTCTCTCGTAGACTATTGTTTTTTGACATACTTTAATAGGCTTTATGTTTTAGCTAGGCTAAAGGCGGCAGCCAAAATCCACAAATAATATTCTCAGCCACTAGAAACATTCATTTGAATTTATTCATCAAATTGTCACAATCTGGTTTATTCCTGTCTCTACTCCTTCGTTCACGCTGATTGCTCTTGCTTTCCACGTGCGCACACACACACACACACACACACACACCAACTCTCTGCAAGCACAGGTCGCTATATGACATTGTAATCATTTGTGAGTATTTCGGATTTTGTCGTATTGGTTTGCGAGAAGTCAAGCTTTTGACTGGTTCGAGCCCAAACAATGCACTTATCGGGCTGGGGCCAGACCTGACATAAGAACATGAGAATACATGCTCAGACGGGCTGGGTCGGGTTCAAATGTTATTGCCCAATCAAAGCTCTGTATTGAAAGACTAGGCTCACTTGTCAAGCTCATAGTTATGAGCCTGACCAGTTCGATTTGCAATACTGCAATAGTTTCTCACTCTGATGTAGTATAACTGCCCAACTTCTGGTGCCTTGTGCCTCCTCTTGTTAATAAACAAATGTACTAATCTACTCAATTTACTAACGTCATTTATTACTTCTGATTAATCTTTTGTAGGCAGCACTCCAATTGGAGGCGGGGATTGAAAGCCATAACATTCTATGGTGGTGCTTTGGTAAATAATGTAAACACCAAAACACAAACATTCCTCCATAATAGAAATGAAGGGGCATATAACATGAAATGATAGTATTATCTGGCCGTCACTGTGGATAATTATTCGACAACCAACTGAATACCAGAGGTCAGGCTTCATAGATCAGCATTTTCCTACATCCTGTCAGCAGGTAGGCAAAAACATCATGATTCAAAATGTAACATTTTCAAACAAAGTTGCAGTGGCTTCAATGTAGGGATGCAATAGTAGACTGAAAAGATCTTTGGAAATTTCCATATTGGCAAAGCCCAAGGCAATCAGATGTTAGCAGTGACCTGCATGGATGCTAGTTGTGCCAAGTGGGAAGATCAATATGGACAGATGAGGAAGTACAGGTCGGGGAAATGTGGGCACAGAATCTCAGGTGGGTGCATGAAATCATAAACTGTGCCATACAACCAAATCTGTCATCAGAAATCTGCTGCCACTGGGCTGGTGGATAGCGTAGCGGTCTAACGCACCACACTTTGGCTGGTCCGGTGTGGTGTGCGCTGCCTGTCAGGGACGCGTTTCGAAACCCGTGTCTCTACCAGACCGGCCCTGGTCGTCAGCTCCTAAGCCGAAGAAGTTAATAAAGTTATCCAGATGCTCATCAGAGATAATTTGCTATATTTGCTCCAGTATATCCAAACAATACTTTTCTCGCATGCACAAAACCCTGGTGGCACATTACCCCGACCCTCCAGCACCTCCACTTGTTCTGTGTCATATAAAATTCTCCTCCTCACCTATGTCTCTCCATGACCTTGCCCCAAAATACCTCTCAGACCTCTCCACACCTACACCCTCTCGAAGGCTACGCTCCTCCGACACTGGACTCATCACTCCCCACACCAGGCTACGTACTGTGGGGGACTCTGGAATGCCCTCCCTGCCTCAATCCTCAATGCAGAGTCCACCTCTATTTTTAAATCCAGACTGAAGACTCACCTCTTCAGCCTGGTTTTTTTGTAGTTGAGTTCTCCTGATTTCTAGGACTTTGTGCTTGTATTTGAATTGTGTCAAATGATTTTTGTCTTTAAAAAAATGTTTTACCCTTTTTATATAGTGTCTTTGGGTCCTATAAAGGCTCTTAAAATTAAACGTATTATTATTATGAAATTACTCTTCAGATGTGAATTGTGCAGATTTACTGTAAGATTTGGAGTCATGCTGGACATTTTTGTAGGTGTGCACGAGTTAAGTTATCTGGGGTCGCTACCCTCCGTTATATTTATTTCCAGACTGTGTGGATGCACTGCTAATAAGTATCTTGCCCTTGTGCTGAAATCAGAGCCAGGGTTGCTTATCTTAATGATGGACTGACCACCTAAGCAATCCTCAATATCTTTACCTGAATTCTCTGTTGTTGTATAGATTATTCTCACTAGTTAGGATATAATCATTCTGAATGCTGATTTTAACTTTTATATAAATAATTTGGTTGACTCTAAAACTTTGGAATTTTTAACCTCTTGTACAGCCTAGAATTGACTCACATGCCACTCATAATCATGCAAATATACTTGATTTGGTCATCTCCGGGGATGATCATCAATAATCTATCAGTGCATCATATTAATGTCTGATGTTTGATACCCTGTTAAGCACTAGAATTTATTCTGCAACAGAATCAAGGTTCTTTGTGCTCGTAAGTAACTTAGACCTGTGTAACACAAGCTGCTCATTAAATCGATTGGTTGATGCATTCAACAGCAGATTAAGTAACATGCTAGATTCAGTAGCATACGTTTGTGTATATATATATATAATGTGTTTTTTAAATCTTTCATTCATTTTTACCATTTTGTTATTTTTGTTTATCTTTTGTGTATTATTTTATCCTTATTTTATTTTTTGGTGTAAAGCACTTTGAGCTGCATTTCTGTATGAAAGGTGCTATACAAATAAAGATTATTATTATTGTTAAACTTTTCTCAGTTTGATTAAAGTAAGCATTGATATGACAGCCTTTTGATAACTTTCCAGTCTAGATGTTGGTAGTGGCACCATTGCGTAGCCTATATTGTAATGGAGATTCTTGGCCTGAGCCTGACAGGTTTAGACAGGAGTTATATTTAATTCCAATAATTAATTGGAATTCCCTCATCGCACTTATTAACCCCCTCCCCCCCCTCTGTCTCCTCAGCCTGTTAGCCTATTGTTGATCATAACATTTTAGCTCATCCATAATGTATTGTGTAGGCTTAAGGCTTCAGATCAGCTGAATGCAACATTTTTGTAATATATTAATCATAGTAATACTCTTGTATTAAGTTGTCTGTCTAGTTCCTCCTTCCTTAATTTGTGCTGCTGCTCCCACCTCGCACACACCCACAGGCCTGTCCCCTGTCACAATGACCCTCTCTTCTCTCGTAGACTATTGTTTTTTGACATACTTTAATAGGCTTTATGTTTTAGCTAGGCTAAAGGCGGCAGCCAAAATCCACAAATAATATTCTCAGCCACTAGAAACATTCGTTTGAATTTATTCATCAAATTGTCACAATCTGGTTTATTCCTGTCTCTACTCCTTCGTTCACGCTGATTGCTCTTGCTTTCCACGCGCGCGCCGCACACACACACACACACACACACACACACACCAACTCTCTGCAAGCACAGGTCACTATGACATTGTAATCATTTGTGAGTATTTCGGATTTTGTCGTATTGGTTTGCGAGAAGTCAAGCTTTTGACTGGTTCGAGCCCAAACAATGCACTTATCGGGCTGGGGCCAGACCTGACATAAGAACATGAGAATACATGCTCAGACGGGCTGGGTCGGGCTCAAATGTTATTGCCCAATCAAAGCTCTGTATTGAAAGACTAGGCTCACTTGTCAAGCTCATAGTTATGAGCCTGACAAGTTCGATTTGCAATACTGCAATAGTTTCTCACTCTGATGTAGTATAACTGCCCAACTTCTGGTGCCTCGTGCCTCCTCTTGTTAATAAACAAATGTACTACTCATCTACTCAATTTACTAACGTCATTTATTACTTCTGATTAATCTTTTGTAGGCAGCACTCCAATTGGAGGCGGGGATTGAAAGCCATAACATTCTATGGTGGTGCTTTGGTAAATAATGTAAACACCAAAACACAAACATTCCTCCATAATAGAAATGAAGGGGCATATAACATGAAATGATAGTATTATCTGGCCGTCACTGTGGATAATTATTCAACAACCAACTGAATACCAGAGGTCAGGCTTCATAGATCAGCATTTTCCTACATCCTGTCAGCAGGTAGGCAAAAACATCTTGATTCAAAATGTAACATTTTCAAACAAAGTTGCAGTGGCTTCAATGTAGGGATGCAATAGTAGACTGAAAAGATCTTTGGACATTTCCATATTGGCAAAGCACAAGGTTATCAGATGTTAGCAGTGACCTGCATGGATGCTAGTTGTGCCAAGTGGGAAGATCAATATGGACAGATGAGGAAGTACAGGTCGGGGAAATGTGGGCACAGAATCTCAGGTGGGTGCATGAAATCATAAACTGTGCCATACAACCAAATCTGTCATCAGAAATCTGCTGCCACTGGGCTGGTGGATAGCGTAGCGGTCTAACGCACCACACTTTGGCTGGTCCGGTGTGGTGTGCGCTGCCTGTCAGGGACGCGTTTCGAAACCCGTGTCTCTACCAGACCGGCCCTGGTCGTCAGCTCCTAAGCCGAAGAAGTTAATAAAGTTATCCAGATGCTCATCAGAGATCATTTTGCTATATACACTTTTTTATTTAGGTATACACAGATTGTCATGCGAAAACAATAATCAGACATCGGATAGTTTGATTTAAACCATTATCTGTAATAGTTGTGGTTTAGATTGTTCATGGCCCCACACATCCCGATGCATTTTCGAGTCACGTTGTAGTTGTCCCTGCAGTCTCACCAAAGATGGTGGACTACATTTCAAGATGGAAATGTTAGCTTGCAACTCAATGGAGAAAGGTGCCCGCAAGCTGTGGTCCGATTGTAGTCCGTTGGGGAATTTACAACACGTGTCCAGACAGAACAATCTTAATATATTCCAGACAAAAACGATGTTTTATGTGACAGTAAGAGTTGAAAAAGGGAAATTCAGCGGCATGATTCAAACTAGAGTGAAATCGCTGGCAAAAATACGTATATCGAGCAGTATTTTGTCCTATTGGCTAATATAGCTCCCAATGTAAAACAAACAACATAAGAGAAATTACCTTATTTTCAAAGCTTATAAAACATACATAAATTCGTCAAAAACCTTATGGCATTACACAAAATAAATTATAGCGTTGAATTAAAATGATTAGCAACAACATGTATCTGGTTCAAGTTTAATATAATTATTGATGTATACATCATGTTTTCTTGGCCATATAGCCATTATGAATAAATATTTTTAAAATATTACGAATTTAGTCTGAGCAAAATGGCTCACTTGTGACAAACTTGTAAAATCCCATGAACTCCCATTCAAACAGACTACTACTTCCTCTGTAAAACTGTAGTTCTCGCGGACAGAAAACGCTGCCCCCCCCCGACTCCTCCTCTTTGGTCTCAACCTTCGCGAAATTTCCCGAATGTCCCGGCAATTTCCGGAAATAACAGTGAAACAAACGGAGTGTCGGGTTTTCCCTCTAGGAAACAACCTGAACATTACGCTACGCTCAGGGCTTCATTATTTTATCTGTATTTAGACAGCAGTCACTATATTTGGATAACACTTCTGGTCATATTTGGTTTCATTTTGTTCACTGTTGATCATGTCTTTGCTGTGTTACAATAAAGGTTGCGGACAACGCTTTGACCCAGACCAGAACCCTGATGGTAAGTATGATGGTAACGACGTTAGCTAACACATAGCCGGCTAGCGTCTAAATCTACCTATGTAGCTAATGAGATACAACATTAGCTGGATGCTTAACTAAAATAATATTACGTGTTCGCTTACTAGCTAACTTCGCTAGCTAGCCATCTTACTTAGCTTATATATCGCGTTAAAACGTTACCTTAGTACTTTGCTTGTTAGGTAACGTTCAGTTCACCAACGGCAGTGCTTGCTGCCTCGCGAGGTTGGGTAACGGTAGTATTCAAACAGTGTTCAAATTGTTTAGCTAACGTACACACAATTTGCGTTAGGCAGTTCGTTAGCTAAATAACGTTCGATTGCTATTAGTTTTAGAGGTAGCTTGGCGCCAACGTTAACTTAGTTACCCACAGCAAGTAAAGCATGCATGTGGGCTAAATTGTATCAGATAAACCGGAAGAATACAAATGGGAAAGGTCATCGCCATTACAGGTTCCACTACTGTGACATTAGTGTAAATTGTCAACAGCTAACTGGTAACTAGCTAGTTAGCTAGGTGAATTGTTGTATTTAGCTATTAATTAGCTTCCAAGATAGCTAATTGATTTCCTCCCCAAAACCCACATGATAGTTGAGGCTTGATGAGCCATACATCGCCATTGGACGATTTGCGATGACAGCCAGGACGTAGCCAATGCACAGTGTAGCAACGTCAATGGTAGTACCATGCCGACCTTTCTGTGTTGCACAGTACAGAGCAAAGCAGTTTTCAACGGATACTCTCTCGTCCTCGAGAAGTATTGTAGTGGAGGATTCAAATCTGCAATATTTCAGTTCCCTACGTGTTATTCAGCGCTCCCACCGAGAAAGCAAACTAAGCCATTTAGCTGCCCACAGTGTGTCTCGTGTTTATGAATGTTTTCTCCCCCCCTCAGATTCGTGTACTTACCACCCTGGGGTTCCTGTCTTTCATGATGCACTGAAGGTATGTCCAAACTTGAATGCGGAAAATACCTCTTAAAACAAAGGTCTGTTTTCAGCGGAAAAGTAACATTCCCCTAATGTTTTTCCCCTTGCTGTTTTAGGGGTGGTCTTGTTGTAAAAGACGGACAACTGACTTCTCTGATTTCTTAAGCATTGCTGTAAGTAAGGAAACCCTCCTTGTGCACCTGTTATAGACTTTCTCCTCAGCATTGTAGCATGTTGCAGAAAAAAATGTTCAAACTCGCATTCTGATATCCTTTGTTGGGGTTGATTTTATTTGTGATAATTACAGTTGAATGACACTTTCCTTATCGGCATATGCATCTTCATGCCTACCTTGAATTACTCAATTCTATTCAAGTCTTCTTTGTGAAGGGATGCACAAAGGGGCCACACAATAAAGAGAAGCCCCCAGAACCTGTGAAACCAGATGTCGAGACATCTGCTGAGAAGAATGATGGCCTGAAACCAAAGTTCAACGAGTATATCATCCAAGCACCAAAACCACTTGAGTCCATTCAGCGGCCAAGGTAATGCCTTCTCGTGTTACTGCTGTCATTGTAGCCTAGGGTTCTCAGCTAGGGAAATGAACACTGCTAAACCTGCAAACAATTTGATACCTGAGAGAAAAATCTACCAAAAATTATGTAATTTTTCCATGGGTGTAGAGAGAACATAATCATTTGCAAATCCAGCCTTTCTAGTAGTTGCAGGTCCAAAACATGAATACTAAGTCCACATACTACTGCTGCTCCCATTCAATTGATTTTATTTGCTGGCACAGAAGATGCTTGGATTCACTAAAATCTTCATCAGGATGTCAGCCTAGTGGATCGAAACATTATCCTGTGTCCATGCAAATAAATGAATGATATGGGAGCACACATTTTAGTGGACTTAATATATTTACAATGGTAGAAGCCTTTGGCTGAGAGTTTTGTGCTCTAACCACAACATGCCAGTGTGACCGATGCACACAATTCATTTTTTTGTTCCCCCTAACAGAAGTAGTTGAGGTATATTTTCTCTTTTTGTGTGCTTCAGTGCTGATGAGCCCATTGTTAAACTACAACAAAAAGTCTCCTCCTCTCTGAGGCAATCATTGGAAAAACTGAAGCTATCAGAAGTCAATGAACCAGAAAAGAAAGGTAATGTTTTGTTTTGTGCTTGTTTGGCACTCCAGTAACGTGCTCCAAGTGCTCTAAAATAAGGAATCAAAGTGAACATCACCTTGGTTTTCAGGTTTTCGATTCTTAAGACACATCATGATGCATTTAAAAACCTGAAAATTGTGTTGTTCTACTTGGATTATTTATTTGCTAGTACTTGGATAATATTTGCCCCGAGTGGCGATTACCCCGACCTACAGATTCTCCCTCCACAACATCAGGATGATCAGCCCCTTCCTCACCCAAGAGGCCACACAACTTGTTGTCCAGGCCATGGTCATCACATGCCTGGACTACTGCAACGTCTTACTGGCTGGCCTTCCAACCTGTGTCATCAAGCCGCTACAACTCATTCAGAATCCGCTCCTCACCACCCTCACCACTGGCTTCCGGTTGCAGCTTGCATTCAATTCAAGTCATTGGTGCTGGCGTACCAGGCCACAAGTGGGACTGCCACCTCCTACCTTCAGTCTATGATCACACCCTACACCCCCTCCAGATGCCTCCAGATCCCTCCGATCGGCCTCCTCTGGCCTGCTAACTGTCCCATCTCTCCGCACACCTGGTAGCCTTTCCCTACGGCCCTGCCTCTTCCCTGCCCTGGTCCCTAGATGGTGGAATGACCTTCTTCACTCGGTCAGGACAGCAGATTCTCTTCCTGTCTTCCGTAAAAGACTGAAAACGCTCCATTTCAGACTCTACCTCAATTCATAAAAAAAATTGGGGGGCGGCGGATAGCGTAGTGGTCTAATGCACCGTATTTCAGCTGGTCCGATACGGTGTGCTCTGCCTGTCAGGGACGCGGTTCGAAACCCATCTCTAACAGACCGCCCCTGGTCGTTAGCCCCGATCGGGGGCAGCATTTGGCTGTCTGCACCAGGGGGAGGGTGAGCCGGCTCGAGTTCGCCGTGAAGCACTTAAGGGTGTCTCCAGAACGAGGGTGGGTGAATTCCGTCACGAAGGAGGCGGTGTTCGCTGCCCACGGAGAATTAGCTTGCCTCGTAGAGACGAGTGGTGGACTCGTGTGGTGAGGGTAAATAGAGGTTGTAATTGGCTACTAAATTAGGAGAAAAACGAGAAAGAAAATGTTTACTTTTTTTTTTCTCCTCTTTTTCCCTTTGTATAACAGGTTTTGAGGCAGGAACATCAGCAATGTCAATGTTTAAACTGCAACTTACTGTTCGGTGGCTCTAGCGATCTCTAGCCATGTAAATGCACTCTTGTAGCTCACTTTGGATAAAATCGCCTGCTAAATAACAGAATTGTGAATTGTAAAAATTATAATATTTTGGGATGGCTACTCTCTTCTCACATTCTCTCCTTAGCTTTGGTTTTGAGTCAAACAGATTTGCCAATTGTTCATTCAGCTCACTGCATTTCATGGAATAACACACCTGTTCCACCACCCCTATGTAATATCAAAGATTTGCTCTTAAATCAGTCAAATTGTTGGATTTTTCAGAGGAGGAAGGCGATGAAGTGAAAATTGGAACATCGTGTAAAAATGGAGGCTGTACAAAGGTATATGTCGTTGACCTTTTGAAATAAAATATTTGCTGTCTTCGCATTCTTAAAAATGTAAAGTCTCTCCCAAAACGGAAATAAGCTTTGTTCTTTTTTGATTGAACTCATAAATGATTATACATGCAGTAATGGATGGATTTTCCTTTTCTCTGCTACATTTTCCCAGACATTCACTGGACCAGGAAGCAATGAGGAGACCTGTCTATATCATTCCGGAGGGCCCATTTTCCATGAAGGGTAAAAGAGCTTTTTCCCTGATGCACATGCTTTTGCTCATCATAAAATGTAACCCCTCGGCACAAATATGCGCACACACACACACACACACACACACACACACACACACACACACACACACCCCATATCACACATACAAACCACACACAGTTCTATGGGACCGCTATATATTCCTGCGTAATGTGTATTGTATATTTATTCAGTGCTATATGACAGGAATGATTGAATATATTTGGCATCTCGATAGCCACCATGTACAGTAAGGGTTTAGCCTCAGTCCCAAAGTATCATATGATTTAGTTATTAGTTATTAAATCTCAATGGAATATTCTCTCCCACCTCCCTCCAGGTGCATTGTCTTACATCTAATAACTTTTGGGAAGTTTGATGATTGTTGAGCCAAAATGGTAACAATATATGGTCATTAAGGGAAAAGCCTCATAGTGCCACCACAAGAGAATAACTGAGATTGTGGCACGAGTACTTAAGGCTATGCACATTGTTCTTGTAACACCAGGATGAAATATTGGAGCTGCTGCAAGAGGAAAACCTCAGATTTCAACACATTCCTGTCCCAGGAGGGCTGTACAAGAGGAAACCACCTTTGGAAGAAAGAGGATACGGTGAGTGTTTCTCTTATTTAACTGCAGGTCTTGGTTTCCCTCTGCTGTGCAGCAGGTTCCCATATCAAGCAAGAATCTGCAGATCTGGGATTTGCTTCAAATTCGAATAACCCTGTACATTGCTACTGTTCTAGTGTCGACTGTGGCCATCTGCTTTATGATGGGACAGGGACAACCCTGCCGACTACAGCACTCCTTTCCCGGGTGATGCAATGGGCAACTATGTGTCACCTTATTGGGTTGGTGGCTACAGTTGACAGAATCACAATTAGGATCCAATGCCAGACCATAGAGCGTGTCACTACTTTGAAACCCGGACAAGTTTCCCAATTTGAATACTGTGTATGCCACCTATATTTTGCACTTTGTCTACAGTCATAAACGTTTTGCAAGTGTTTTGGTTAAGATAAAAGTAAAGACATTTTGGCATACTGAATTAATCAGTGAAAAGGTGTTATTTAAACCGCACTCAAAAAGGAAAGATCACCATAGGTGTATAGGTTAATTTGGAGAAATTGCCAGTCAGAGCCTCAATTGTCAGGTAGGCTGTTAACAAGTACTTGTTGTCAACGATGTAAATGTAATTATAATTGACGATGTATATTAATAAACCTAACAATATTAAAAATATTTAGCACTTTGCACATGTTCTGCAGTATCATGCCTTATGATGTATGATGTATGATTTCAGTAGTGCTGCTAGACATGTTGCTTTTGGAGTTACAGTGTCATTTCTTTCCTCACACTTTGTTCATCTGTGTTTAAAGGGGAAGAAAATTGTGCCCTGCAGGTTTGACTGGCACCAGACAGGCAGTCAGGTCATGATCTCGATCTATGCCAAAAACTCCATTCCAGAGTTGAGTTTTGTGGAGGGGAATAGCACTAAGGTAAGGGGCCCTCTCTAGCATTGTGTCATTGTATCCGTCAACCAACTGGTATGTGCAGTATTCACACATTGAGCAATTGTCGATGACACTACAAGTGTGTGTGGATTGGCCTTGCATAAATGCATTGTGACACCTTTCTTGTGACGACTCCCTCCCTCCACCAACAGCTCAATATCCGCATCATATTTGAAGGTGAAAAGGAATTTGAGCAAAACATCAGCTTGTGGGGTGTAAGTACTAAAATATTATGCTGTTGTGAATGATTTTCAATCATTTATTGTTGACAGTGCACTTGTTTAAATCAGTATGAACTCTTGAATAATCTGATAAAAGTAGTTGGCGCTTGGTCATGGTCTCATAAACCATTCAATATTTAGACATTTAGGTGGTATTAAATTGACCCTTTGATGCTCTCCAGGTCATCGATGTGAGCAAGAGTGCCATGAACATGATGCCGGCAAAGGTCGAGATTGCCATGAAAAAATCAGAGCCGATGATGTGGGCCAGACTCGATCTACCTCCTGTGAAAACTCAACCTGCAGAAATTGAGATTGAAGAGGACGACCCTGATGATTAAGAAACGGTGTCAGGGACAAATGTGCACTGAGGGGACTTGGTCATTTCAGCATACTGTAGGGAATCCACATCAGATGTATTCTTTTTTTCACACGTACTGTATCCTCTCTGAACAATCGTAACGGCCAGTGACCTCACAGTACCTAAGAGAGAAACCCGAGCCAGCGGGTTACCATGGCAACTCCGCTGAAGGTGGGCTCATAATGTGAGAGGTGAGCAACGTAAAAGCAAGAGTGGTTATAAGAGTTCTAATTTACAGTAACCTGTTTTTGTTTCCTTTTTTCCCCTCCCACAGTGCGTTAAGGATACTTCAGTGCTTTTTAAAAATCTATACTTTCTTTTGTGTTTTCTTACTTTTAGCATTCCATTCCATTCCATTAGCTTTTATAGCTACATTACAAATTAAGGAGATTTTAGCTGCTTCTCAAAGTGGGTTTCTCAGTACAGCCACCTGTGTCCAGGTTATCGTTTTAGTATTTCAAGGTTTGTCAGCCTCACCCATCCCCTCCCCAACCACTTATTCCATGCATGCATCCAAACTGCCCTGGTTTTGATATGGCAGAGTATGCTGTGTGATTCAATTAATATTAGCCAGTGGGAATGCAAGTCTGGTTACAATACTGTGCATGCTCTTCCATGACTGATTGTACAGTGTAAGGTAGGCCTTGGGATCATAAAGACTTTTGCATTGATATACTGAATGCACCTTGATTTATATTACGCTACTTTGCTTGATGTATTGAGAAGCATGAGGAAGAATTGGCAGCACAGATGAACCTGGTTAATATTCTCTTGCTTAACATTCCTGCTGTTTTACAGTCTTTTTAAAACTGCTGGTAACAGTCAAGTTAACCTGGTTAATGTTACAAGCTGCTTAAATGCCCACAAATTTTGTCTGCACAGCAAGGGGGGGTATTAACAGCATTCAACTGTATTTAAATTCCCACAATGAATATGTGGAATTTAACCCTACTGTACAATCTTTTTTTTTTTTTTTTTTTTTTTTTTTTTTTTCTTCCTAAATTAATTGAGTGTATTCTTTCAGTTGCAAAGTGTTTTCATTTTTAAGTGGTCGTCCTCCTTTTCTCTGGTGCGTTTCACCTTGTAACCGCATTTTGTGACCGAGGAGACAGTTTTTCTTCAGTTCGGTTTTTACAGCACTTTCAGGATAGATTATTTTTCAAATAGGCAAATAAAAATCATGAAATAATGCATGTTTTTGCTGTTGCTAAGCTACCAAATCTCTAGGTCACACATCAACAGTAATGATAGTGCCATATTTTACCCTAGACAATATTTTTAAATGATTACTTATTTGTAAATTGTATTTAATTGTTCAGCACAAAGCAAAAAAACTGCATATGGGGTATGAAATGAATGTACGCCAGAGGAAGTTCATTGGAACTTACTGGCTTCTTAAACCATGGTAATGACTTGTTGTAGTGTTAACAACTTTCTGCAGCAATAGACAAATTAAGCAGTTGGAGTGTTTGTTCTTTTGGATAGAATGTTGGATCACAACATCAACTCTTAACAATATCAAGGTCACCATGTGCCATTTTTCATTGTAGATTGTTGCAACAAGGAGCCAGCAGACAACAGGGACCACTTTCATGATATGGTTGCCGCTACAGTACCAAACAGTACAAACAACAGTACACAGTACCAAGCCTATTTTCAGATATTTTAACTCGGGTGTGAGCGTCGATGCAAATGGCAACAAAACTTTGTGGAGGAGTCTGCACAATGTGTTAACTAGCCAACATACAAAATACTGCTGTTAGCCTTTTTGTTCATAGGCTTTTCGGGGCTGCTGCAGTTTGTAAAAATATAGTCACCTATGATTTCTGAGATGCATAAAATTGTATCTATTGGACACTATGGCTATAACCCACATATTTAGTGAAGGGAAATAAGTTCTGTTTGAGAAATATTGCAGGATCCTGTTCAATGCAGACATGCTGCACTTCATGGAATGTAGATTTGGCAATGTCATTACGCAGCTCACAAACTGACGCTAGTTTGCTTGTGTAACAGGTTGGTTCTGCCTGCAGCGAGTTTCGAACTGAGGGTCTCGATGCGACAAGAGCGATTTAGCCCTCTGAGCTAAAGACTCAAGTACCTAACTCTGGAAACGAATCACGCTCTTATTGACCTCACATTCTGTAGCGGACGCTCACATACCAGAGCACACCCGCTACACCTGCAACCAAACCAGAAGCATATAGGTTAAGGAGGCAGAGTTCCTAGATTGGTTTTTGCTTGATAAAAAAAAAGTTAAAAACATGCTGAGCATTAGAAAAAGGGTATTTTAAATGTCATTTTTGTATTAATTCAGTCAGTGGATGCTTTTACCCAGAGTCATCATGGCATGAATTTGAGAGCTTTCAGATGTTAAAATCCTATAAGCTAGCTAAAAAATACTTTAGTACAAGCATACTACGAATGTAATGAGCCATCTTTTGTTTTGTCATCTGAAGACAAGTGAATGAAAAATGGGCATGTTTGTCAAAGCACAGCATGACTAATTTGCTCAGTTCTGCCAAAAGTACATGTATTTTTGATGCTATTCCCCTATGGAAATGGTATAGAATCAACCCTTTTTGGGGTTGATTGCCAATCCCCCATAGGAACAATAAATACCCTGTTAACAAAGGTGATTGAGTATTTGACCTCCCATTGATAGCAATGCAGAAGATATGTTTAATTTACTGACATACAAATCACTGCGTGTATCTTTTTGACTCAATGCAGTTTAGTGAGTAGCAAAGATACTTCTCTGATGGCCTAAAAAATATCTGAATCACAGACTGATGTTAATTATATTTTTTCCATGAATACTTATTAAATAATTCCAAATGGTCTGTCCGCTTCCTTTCATAGCTTTTCTGGTTGCGCTGCTTCCAGACGTGTATTTTCATATTAAAGCATTTAACCAATCACATTTCAGCCATCATTTGTTGCCAGGGTCAAAGAAATCTGCCTGGAGGCCTTCACAATCAGTTCTGCAGGCCCTGTAGCCTAAAATAAGTGTTGATCAAACTGTTGCTTCAACCAATCAGATTTTGAGTTGGGGGACACGAAGGCCTTCTAGAAGGCCTAGGTAACGTCAGCGTATTCACACCCTTTGATTGGATAGTCAGAGAGTGTCTGACTATGATGTAATGTGATTGGTTAAATGTTTTAATATGAAAATACACGTCTGGAAGCAGCGCAATCAGGGGAAAAGCTATGAAAGGAAGCGGACAGACCATTTGGAATTATTTAATAAGTATTCATGGACAAAATATAATTAACATCAGTCTGTGATTCAGACATTTGAGCGGACATTTTCAGCCCTAAAGCGAATTAAAACTTATGCCAGAAATACGACAGGGCAGGCTTGACTTTCAGCATTAGCTTCGATGGCGATAGAAAAGGACTTCTTGATGGAACTGAAACACACGGATAATCTGTACGACAGAGTAATTGAACTCTTTTTGAGGAAAGAAAGGGGGATGGATTTTGTGTACAAATAATAAGGATTTTTGGTGAGTAAAATGTTGCTATTTTCCTAAATAATATAGCAATTTTATGAGGTTATTATTGATGATTTTTTTATGTGTGTCGCAGCTGTAGCACCCTGGGTTTGTTTCTTCAGTAAAGGCATTTATTCTGGATACACGAGTTATCTATCTTCGATGCAACGGCAATGGGTGTTTGTTCGGTTTGTTTTTGCACTTTGTTTATTTATCTTTCTTCAGTCATGTTTCATTCTCGTTCTGTTCCACGTCTGTCATTGTTCCTGTTCGAGTTCCTCTCCTTGTCTTGCACTTTGGGAAATTCTGTTTCCTTTTTTTAATTTGTTTCTGATTTTATCCCATTTTCTCCCAATTTGGTAGCCAATTAGACCCGCTATTTTTACGTCAATCCCCCCCTAGTAATGTGAGTTCGCTGCCGTAGTCCTGCGACCGGTAGTGACGAAGGCGAAGTGACGCCTCTTCCGAGACGTCACTCGCCGCCGTCGACCGAACCCGGTACTTACAGGGCCACTATACGCAGCGAACGTCACGTCGGCTTCCCTCCCCCCTCCCTGGGGCGGACAGCCAATCGCCGCCCCCTGGTGGCACTCCCGGCCAAAGCCGACACTTGGCGAGACGGGGAATTGAACCCCGGTCTCCGTGGCCAGCGTCGGACGTTGTAACCACTGGACCACGCGGGAGGCCTATGTTTCCTTTTTTTTAGGGAGGAGGAACGCATAAAGAAATCTGCGTGCGAATAAAGCGGAACGTGAGAAGCGTACAGAGATAGGACGAGAGAGAATGACAGCGATAGTTGATAGATAATTAGTGATTAGTAGGCATGGGACGGTTACCGTAATAATGGTATACCGCGGTATAACAGGCCACGGTATAACTAACTACAAACATTTAGTTTCCACGGTATATGCTCTACGGTATTTTTTATTAAAAGAAGCAACAACAAAAAAAATACAGTTTATCGCAGGGGTTACGTTCTAAAAATAACCCGCAATAGGCGAAATCCGCGAAGTAGTCAGCTTTATTTTTTACAATTATTATATATGTTTTAAGGCTGTAAAACCCCTCACCACACACTTTATACACTTTTCTCAGACAGGCATTAACATTTTCTCACATTTCTCTCTTGTTTAAACACTCTCAAAGTTCAAACCTTAGATTTTAAAAAATAAGTACAGTATTATAGAATGAAACCAAAGATCAAAGCTGTTTTCAGGCCCAAACATTTATTTGAGAAATAAAAATATAAACGTTTTCCATATACATAAATATGATAGGTTTTAGAAACAAATTTAATTTTAATGATCAACCTACGAGGATGGACACATAAGAAATTATTAATAGTGACTCGCGCGTATTTCACAGTTCCTTTGACCGTGCCTCTTCGTCCTGGCGCCGCTCCGCTGTAGCGTCTTTTTCCACTGAAGGCCTTGGAGCAGGTGTCATTTTTCGGGTGAAGAACATAGTTATGGGTAGTTGTTGGCGCTGTTTTTTCTTCTGGGCGAAAATATTCTTATAAACAGACATTATATTTGAGAACTGTAATGAACTGTAGACCATTGTCAATCAGGACGCAGAACACAATGCGCGTTCATACGCTGTAAAAAAAAAGCATGCAAAATTGCACTAAAAAAATCCGCGAAACAGCGAGGCCGCGAAAGGTGAACCGCGTTATAGCGAGGGACCACTGTAATGCTATGCCGAAAATCTATGCACCCCCACGAAAACGAACCTAAGGTAATTGAGATTCCGAATTTCACTTGGTGCAGAATTCTACTTATGGCGGCATTGCGCGCGGAGTCAGTTGTGGAGTCAGTGAGATTTGTCGTCTGCTCCACGTTGATTCAGTCATGGCAGCCAGGTTCGAAATAGGAGGTGAACCACCCGAACTGTATCCCAAAATACTTATTTTGAAGTGTTTTATTTTTCAGAAAATAATAGTTTTACAGTATAAAGTTTACAAAAATATTGAACAAATATTCTGTTAAAATAAAAGAAATCGTAAAAAAAAAATCTGTTTGTTTTTTTACCCAGATTTTAGAGGTGCGCTGCCGCCGCGCTAATACCGTGGTAATGGTATATACCGCGGTATTTTTTCCCAAGGTTATCATTAAGTCAAAATCTCATACCGTCCCATGCCTAGTGATTAGTAGTGTTAGTAACTTAATCTAAATCCCTAATGTTAGTAGATTAGTTGGTTAGTACTATATACATCTAACTAATATATACAAAGTGTAATTAGAAAGTAAGAAGGAAGTAAAACAAGATTAGAAACAAAGACGGAAAAACCGAAACATAGAATTTCCCAAAGTGCATGACAGAACGAGAATGAAACATGACTGAAGAAAGATAAATAAACAAAGTGCAAAAACAAACCGAACAGACACTCAAAACATAACAATAAGATGGCTTTTATAGCCATAAAATAGTTCTTGAGGGGTGGATTGATTCAGACGGAGCACTACTGAAGGCCTAGGTGTGAAATGCACGCCCGCCACTGGTAGAATTGAATTACAAGTAGAAACAGAAGGTCACACAAAAGCATGCTTGAATACTACATATGTAAAAAGTGGAAGCCTTTAATAGATGCAAATATAGATTACACAAATTAAAAATAGTCATGTAAAACATTTGTGCTTCACTCAAAATACACTTGCTTAAAATTAAAATGATAATTTTCCCAGAGGGTGGGATGTTGAATTGTTGCAATGGTGAAACAATTTCAGCAGATAACATATAACAGGATTCTTCATTTCACTCACACCACCAGTGATTCGAGAGTCCACTAACTTGGACAACACAGGGTGGGGTTATATTGCTTGAACACAGTACAAGGGGAGCCTCAGTCCCATTTAGATTCAATCTAGGCATAGAAATGTGCTTATAATAGTGACCTCACCCAACTGTGGATGAAGGGATCTTTAAAACTATCCACCTAATCCACCACTCTTAAGTGGATCATGGTTGGCCAACTCTAATGCTGAAACTGAAAGGACACAACTTCAGGTGACTTCATTCAAATACTTATTTCAATAATAATAATCAAGTGTTGGCCACCCCTGATAAAGCTACATATAGCTATTTACAGAGCTGCTTAAATTGGTGGACCAACTTTTCTTTTTAATGTCCAAATTGGGTCTTGCAGTAAACAGCCTTAATTCTACTGCTTAATCTTCTGCTATGTCAATAGATCAAATGATCTGTAGTCTCCGCTAATCATCTTGGTAGGTTGTATTTACATCTCAAACACTTGCAGGCAATGTCACACACCTGGAATAGAATGAGTTGATGTCCTGTCCTTATCTTCGGTTCCACAGCTAGAATAAGCCTGTGAAATCACTCCGGGCTCATTCTGATTTAATTATGATAAAGTAGTGAGACTTTCTGTGAAAGGCTGTTGAAAGATTCAGATGAAACAACTCAGCCTTGTTTCTTTCCCAACTCCACCCACTGTAACTCCCCAGTGCTGACAAAGTTTGTTAAAACCCCAACCCCCCCAGCCAAAAGACTGGAGATGCAGATTTTCTTGTCTGGAACCGGAGGTCTTCATGCAGCTGGCATGAGAGTTGTGGCCGCTGCGTGAACTGTGAAAGCTGCGATGCTGACCTGCCTTCTGACCTCTTCCCATGCAGCAGCAGCATCCTTGAGTTCTCAATATCAAACATGGCATCATAGATTCCAGGGAAAGACTCCCCAGCATACTTGTTATGACTGCTTGGTGCGAATATAATGTGCCTGTCAGACAGGGAAAGGAAAAACAAGATATTTTATATGCTCTATCATTTCACAATGATTGAGATACCTGGGCATTCTTAAACAACACCCATTTATGTAAGGGGATGAGCCTGAACCCAATCTGCTAATTGTATTTGGTTTATACACTGTGATTAATGGGTCTGTGAAGTTATAATTGCATTCCAGCCAAAGCCTTAAACGATGACTTAGTAATTAGTCATAATTTAGATGAAACTGGTCATTTTATAGATCAACTTGATAAGCAAATCTCTTGCTTACCCAGTGATATGTATTGCTTAGACATATCCAATTGATGGGGGCCCAAGGATGAAGTAGCAATGCATTCTGGTACCAAAATGTCTGGCATGAATCGCCCTTGTGGTACAGCACATTGGTGATATCTTGTATCATACACACAGGTGCTGCATAGGTTTGCAGTTCATGTCATAGTTTTGGTTTGGTGACATCAGCACCATTTCTAACCTGTAGAAAGGTCTCCCTGGCAATCCAAGGGGATCCACAAAAGCCCTCTCCAGGTACATCATCTGATCATTTGCCATTCTGACTTCCATCAAGCTGTGTGAACGAGAACAGGCAACGTTGGTTTCAATACTCAAACCTCAAGTCTTTCATTCAAGTGCCAAAAACTCACTTAGAAACAGACTCACTTGGTCATGTCCAGGTACGTAAGGCGATCGTGGAAGTCCCTCGCAGCAGCTGTGAAATTATCCACAGCAGAAAACAGGGAATCTAGCAGAACAAAAATAAGCAACTATTTAACACTGGGAAATGGCTTCACTTTAAAAACCTTTCACACCATGACTTGGCAACTGAGGTTCCTTGTGACATCAATTCCATGTTTCCAGAATATGTGTACTTTCTAAAGTAGCTATTCTGTGACAAATATGCAAAACTGGCCTTTGGCCAACCATGTATCCAAATGAAACATTGTGATAGACATCAATAGACTAGTATGGGGGTTCTATATTTGTGGCTGGAAGGTTGTGGGCTCAGATTGCCATTGTAACCCTGACATACAGTACAACATTTGAATAGTTCCAGTTGAGTCCTAGCAGAATTAATAGGTGGGGGGAACTGCATGATAGGAATACAGATTCCAAAGATTTGAAGCAATCACAGAATATAAAACTGATTGTTTAAATAAACTAGACAGGAAGTCTGCCTAATAAATGAGTGAACAAACAGAATCAATCACTAGTGGCTATTACTAGAATGACTGCTATCACAAGGCCCCTAGGACCTTATCTCCGCCAGAAAGGCTGTAAATACAGCTGGTATTTAGAATGCAAGTGGAATGCAAGTGTAGATGGCAGATGGAGATGGCCGCTCACCAAACGACACTTGGTACTTGAGCAGGTCGGCCTGGTGCTTCTGAGCAAGCTGGAAGATGCTGTGGGCGTATTTACTCAGGGAGCTGGCGTACTCATTGCAGTCCAGTGGCAGGAGCTGGGAGTCAGCCAGCTGGAACACGAGGCCTCCCCTGACCTGGGCCACCGCTAGCAGCTTCCGGAAGGAGGGGTCGTAGAAACGTTCCACCAGCTCAAATGTCTCATACACGCTGTGGTATACTGGATAGCTGCTGTACCTCTCGGTTTTCTGTCAGAGACGCACAGGCGCATAAGCACAAACATCAGTTATGTTTATTTGAGGTTCTGTGAGTCACTGCAGCAAGCTGTTTGAGTAATAAAGCATAATGTGTGGGTTGCTTAACATTGTATGTGTTGTACTCATCACTAGTGTGGACTCTGGAAGGCGCTGCATTGAGAATAAATGACTGTGATTTAAATGTTTCTCTGCAGCATGGGAGAGCTGCGGTGCAGTCCTCTCACCCTGTTCTTGGTATATCTCGCCCTCCCAGAAGCGATTCCGAGTCTTATGAAATATGCCTCAAAGTCACTGCCTGAGCCCAGCTTGCTGATCCTGTGGAGAAAGAGAAAACCATGACCTTCAGTGCCCAAGCAGTGAAACTGTCATTGTTAAACACACAGCCCTCATTAGCACCCTCAATCAGGGAGTCTGTCTGCATAAACAAGGAATAATTAATTTAATTAATTAATTTGCATACCATTGTGATAATTAATCAACAAGCACATACCAGCTTATAAGACAAACTTTTATTATGCTAATATCCAAAGGAAGTGAGTGTTATGTCAACAAACTCGTGCAAAACCTAATGAGGCAACATTTCACATAATTAAATCATCAACCAGATGTTCAACCAGATGTTCATTGATATAGAACAGAAGTAAAGATTATTCCTGACTGTATGTCTGAAAGAAAGGTCTAACAAAATAAAATGCACAAAACAGCCAAAGGGGGTGGGAGGTTTACCTTGTTGCATTCTGGTCCAAACAATAGCCACAGCTAAACAACATGCCCTAGCTTTCTGAATCTATTTTGCTCATCCTCTTTTGAATCTGTGGTTTCAAGGTAACACAATAATCTACAAGGAAGAATACCAGAATAGGTTTTTTGGGGTTGTACTCATATGGGAAATTCCTTGATAATTTAGAGGGACCTTAGGGCAATTTATTGATGACCTTGGAACTGGAATGGTTATTGCACTGCACAACACAGACTAAATCTGTTTGGAATAAATATTTGTTGCAAAATAAATTAATCTAATCTATTAAGCTATTCACAACTTCTAGGCTTATTTCCAATATTTCTGACCTATTCTAGAGTGACCTCATTGTTTAGAAATACATAAGGGGCAAAATATATAGAATTCAATTCTCATTTTAGTCTCTCTTTAAATCAACAGATATTTGAATGTACCTGGGTGCATCTCGATCCCCCGTCCAATTGTCTTTTTTGTGCCAGCTCTCATAGAGAGATATCCCCGCATCATCTTCATCAGGGCTGGCGATCTAAAAAAACAAAACAAATGGATGTAGTATAGTGAAGTTGATAAGCAGACATACATCTTCCTATTTGTAAGAGTTAGATTCAATGTTTTAGTTAAAGGGCAGCAAGAGCTTGTAATATGAAGAATGTTATTTTAACAAACAGATTGAACTGACGCTTGAAATTAACTTAAAAGTTTTCTGGAAAAGTCCATTGGTATTTCAAAAAAGAAGCCCGGAAAAACGTAAGTCGTGGGTTCCAAGCAAACACAAGTCCTTGGGTTCAACCATATATATGAAATGTCCTATGTGTATCGCTGTCACATTATTCCAACCATATTTATTCTTATGCATAATTCACTACAATCAGCAAATACGTTTAGTTTAATTCTGGGTTTTCCACTGCTGTATACGTATATGTTCACAGACATTTAATGATGTTGACATCAGTGAGGTTACCTGTTTGGTGACATCATACACCAGAGTGTGGAGTGATGGTGTGCAGTCTACCCTCAAGGTGTAGGTACCTGCAATCACAACAGAGTCATCAGAAGTAAGAACAGTCTTGTGGCAGTGACATCAACAGTGATGTGGGAGCTTTCATGGACACACCTGACAATTCAACCTGTCCTTGTCTATTGTTTCATCAAGGGTGTGAAAAAAATAAGGACAAAAAACACAGCCAAAACTCACCCTCTATAGCAGAATCAGCATTTATGTAAGCCACCCCTCTTTCTTGCAGCAGTTTTGAGTTCTCCTGCAAATTAGATAGAAATCAAATATTACTTGGACGTGTTCATATAAGATGTAGCTTGTAGTTTTTCAGATGGTAGCATGATGTGTGACTCATTAAATGTTTCTCATAGTTTTGTTTGTAAGCTACTGTAAAATCCTGTTATTTTTGGCCAATTGCGTATAGAAAAAGCCAGAAGCACCGAAACCAAGATCTGGATGATAATGGAAACAGCTCAGATACCTCAGCCCACTCTGTGGATCCCAGCAGCCCAAACTCCTCTGCATCCCAGCTGGCAAAGATGATGGTCCGCCTGGGTCTCCAGCCTGGAGGGAAACAATGTTACAAGAAATAATGTTCCTGACTCAGTGAACAAGAAAACATTGTTCCCAAAAGTTTGCAAACAGAAAAATGGTTCCTTACACTGTGATAAAAGAAACACTTTCAGAAACACCTGTGAGGATGAGAGATACTGTTCTGTATACAAAGATGAGATGAAAACCCAACACTTTTAATGTTTGTGATGGTTTGTTATTCTCCTCTGAAAAATCTTTCACTGTTTTCTTCTCATCTTTCATGTCTTCTTCAAGACAATTGTGCTTTCTGGTCTTTTAACATTCCTGCCAAGCTGACAAAGATAAATATCATCCTCAACTAAAAAGAAAACACAGCAGTAGCCACACACCCATGCTTCAATCTCCAGTGTTGTTTTATCTTGGGAAATCATGTGAAATGATGTGAAATTACTGTGTGTGCACTCAATTTCACAGTGAATAAAAGAAGACCACAAACCTCGATTCATGAGTTTCCCAGCACTCCTCACACTCTCGTGGACAACGGCCGCGCCTGAGACAGGGTCGATCCCACCAAACACCCAGGCATCTCGGTGACCCCCCAGGATGACGTACCTGTCTAAGAAACACCAGGGCATTGACCCAGGAGGTGACCCCTAGTGACCTCCTGGGTGGTGTGTGGGGAAATTCTGCATCGTCCCTTAAGCAGGAGTATCTGATCACCTCCTGCTGCTGCCAGCTGTGTGGCTCTATAGACTTGGGCTGCCTAGTCCCTCATCAAGACACCATGTAGAAGCTAGCAAGGAGCAGGAATCTCACAATTCAGACATACAATGAAAATGTTCAACAGCCCTATTATAGCATGCAGCCAAAACATGTCTTTTTTTATTCTCTCATGAGTGTTAAAATAAAGCCAAGGATTTACTAAAACAAATAATTCCATTACTCCTCTTCCTTTAGGAGGGTGAATGGAAGACATTGTTCCATGACAGAGATGTCAGAGGCGTGCTGTGTGCTGTTGAGTGGGTAGAAAGTGGCGATATGGTCAGTTGTTAGCTTTGAGATTGTTAGATGACATACCTGGTTCCACAGCCCCTCGAATTCTGCCAATGACGTTGTAGATCCTGGTGACCTGGTTGTTCGTGTGGATATTCATCCTGACTTTCCTAGCGAGTTAAGAGATGGAACAGGTCCTTTTTCGCAAACAAAATCTCATGGTTTATTTGACATCCTACATGGGAACTTTCACAAACTGGTGACCACCATCTTTCAGTCCCAAACCATTAAATGAGCATGCATTAGTAGGCAGCTTTTTCGCCGTTTTCAAAAACACTCAATAGTATAGCCCTTCTCGTCTCGCAGCAGACAACAGATCACTCCCTTTGAGAGATACAAGGCCTTCATTATGGCAAACTGGGAATGGTGCCAGCTATTAATTAGGGAGTCACAATAGGGGTGAATGAACAGACAATGTACAATGAACACAGAACAAACTTGTTTTAAACTCCTGCATTAGGGAGTAATGGTCTTAGCGAGCAGGCACGGCTGCCTGCTGGACACAAATGGTGTGCTCCAGTGTGCTTCACTTAAGTCTCCAGTGTGCTTCACTAATATTACAGTGACTAAGGCTTAACTTAATTGTTAACCACACTTATTTTCAGGGCTAACTGTGTTTTTTCGGCTGGGTATAGCTAAACTAAGACAGAACAGATCTGCCCCTGCCCCCTGTATTTCTACCAACACAAGCACTCTGTAAACCAGCACTGGTGAGAAGGCACTTCTTGACAGCTAGGTGGTTCACTTTTTTACCCTATCAATAAATAACCAATGTCTTCGTCAGCAGGAAACAAGTCTGGGTCCAGAGTTTGACCAGAAAACTGTCAGCAGTTTTATGGCCTCCTCCATAAAGTGCTTTCCTTTCAATGCTGGCGAAGGTCCAGTAACACTACAGGCACAAACCAGGGAATGGATCCAGCCACTGGATCCTGTGCAGTATCTTGGCAAAGCAGGCCTGCTTGCAGTGACACTCTCTCCCACAAAACTCATTCACATAGCTTCTCTTAAGGGCAAGATCAGCTGCCGACAGGTAATTAAAGCAGTTACCTTTCAAGGTTGTTTAAATAGATCACTTATAAGTTCATGACATGTCCAGACTATATTATGTCCCTCGTTCAGCTGGTTCAAAATGCAACAGCAAGGCTCCTGAAGAAATATGACCATGTAACACCTATTCTTGCTTCTCTTCGTTGGATGTGCTGAATACAGTGGGTTTCGGACGAGCATACTGGAGCGACCTTACTTCTTTGTATCATCAAAATAGGACCCTATGATCACAAGATGCAGGCTGTCTTACTGTGCCTAGAGTTTCAGATTCATGGCTCTTTCAACACCTACCCCCCATGATCCCAACCTATACTTGAGTTGTCCTGTTCTTAAACTACAGTGTTGTGCGACTGTGAAGTGTTGCGTGACAATTTGTTTGTAAATAGCATTATAAAAAAAACAAGACTCAATTGATTAATGGATTGGATTGATTCAAAATAACACGGTGCATGATAGAGAAATTGTTATTCAACATGCTTGCAAATTTTTTTGCATTACCAGTCAGGAAACTATATTTTTAAAGACAAAACTCTCAGATGCCTAATGTACTGTATAATCATTTTGCTCTTTGATTGAGGTGAAGATGAACAGGTTCTTACTGTGTGTTGAATCCAGCTGTGAACCCTGGTCCAATCCTGTAGGACACATTGAGATCCCCCTTCCAGTTGTTGGGGGGAATTTCTCCCCCCATATTCCTGTGAATCGTGATAACAAAGAGTAGTGTAAGATTAATCATATTTTTATCAATTGTTGTTTTGATAACAAATCCACAGATTCAGCAAAGCAGGACGACATTATCAAGTAATCAAAATACAGTCATTTATGAATTGTATGGCAAGGTTTTATGATTTGCATCTGGACACAAACTGACTTGAGTAGGTTAACAGCATCGGTGTAGCCTATAGGGTGCACAGGAATCTTGGGAAGGCCCACCCCCTTATCAATGGCCAATCTGTAGGTGTATTCTGTGGGAAATGTAGGGGAGAGATACAAAAAGCAAACACATAATTCTTTTCAGAACTACCATGGTCACTACACAGAATCATTAAACGAAAGGGTGATTTGAGCGTCATAGGGCCGCCTCATTGCTCTTTGACCTTTGGCAGGATAACCAGGTGTCAGTGGGTCGCCGGCCCCATTGAGGTTCAGAACGTTTCCCCTCTGGGCCCCTCCTCCTGGGAGGTTCCACCCATCTGGGTACACCTTCACCCCCGGGGCACAGTAATCGGCCGGGTCTGAGAAAAGGATGATGCCCGTTGCACCTGCGAGGATGGCATTCTTCACCTGCGCAAAAAAGAAGCAAGAACACTCGCAGGTAAGCTGTGTCCATTTGCTGTGGCCTAGCATGGCTCCCAAAAGGTAAGGTAAAGCATGCAATGATGTATTAATTACAGCCACAACTGTTGCATTGTGTGTCCATACCAGAACTGCAGAGCTCAAGTGACTTAATGCATACCCGTGGGTTGGTCTATGATTTATTGAAGCTACCTCAGCTAATGTACAGTCCTTGAGATTCAAATGTGATTCTTTACAAAACAACATATTTTCCTAACCTTGTTGCCTCTGAAGATTTTTCCGTATCTCGCAATAACAATCCTCCCTGTGCAGTTGATTTTCAGGTCACGTTCCAGTTGGAAAAAGTCCTCTGTACGCCCGTAGTTCACATACACTAGATCACCCTACGGGAAGAAAAACAGCAGGGATCACAACAGCACATCCCACTCTTTATTGATCCTGTTTAAAGGAACTGGGCAAAGGGATTCTATTGTCTTGAGAATTTTATACAATAAAAATGCACTATATTCTTGTGATGGGTACGTTCAAAACAATCTCCTTTCTCAAAAATGGGTCCTTACTACTTCTAAAATGTGCTTCGGCCTTATGCTTGTAAGAAAAATCTTTGACACCTTATTAAATACTTTAAAAATCTTTTACACAATCGTGTCAAACATAAAGTGGGTAGGGTTTTTGACCAAGCATGGGCAACAAACTAACCGTGACTCTTTACTTATGAACACTGCATACACCTCGTGGCTATATAAAAATCACAATTAAGAGAAGGAAGTGTCTTTGCAAATTGATTCCGATCGTACGAATAACACAGAGCGAAAATTAGCGGAGGAGGAAGACACAAACATAAAATGTGAATTCACGTGTGGTACGAGTGCAAGTATAAAGATGGCCACTTCACCTCTGGCTGACCTTTGGCTGAAAAAGCGCTGTAGGGTGGCACGATATCAGAGACGTTTTCATACCCCTCAGGCACAGGTTCTGACAGGGAGGTATTGAACACCTGCAAAGCAGCAATTATAAAATCATAAAAGCATAGAAAACTCACTGTTAAATACAACACATTTGGGCTTGCTTCTAGTGGTGAGGTCTTCTAGATGAGGCTTTCAGTGGTGCCATGGCTACATTTATTGCCACACTATAGTTATTACTCCATGATAATGTTGACATCTCTACCCTCTAGCCTTGAGCCCATTAAGACTGACAACAGCACATTGCGATTGCGATTTGTACACTCCGGTGATAACTGTGTGAACGACAAGGCCACAGTGACAATGTGCATGCAAATATGAACATAAATGTGAAAAATGGTCTACTGCTGGAAATAATGCTACTTTTCTTCTCCTCCTGTGATAAAAATACAATGATAATACATTGTAATAAAAACATCTATCAAGCTTCAAAATGAGTGATGTGAATATGAGGCATTAACATAATATATACATAGACCTAAAAAATAGTAATGGACCTTGACAAGCGTCCAGACCACGGGAGCATTTTTCAATAAAGGAAAAAAATGAAGGAAAACCCTCAACACTTTATTATTATTATTATTTTATTTTTATTTTTTTGTAAAAAAAATGTATACATTTACTTCTGTTTTTTCCCCATTTTTCTCCCAATTTGGTTGCCAATTAAACCCTCTATTTATTTCAATTCCCCACCCCCACGAGTCCGTCGCCCGTCCTCCGGGAGCGAGACACACATTCCTGGCCGATTGTTCCCGCCTCTTCCGAGACGGGAATTCTTCCACGGACGCCTTAACCTTCTCCTCGACGGACTCGTGACGGCTCTCCCTCCCCCTCCCCTGGAGGCGGACAGCCAAATGCCGCCTCCGATCGGGCTGACGACCAGGGCCGGTCTGGTAGAGACGCGGGTTTCAATCCGCGTCCCTGACGGGCAGCGCACACCACTCCGAAGCGTGGTGCGTTAGACCGCTACGCCATCCGCCAGCCAACCCTCAACACTTACTGGGATTTCACACGTGTACTTGATTAATACTCACATACTGAAGTGAGACCTATTAACAAGGCAACAGAAGGTCGCTGAGGGCAGCTAAGCCACACTGATTCAAGTGTCACTCCACAGACGAGCACATTGACTTAGACATGAAAATGACCATCCACAATAACATAGCATTGTACCTCACTCCCCCGGTCATCGACGATGGAGATGTAGTTAGGGCTGGTCTGGTTGGGGTAGGACAGCAGCACATCGTAGGGCACAATCTCCACAGAGTCCAGTCCAAACTGCAGCCACTCGTCCCGGATCTGCTGGGCTAGACGGAAGTTCTGTTCGGTTCCGGCCAGGTGAGGGAGCCATGTGAATTTCCTGAGGGCAGCAGGGATAGGACGGTGCCGTACCATTATTTTGGTATTTTTGTCACAGTACACAGTCATGATTAAAAACTTGAATTACACAGCGATCTGCTGTGCAATGATCTAGTACTGTCATACTATTCTTTCATTACATAAGTGGTTTAGATAAGAGTTTTGATTAAGTGTAGGTTTAATGTTTAGGTTAGGAAAAGAGTCAGGGTGCTACAGATCACTTATCTATAAACCACAAATGTCTGTGGCTTTTAGTGACAGCGAATCAGCAGTGTGGTTGAGTTGGCAGGGAACGTCTTGAATGGGAATTTGCAAGTTTAAATCCCAGTTGTGGTAACGCTGTGGTACTCTGGAGCAAGCGCATTGTTTCAGTAAATATCTATATACATGTTTACTATGAAAAAACGCAAACTCCATAAGGTGCCATGGGTAAGGCATGCTAAGCAAATGGATAATATGCACAACATATAGGCTACACTACATAGTATGTACATACTTTTGGAAGCAGAGTATAATTATGCAGGCATTAGGATCACAGTGTTACTCTGCTCCTTTAATTGCAATAAAGGGTTGCATTTTACAACTAAGGGGAAATGAGTTACAGTAAGGTGCAAACTTGGCATGGAGTCCGTATATAGTACGGTCAACTCCATAAATAGTTCCAAAAGTGCACTGTAAAAAATCCTCGCAGAAACAAGGAAACATCCTTTTATTTTTATTTTTTTAATGCAAAGATTTAGAGATGTTTGTTCACCCACTTTTTTCATGTGTCTGGGTGAGCAGGACTAACAAAAAAAGTTGGGGTAACTAATACATTGAAGTTGATAATGCACAACTGAGACCATCTGGCAACGGGCATGCGCATTTCAATCTTTGACGCTAGCAACCACGTGTCTTCCATTGGAAACCGCAGACAATATGCGGTGAGTAGTTTAATTTTTTACACTGTAAAAAGTTTTTAGCATTTCAGTTATTTTTAATAAACTAAACTAAATCAATATACAACAAGTATCAGCTTGTTGCACAGGATCAAAGAACAAATAAACAATTAGAATACACTGAAATTAGATGGCATCAGAGTGCACTACAATAAGAACGGGATAACAGCACAGCCCCCTCCCCTCCCCTCCTTAGTGAAACTGTATGCAATGTACCTCAAGTGCTGCTTGATGTTGTCAGCTTGCATTTCATCCAAGAAATCTCGTAGATAACTGCGAGATGCTGAATCGTGGTCATTGTCAGTGGGTTTGGCAAACCAACCTGGAAAATAGCCATCAAAAAACCCACACACAGTTTTCAAACTGCAGCTACAAATAACGGCCAATCTGTTCGAAACAAAAACGGACTGATCCTGAGATTTTACCAATTCGCATTTCTGTTCTTGCTTGACCTCTGATGCGTTTTTCTAACTAATCATTGTCTCATTTTAAGCCTTCCTGCTTCCACCTCTTTGCCTTAATCTATCACACAATGTAAATTGTTGAGGAACTGTAAGTAAAGAAACATAAGCGTACGTTGTGGTATTACGGTCAGTTTTCCTGCAACTATATAGGACAGCGGAATATACTATAAATGTACTACAAGAAGAAAATGCAACTGCAGTGACAACTGCGCCGGGCGCGTGGCAATTCGCCTACACACTCGAATTTAGCCTGCCTGAGGTGGCAATATATTCGCTTATAAAACTCGTTTGCCTTCAGGCCAGAAGGGATTAATGTACATAATGGCATGCGCTACTTACGAAGTAACGTACAGTGAGAAATACTATTGAGGTTAACGTGAGGCTAACTTACCAATTATGAAGCCAATTGAGAAGAACGCTGTAAGAACGGCCAACCAACATATCCATTTGACAAGTCTGCTGTTCTGAACCCCCATTCGTAAACATTCAGCTCGGTTGCTGCTCAATTCCGAAGGTAGATCCACAAAAGAGAACTCCGTGAGACCGTGCGTGACAGAGACAGAGACAGAGCGTAGCGAATGAGAGAATGCGCGAATGAATGCTCTGGGTCAGTGGGGGAAGTGGCGGCGCGGATTCAGAAACTGTACAACTATCTATAAAGCTAGGTGTATTATATGGTTCTTCTACTACTTTTTCATGGGGGCAGATTCTTTTAAAAGGTGATGCATACGGGCCAAACATTTTGTACAGGGGGGTAGACAAAATAGTGGAAACGCCAAATGAAAAATGACTCGCATTTTAAAGTAACTGAATCGCAATTAAAAGGGAGTCTACACGTGCTTCATCAGAAAAGAGAAACAGTGGTTGCAAGTCGAAGCTCATCAATAGAGATACACCGACACTTAACAGGATAATTGCTAAAAACCACAATTACCATAGAACTGAATCTACACCTCCGTGAGCCATTCTCAATCAATACTGTACGCCGTGAGCTGCACAAAGCTGATATTTACGGTAGGGTTGCCATTAGTAAACTGCTTGTACCCAAGGCCAATGCGCAACAGCGCAAAATCCGGTGTAATGAGCACAAACCCTGGACTTCTGTGCAGTGGAAGAAAGTTATATGGTCTGATGAGTTGTCTTTTTCTTCTTCTTACATCTGGATGGGTCTGTGTTTGGAGAAAGCCAAATTAAGCCTTAAACTCACAATGTCTATTCCCAACTGTTAAACGTGGATCTGTTATGGTATGGGCAGCCATTTTATTGGGGTCACTGGGTGCGATTACTGTTCTGCATGGTATAATTGTGACCATGGAATACAAAGCCATGTTAGGCAACAAGCTGCACCCTGTGGTCCAAACATTGTTTCTTCAGGATGTTCCCATATTCCAAGACGATAATGCTCCCATACACACTGCCAGACTGTTATGTTTTGAGTGTCTGTTCGGTTGTTTTTATACTTTGTTTATTCATTATTCATCATTCTCTTTCGATTCACGTTCTGTTCCACTGTTGTCATTGTTCCTGTATTTCGAGATCCACTCCTTATCTTTTGTCATGCACTTCGGGAAATTCTATGTTTCGGTTTTTCCGTCTTAGTGTATTATCTCATTTTACTTCCTTCTTACTTTCTATTACACTTTGTATATGGGGCATTCTACCGAATTAGTTCAAAGTGCGGTCCCACAACAAGAAAAACTATTTAACAAAACAATTAAGTATTCAGACATAGATATTTACTAAGAATATGTTATGATCTATTTAACCCCAAGGAATTAAATTAGATAGTGATAAGCTAAAAAAAAAAAAAACATCATTTATAGGGTACTTTCTATTGGGTAGTAGCTGTCCCAAACCCTGACCCCTAAATTTAAATGTATGTAAATAACACTTAAAACATTTTTTTGATTTTGTTCAATGGTGTAATTTCAAAGATCTTTATGATTAAGTTTAAACAGAAGTTGAAAGATTTAGATTTATTGTGGGTTTAATTTTTTAATTAAAGAAAACTTGTCCCAAGTTTTCATGTCACTACCGAAACCCAAGAGTTTTAGTCGATTGGCTGAGCCTGGTTTTTAGCCACACCCCTGCATTTTTGACCAGGCAGTGACACTGCCTCCCTGTCCCTCATGGCTGCATGGTAAGTAGCTGAATCCCATACTTTTGAAATAAATGTGTTCCAAAGTCTGAAAATCGGTGTGTAACTTTAAGAATTGTCACCACTGAACACATATTCTCTTCAATTAAGTAAACTTTTTGGGGTTTTATGCAAAATATTATGTTTTTATGTGTGTACACCTCTTCAAAGATGTGTATGCTAGCCATGTGCTTGCTAGCATTCTTTAGTTATGCTCAAAGTTATCTAGAATTGTCACTACCAAAACTGTCACTACCGAAACCGAAGTTTCGGTAGTGACGTGATCATTACGGTAGTGACAAAATTGAATGGTAAGTAGTTAAATCCCATCATTTTGAAACAAATGTGTTCCAAAGTCTGAAAATCAGTGTGTAACTTTAAGAATGGAACACATATTCTCTTCAATAAAGTAAACTTTTTGGGGTTTTATGCAAAATATTATGTTTTCAAAGCTGTTTGCTAGCCATGTGCTTGCTAGCATTCTTTAGTTATGCTAGCAAAATGGAATGTTCAATCATCTATTTTCAGTGTTTCCCTTACCATTGCCTTGGAGGGACCTCCCGTCCATCCTGAAAGACCCCAAAAGCAAAAAATAGCGGACTTTTAGATCGCTAACATTTTTAGCATAAGTCAATGGAGTTTAACATAGTGAAAATTTGCATCGCATCTAGCGGACATTTTTGACTGAGTGAGAGATGATGAAATCTTTTGACACCTCTTTTGACACCTTTGCATAGATGTTTTGGTAGATAGATGTGTGTGTGTGTGTGTGTGTGTGTGTGTGTGTGTGTGTGTGTGTGTGTGTGTGTGTGCGCCAGCACAAGATATGAAATTTGTGTTCATGATCAGTTCATTCATTCAGATTCAACTGCATATCACTTTCTGGTGTATTTTTCTTTAAGATGTTGAATCTATTTGTTACAGACCTTTCGAGGATACATTAATTAGCGTTCAGAAGCCTGACAGCAACAGCATAATGTTATTGTCAATGTTTTCTTCTTCTTCTCTTTTACTGAACCCAATTTTCCATTGATAAGTAATGTTTGTACTTTAAATGGTTATGGATGAACAATTGTTATGTCTTCAAAAATAAAATTATTTTATTGACCACAAAACATTTGTGTTTGTAATATTCCCAACATAAGGCATGTTATGAGTTAAGATTAAGCAATAAGGTTGAGGGACTATGATACAACCTTGCAAACAAAATACTGTGGTCACTACCGAAACAGTGCAGTCACTACCGAAACACTGGGTGTTTTGTAAAAAATAAAGTATATTGAGTTATAAACGAAAATGTTATGATACTGATTGGTTAAATGTATGTTCAATTTAATCAATCATTAACTCTGAAATCAATATGATCAGTGTTATGCATTTTACAGAGAAAGATTGCATTTAGATTTTGATTAATTGTATAAATTGAACTTTGAAATTTGGTAAAAATGTAATTTTTATTGATTTAATTGTGAAAACCTTCAAGAAAAATGTGTATAAATACTCTTTAGAGAAGGGAAGGAAACACAATCTTAACAGGTTAATATAATACTTTTTACTACAGTGTATTACTATGTTTCGGTAGTGACAATTTTTGGGAGAGGAAAAACATTCCAAAAGAGTCTGAAAATACAATATAAAAATTGACGGTACTTTTACTAGATATATGTACTTTAGATATGGTACAATATATATACGGACAAAGTTTTGGGAATAAAACATACAAAATGTCAAAATATTTCCAACCTGACTTTGAACCAATTCGGTAGAATGGCCCATATATTAGTTAGATGTATATAGTACTAACCTACTTAACTACTAACATTAGGGATTTAGATTAAGTTACTAACACTACTAATCACTAATTATCTCACGCTTCTAACTATCGCTATCATTCTCTCTCTCGTTGTCCTATCCCTGTACGCTTCTCACGTTTCACTTCATTTGCACGCAGATTTCTATATGCGTTCCTCCCCTTCGAACTATGCACGTGTCTGCCTGCTCTTCCAGGTCGTTTATTGTCTATGTGTCTGTGTGATTCCCAGTCCGTGTCTTTCGTTTCCCCTCGTTATTGTATTAACGAATCCCATTGTTTTCACCTGTGTTCCTACCCCTCTCTCCTCCCAGTCACACCTGATTCCTATTGTGTTTCCCTTCCCTGCTTGTATTTAAGTTCCGTGTTTATGTTCATTCCCCGTCAGAACGTTGATCTTCATTCCCTGTGCCGATTACTTGTAAGCCAGAGTCTGTAGCATTTTTCCGAGACACCCCTTCTGTTTTTCACTTCGTGTTTGCCTGCCGATTCTGTTTGTTTGCCTTCTCTGATTTACTGGTTTTGACTTTTGGATTGTTTGTGACTTCTCTTTGGATTTTGATTTTGTACTTTCGCTACCCTGACTTCTGGTGTTGACCTCTGCTTTGATTAAATGATTATTTTGCCTAATCCTGATCTGCGTCTGGGTCCTTATCCCGAACGTCACACAGACAGATTCAAGAGCAGTTTCATATACACCAGGATGAAGTCAAACGCCTTCTAAAATAACAATTTCTGTGTTGATTTTGAGGTATGTTTGGGATCATCATTGGAAGGTTAAACTAAGTCTTGGCTTCATGGCAGAGGCAACAAGGTTTTGGGCTAAAATGTCCTGGTACTTGATAGAATTCATTATGCCATTGATCTTAACAAGAGCCACTGGACCCTGATCAATTTGACGATAGGTATGAGGTTCTTTTTCTTGTATGTATCCCTCTTTTTACGCCAAGCCAAACATTATGATGGTGTACATGGCCAGAAAGCAGTGGCGGGCCGTGCATTTCACACCTAGGCCTTCAGTAGTGGGTGGGGGGGGGGAAAGCTGAGACCAGTTTATTTATTTCGCGGACCGGGGGGGGAATAATAATAATAATAATAATAAGCGAGAAAGACAGCGATAGTCAGAAGCGTGAGATAATTAGTAATTAGTAGTGTTAGTAACTAAATCTAAATCCCTAATGTTACTAGATTAGTTGGTTAGTACTATATAACTCTAACTAATATATACAAAGTGCAATCTAGAAAGTAAGAAGGAAGAAAACGAGATAATAAGCGAAGACGGAAAAAACCCGAAATGTTTAACTTCCCGAAGTGCATGACAAGAGTGGATCTCTAAATAAACGGAACAAAGACAGACAGGGACCAGAACGTGACAGAACGATGAAAATGCAAAACAGAATAAAGAAGAACGAATCAGGACTGATGAAAAATAAGCAAAGTACAAAAACCAACAGAACCGACACTCAGAACATAACACGGGGTGCTACAGCTGCGACACACATACAAAAACATCAATAATAACCTCATAAAATTGCAATATTATTTAGGAAAATAGCAACATTTTACTCACCAAAAATCCGTATTATTTGTACACAAAATCCATCCTCCTTTCTTTCCTCAAAAAGAGTTCAATTACTCTGTCGTACAGATTATCCGTGTGTTTCAGTTCCATCAAGAAGTCCTTTCTATCGCCATCGAAGCTAATGCTGAAAGTCGAGCCTGCCCTGATGTATTTCTGGCATAAATTTTAATTCGCTTTAGGGCTGAAAATGTCCGCTCAAATGTCTGAATCACAGACTTCCCCTGGCTGCGCTGCTTCCAGACGTGTATTTTCATATTAAAGCATTTAACCAATCACATTACATCATAGTCAGACACTCTCTGACTATCCAATCAAAGGGTGTGAATACGCTGACGTTACCTAGGCCTTCTAGAAGGCCTTCGTGTCCCCAACTCAAAATCTGATTGGTTGAAGCAACAGTTTGATCAACACTTATTTTATGCTACAGGGCCTTCAGAACTGATTGTGAAGGCCTCCAGGCAGATTTATTTGACCCTGGCAACAAATGATGGCTGAAATGTGATTGGTTAAATGCTTTAATATGAAAATATATGTCTGGAAGCAGCTCAACCAGGGGAAAAGCTATGAAAGGAAGCGGACAGACCATTTGGAATTATTTAATAAGTATTCATGGACAAAATATAATTAACATCAGTCTGTGATTCAGATATTTTTTAGGCCAGCAGAGAAGGCCTTGCAGGCCCTGACGGCCCACCACTGCCAGAAAGTTATTCTCATCTGACCATAGTACCTGGTTCCATACCGTACCATAGTATCATAGTTCCAATGATGTTTGGCAAACTGCAGATACTTGAATTTGTTGGTTGCTCTCAGTAAGGGCTTTCTTTGCGTAGGACTTACAAAGAGCCTTTTGGCATGGAAGTGACCCCAAGACACAACTAAAGTTCTTGGACTGTGGTCCTTGGGTTCTTCTTTGCCTACCTCACCATCTTCCTCACTGTGTGTGGCTAATGGTATGTTTAACCATATATGTTTTTTGTACCCATTTCCTGACTTGTGTAGGCCAACAACACTCTGTCTCTTTTGATTTAACAGTTTTGACAGATGACTTTTCCCATGATGGTGGATGACAAAGGGATTTTACCTGTGTATTACCTCATTTTTATACCAAAGTGAAAGAGGAAGTGAGGGGAGGCCTTTGTTTGGTTTTATTTGAAATACTATTTAGGGGTGCCAATAATTTTGACAAGCTATGTTTTGTCAGAAAAATAGCATTATTCAATAAAAAAAACGAGAATAATTGTATTAGAATAAAAGTGTGTAGTTTTCGTTATCTGTGTTTTTTATTTTATACAGCCTTTTTGCTCAGTTTCATCAAAGGCGCCAATAATTCTGTACCTGACTGTATCTGTAAGCTGCCCTTTATTTATAAAATATTAGAGAAAGTGGTATCAAAGCAACTCTTACAGGTGGCGGAAAACAATAATATCTTTGAAAAGTTTCAATCAGGTTTCTGGTAGCTTCATGGTACAGAGACCGCCCTTCTTACAGTAACAAATGACCTGTTGCTAAATGTATCTAGAAACCTAGGAGTGATCTTTGATCCCAATCTAAATTTTGAGCAACACATGTGTGTGTCATAATTTATTTTATCAGTGAGGGAGCCAGCTATTTCATATTAGACACACAAAAGCACTGAACTATAAAGTAGCCCAATGGTGAAACGTGAATGCAATTTAGCTAGCTAACTAGAAACATATGTGACAAGCTAAAGATGTTCTGTCTAAAGTTCTTTAGACTGTTCACGTTGTGTTTACTTTGTGTATAACTGTTATCTCTGCTAGTAGACAACATTAGCTTGAGAGATTTGATCTTGTGTAATTATGTATAGTCAAATGAAGCAACTACTTCTCCATGCAACCACAAAATAAATCCATTCCTGACACATTCATATCATTGAGTTTCAGATGTAGCTGACTGCTGTAATATTGTGGAACACTTTTTTCTAAACTAGCCTATGCGTAAAAATATTTCACAGTTCAGAACGACCTCCATTCCTGACGTGTTCACAGCACAGGGGTTCTACTCCATGTTTCTGAAGTCTGGTGTTAGTAGTCTGGTGTGGCACTGTTGGTAACAGAAATGCAGATATATATTATCAGCACATGGAGAGCATTGAGGAGCACGCAAGATCACAGTGAAATGCAGATGTTGGCACCAGCTGCTCTGTATCCCAAATGTATATCAGACCTCTTAATCACTGACGCTGCAGATCTATGAAGAAATGACCACTAACATCCAGTAGCTTCTGACTGCTGTTCTTTCACTTGAAATAATCTTCAAAGTCACAGCTAGGTCCGGCTGGTCCCTCATTTTTCCCAGTAAGATGTAGGAAAAAAACAGAAAGAGAGAAGCCCCTCCCCAGGACAAACACAGATGTCCCATATTTGACAACACTGGATATTGGCCTGCCTGTGGCTGCTAACATCACCACTGAAACATCTGCTGAAATGGGATGTTACAATGTAAATTCTTCCTGTGTGGACCCACCCAACAAGCAGCAGTGCATAACACAGAGTACAAAGTAATGGGTAAAAGACTATTACAATCTTTAAAAACAGATCCATAGATGAACAACTAAGGATCCATTTCTAAATGGGAAATGCCAGTGTTATTTTGAAAGCTGGCTGTGGACAGTTATGAATCTATTTTTGTCAATTTTTGTCTTTTTTATTCATTTTGATGGTGAAATAATGGAACATGGGATACGGGATAAAACCTAGGAGTAAAATAAGGGAACATGTTCCATTATTTCCCCATCAAATGTGCCAATATGTTGAACACCACTGTGCTTATTCAATGAAAGATTACAAAAAGGTTGTTAAAATTCTACTGACTTGTCAACTTGTAAGTAAGGTATATGTAAACTTACAGCATACTCACATTATCATAGCTCTGTGTTCCTACTTGCCCAGTAATACATTTGGCAACCTCTGTTTTACATTGAATGAACAAGAATCTTCTGAAGTAACTGACCATCCCAAAACTGTGGGTGGACTTATTTTACATCATAGTGTTAATGTGGTCAGACTCACAGTACCATACATTTATGAACCTGTCAAGTGAGGCTAAACCAATATTGCAAATACTGTATGTATTTTCATTAGGTTGCAAGTAATACATAATTCCACCTGAGGGCGCTAGTACCTTGCATTTAAACACTCCTGTCCAGTTACAGTCCAGTTAACTTCTATTTCCAGGTGCCCCTTGAAAATGAGGGATAAAATAAACAAGGGATAAACAAATAAAAACAACTAATTGGAGATAAGTAAAGTTCATTCAAGTTAATTGAACTAGATTCATTTGGAATTTGATTCATTGGTCATTTCAAATGATTGACTACAAAAAAATAGTTCATAGCCTATTATGGTTATAATATTTAGAAATATAATTAAAGAGTATATGTATTATTTTTTATTAATACATTAAATAATATACCAAACCTATTTGAATTCATCCAAAATAATAAGCTCTAAAATGACAACGATATGACAGAAGTTAGAAATGCTGCTTAGCGTATTTAATGCGTTCTTGACATGTATCAGATTTTTTAGAGGGTGAACACTAAACTATTGAGAGTAAGCGTGGTAGTTAAAGCCCACATAATTAATTCAATGTAAGCATTCTGGGGAGTGCTCGTTTCCGGGTGTAGGGGATCTCGGCAATGTCTATTGGTCTTACATCTATGCAGACCACTGTTTAGCTAAGTTTCCCCAGCGACTGCTGAAGTGTCGTTGGCTGTGCTCGCTGGAACAGGATGAGAAGAATGGCCGGTCTTCGTCTAGTGAAGCACTTCGGTTGCGGACAAAACGCGACAAACGTGCAAATATGCGAATAGAAAGATTGCAGATCAAAGACGACTAAAAAAAAGAGCTTTGTTTTGCGCCATTAGCGTGTAGAGGAAGGCATTAACGTCGGACGTTTGTGGGAAAAGGGAATATCTGTAAATTCCCAAACTGGAAAACTTGCTGACAAACATTTCCAGCTGAAATATGGCTTTGTCTTGGAAAAGTTGGATAGCGAACGAAGGTGGCAAACACCTAATACTGGTAAGACTGTGCTTCAGTAATCGCTCGTACTCATTTTGAGAATTCACCTGGCCAGCATGCAACAAGGATGCGTGAATGTGTTGCGTTGCGGGTATAGCATTTCATTTGTTTCTGAACGTGTTTGCAATGTAACGTCTGTACGGTGCTGAGGACAATGGGAAAGTTACTTTGAAAAAGTATGAAGTCAAGTCTGAATGATGGTGCTTGGGTCTGTGTGTCCTGGATTTCCAGGTTATGTGGCTCGGAGCAAATGCCTGGTTGTTTTGGAGAACATTCATTTTGTACTACAGTGGTCCCCAATACTATTACCTCCACAAGATGCTTGGGGTAAGGCTGACTGATTATTATGATTTTTTTAATACTAATACCAAGGTAACAACTTGATCAATGGTCTTTATTTGACATTCTGATGTAGAATAGATCAGTGATAGCACAGTATCAACAAACCAACTTGAAGAAAATTCAGTTAAGTATTATTCTGCCATGTGTTCTGGTATGCAGCATACCCATGTGAAATGGCCTAATTGTTGTCACAAGTAGTTGTCTTGTTTTTTGAGTTGTGTTTTTGAGAGATTTTCTAATGCTTCCCCATGTGTGATGTTTCTGTGCATTTGTCTTGTTGAATCTGATTGACACGTCTTTGAACAATGTTAGATTACTATTTTAACACTGTTCTATAATACAGAAAACCGTAGACATGCTTCCTTGAATTCTAACACGAGCAACACTAGAGCGCCCTAAGAATATAGTAGTCAGTTTGTTGGGTGCATGACTGTTGGTCAGCTGTAGCAGGAGCACTCTTCAATAATACAGCCAAATACAATCTTAACAACACTGTAAGGCTGTCCGTTCCCAGACTGAATGGCAGGGGCATGTAAATGCATGCCTTTTCCCTTTAACTGCCTGCTAGTTTATTTGGATCAAAGATTACAGTAAAGCCAGGCTTAATGCTGTGATTCAGGGAAAACTAATTTGCCTTCATCAATTTCTGTTCTTCAGTTGTGTCCCCTAAAGAAGAACCCATCATTTGCTAATTGGTTGTGTTAGTCCATTCCTTTATAAAACAAGGAATACAAATCTCACGTTAGACAGAAGGCCACGGGACACGTGCGGTGATGTACATCGCATGTGGAGATACGATTGGTCTGATCCCTATCTCTCATGGCTCCCGCTGGCTTGATTTTCAGCTGTTGGGGTATTGAATGAAATGGATTAGACTGAGGAGGTCTTGAATGTCTTGGGGCGGGGTACTGCTTTGCCCCAATGCCAGATTTAGTGTGGGAGGTCAGTGGCGTGGCCTGGTGTCTGACCCTGCCTCTGTTTGTTCAGCTAGGATTGTGTATTAGCAGGGCCTCAGCATCTGTGCTCAACCTCAACTGTAGCCTGGTCCTCCTGCCCATGTGTCGCTCCTTGCTGACCTGTCTGAGGGGCTCTCAAAAGGTAAGGGCCCAGGTGGGACGTGACACACTGCTGTCACACGGTGAACAACGGGCTTAACAGGCTTATCCCAGGTGGGGACACTGCCGTTGTACCCTTGAGCAAGGTACCCCCAGTAAAATATCCAGCTAAAATGGATTGTATGTAAAGAAATATGAAACCATAAGAGCATGAATGGGTAACAACGCTTAACAGGCTTAGCTCCAGAACCCCCCCAGTAAAACCATACATGAATGGGTGGCCAGGTGCAAGGCTGATGAATATATTGTGGGTAAGTAAATACAGAGGGAAGAGATATTGTAACGTGGGCTCCTGAGTGGCTCAGTCAGTAAAAGCACTCGCTTTACAGCCATCCTCCGATCAGCACTATCTTTCCTCTGATAAGCTGTGTGGTTTATAGTGTGGTTGGTGGGTGGTTTGTGGGCAGGAGTTTCAGAGGAGTGCTTGCACCTTGGCTGCATTGTTCAATTGGCAATTAAAAATAATTGGGGAAAATTCAAATAAACACCTACAAAAATGGCATGTAGAACTGTAAGCAAAGCGAGTTGCGGTAGATAAGAGTGTCTATTGTGGTAACGCAATGTAGTGGTGTGGTTGTGTTTTCCCCCCAGCCACCCTCAGACAACAGATGGTGGTGGACATGGTTAGACTCTTTGTTCGTGTTAAGCACCATTTTGGCTGATGTGCTTTAGCTTTATGTCAGCTATTCCTGAGGTGAGCCAACAGCAAATTGACCTGGGCCCGTAGTGTGATGGCCCATAGTATGTGTTTGGCCTGAGACCAGGTATATCAAGAAAGCGTAGGGGTATTTATAAAATATCACATCCTGTGTCTTACTATTAGGCCTACACCTAGGGCATATAATTGTTCATTTATCACCAATAGTTACTGCTAGTAAAATAAACAATTTCCTTTTCTGCTAGTTCTGAATATAATCCGCCTCATTCGTAGCAATCTTTTTGTTGCAATCTCTTCAAATGTGAATGACAAAAGTGCAAGCATCAGAATTTCTGCCTTGACCTTAAACTAGAGAGCACATGCTCAGAGCAGGCGAGTATTTTCACTCATTTATGTACAAAGAAAGGTTACACAAGCCTGTGCTGATGGCACCAGAGAATGATAAGTATAACGATGTTTAGGTGTCAGCTGCCCTTCAGCAATTGGCAAGGCCTCATCAGCTGAAATTAAAACGGCCATATTGGATTGCGTTAGAATGGCACACATACAGCTAGGGCGGGTCAGTGAAAATGTGGTTTAGGAGTCAACACATCCTTTCTTCACTCTAGCACAAGCATGCAAGTTGAATATTTTATAGAATTTAAATCCAAGTTTGAAAACAAGTTTGAAAAGCAACAACTGACAATACATTCATTGTAACTGACCAGCCTGTGAGTCACGGTAAACTACAGGCATAATTAGTGTGGTTGTATGTTAATGTATGAAATTGGCCTCTTTCACAGCTGGTGAGTAGGAAAGGCAGACGGCTCTTGGATAAAAGTAAGGCCTTCCATGTGGCCTGTGGAGTTGCCATTTGTGTCTTCTCAGGTAAGATTGTCCCATGATTTCAAACTCTATCCTTCAGCTTTCACAAACAAACAAACCAACAAACATGAAGCGCATTAAAATACTGTACCTACAAAAAAAAATTGGTTGTGTCTTTTGTCCATGCACAACTTTACAGTGGGCGCAGAAAATTGTATTATTATTTTTTTTTTCTTTTTGGAGCTACAACAGGGGTTGTATGAACTTTTATTGTATGGAGGGAGGTTTACCCCTCTGGGGGAAGGGGGAAGTTTGTTCAGTGCATGGGTTTATAACGAGGGAGCGATGTGTGTGCATTCCTCTCAGCTGAGCACGCTGCTGTCTGTGACTGGAGTCCCGGGGGCAGGGGGCGGGCACTGCATGAATATGGCAGGGCCTCAAAGCACGCCAGTGCCCGATTCCTTCAAGACCAAACTCGACACAGCGATAGTCTCAATATTGATGCGCGGCTCATCGCTATCTCCTTGTTTTTGTTTTTAATGTAGGTCTCAAAGTTAGATTAAATAAAAAGATTTATATTTATATGTAATAATAATAATAATAATAAGAAGAAGATAAATACAATATAATAAAAAGTATAATAATCATCATAATAATAATAATATTCTAATCTGTTCATTTCAAAGTTGGACACATGCAGTTCATTTAACATGGTGTTGGAGAAAACTGTTGTACATGACAGTTCTAAAAAAATCTATAGAAAACACAGAATCATACTTTGAAGGTTTTTATGGGAATGTGGAGTGCAGTTATACTTCTCTCTCTCTCTCTCTCTCTCTATATATATATATATATATATATATATGTATAGACACACACACATGTGTATATATGTGTTTATCTAAGTGCAGTTAGATACATTTTAGACCTAACAATAAGCACAAAACCCTTAAACTATGGTGTTTTTGTTTATGCAGAAAAATAAGTCCTTCTGCCTGATTTGCTAGGTGTATCTTTGATTGCATTGCTGATGTATATTGCTTCAAGTTTATTTCCCTGAATACAACTATTCTGCTTATTAGTTATTATCTAAGCTACCGACCAGATAACACTGGATTGGGGAAGAACAACCCGAGAACAAGGAATGAAAAACTGCACTATAATCTCCAGAGGGGACACAGAAGAGTGAAATCCCCCCCACCCACTGCTCACAGCTGTTTCCACTGACATCCCGTTCTGAGATCATGGGAGCCGGTCATCTCTCACACAATCTCCCCCTAACGCCCTGTTCCTCGCATTCTCGCAGCGCACGGGTTAATGGAAGAGGTCTGCTTCCTGACAGAGAGGATTGTGGTCACCGTCTAATTGCAGAGTTCCGAAGTTCTGAGGCATTCAATTATACAGGGAACAATTGTAAAGGGAGAACATTTTAAAAGGCCCCCAAACAAAAGGGGCCGAGAGCAGTGGAAGGCGTCTTATCAGCTGCTGAATAGAAGGATCTCATTCAGGGATAAGCGGTGACGTAAACGCAGACATCGCTCGACAGAACCGCATGTTGGTTTGCCTTCTGTTGCCTGGGGAAAAGAGCCGTGCAGTGCATTGACTGTTAATTGTAGAGAGGTTAGTGTTGTTTTAACCGACCAGAAAGGTCAACTTTGCCAGCCTCATGGAGCAGAAGCGTGAAATGAGTCGTGACTCGAGGTGTGTTGTTTTTGTTTTGGTCTGCTTCCCCCCACAGTGGTCCACGTGTTGGCCCACTTGACCAACGTTCTCAGCTTCTCGGTCAGGTACTCGGAGGAGTTCCCTTCTCTGAACGTGGCGCACCACAGGGGAGAGGTAAACGACCCCCCTGCTAATGGAGAACATGAGTTTTTATGAGCACGTTTCTGAGCGGCGCATGCTGAAATGCTATAATCTCTGCTCTCTCCCACAGGATCCTCGGATTATTATCTTAACCACTGGTGAGAGCTTCCTACTTCACACTCCTTTTTCTGTGCGCTTTTTCTGATAACGGGCATGGTCAAGCACAATCAGAAATAGCTAAATCAATAGCTTTGGGGGCCAAGAGGGAATGCACTGATTGTAAGGATTAGTCCAGGAAAATAAACTAGAGAAAGAAAGATTTTTTTTGATGCCCTGTGTTTTGTATAACCCCCAGAGAGAAAATAAATAAATAAAAACGGTATGAAGATTTTTAATCTCTGCTTTAGTTCTCAACAATTGACCCATACTAGCACCAGCCTGAAATTAATTGGAAAGAAATATTCATTAGATTAATTCAATCATGTCCTGGGGCAACAATCATAGTTAATTTATTAATAATGAGGATATTCTCTCATCTGCACAGTTGAACATGACATTCTGTTTACATTATAACCTGGAAAGTTACCATTTTAGTTTGCTATATAAATGTCCTTCATGTTCTCAAATATTAAACCTGGACAATCTTATAGGTTAATACAATCAGTGAATGTATGCACAGTGATGCTTGAAAGTTTGTGAACCCCTTGTGCAATCATAAAAATCTAGTTTAGTTTTGACCAAAAATCCATATTTAATCAAAACTAGTCTTCTTTCTTAAGTGAAATATAGGGTCTATGTTTACCAATTTCACATTTTTTGAGGAAATTGTACATATACAGGTAGTAGAGTAAAAATAGAGAAAAAAAGAATTAGTGAAGGTGTAAAAATAAGTGAACCTCCTGTTGCCTTAGTTAAATTAAGTAGGTAAGTAGAATGGTAAATAATTGGTGGGTAAATAATTGTGTAGCAAGTTAACCAATCAAAGGTCAGATATTTAGGAAAGAGTTTGGCTGGCAGTCTCATAAGTATAGGTAAGAAACCTGGTCAGTTTGGTGTTACCCGTACAGGTGAATGCAAAACACACCATGCCGGGATCTAAGGAGACCCCAGAGGACCTCGGGAATAGAGCATTGTGCATCAGTCTGAGGAAGGTAATAAAATCACAGTGGTCTAGTGGTTACAATGTTCGATGCTGACCTTTGCGACCGGGGTTAGATTCCACCGGCCGCGCCAGAATCGGCTCTGGCCGGGAGTGCCACCAGGGGCGGTGATTGGCTGTCTGCCCCATGGAACGGGAAGGGAAGCCGACAAGAAGTTTGCTGCGCATAGGAGTGGCTCTGTAGTACTGGAGTTACAGTTGACAGCCTGGTGAGTGCCGTCTCAGAGGAGACGATACTTCACCTTTGTCACTACCGGTCACAGGGCTATGGTAGCAAACTCACAATACGAGGGGGGATTGACATGGAAAATAGAGGGTGTAATTGGCTACTAAATTGGGAGAAAATGGGATAAAATCAGAAACAAAAATAAAAACAATTATTGGGCTCAATCAGTCCACTGTGAGACAAATAATATACAAATTTGTGAGGGCCTTTAACATGACAGCGACTCTGCCTAGACGTCCTTCTAAAACATCAAGAGCCACAAGAAAAATAAATAAAGTAAAAAGCAACCCAAGAATAACATCCAGAGATCTACAAGCCTCCCTGCCATTGTGCATCCATCAATAAGAAGAACACTAAATAGAACTGGCATTCATGCAAGAGTTGACAGGAAGAAGACGGCTGTCTAAAAAGAACTAAGCTGCCCATTTTAAGTTGTCCAGAGACCACCTGGACAAATCTGAAGATTTCTGGAGGTCTGTTCACTGGACAGATGAGTCCAAAGTTGCCCTTTTTGGTCACAATAAAAAATGCCATGTCTGGACAAAAACAACACTGCCCACCACCAAAATAACCTTATCCCTACGGTCAAGCATGGTGGTGGGAATGTCATGATCTGGAGCTGCTTTCCTTACTCTGGGCCTGGATGACTCAACATCATTAAGGGAACCATGAATTCTGAGGCATATCAGAGAACAGAGAATGACAGGCCATCAGTCCGAGAGCTAGAACTTGGCCGGAAGTGGGTGTTCCGACAAGACAATGATCCGAAGCATGTAGGCAAATCTACCAAAGAATGGCTCAGAGAAAGAAGTTTTGTGTTTGAGAAAGCCCTTCAACCCCAGTGAGTTGGCTGAGTTTTGTAAGGAGGAGTGGGTGAGAATCCCTCAAAGTAGGTAGAGTCTGCCAGAGTCTGATCAGTGGCTATAGGAGACATTAGCTTCAAGTCATCGCTGCAAAAGGAGGTGTCACAAGTTATTGATTGAAGGGGTTCCCATACCCTAACCCTAAAATAAACCAGTTTTGTTAAATAAACAATTAAAATATTTAATGTCTTTGTCCGTGCCCTTTATTTGGGATATCTTTCTTAAGAATTGAGGTTTAGATAAAGATTTTATTGGGTTATTTTTCTATAATATATGAAAATAATGACCACCCCCTGTAGGGTTCACACACTTTCAAGCATCACTGTAATTACTAGCATAATTTATCTTTATAAACGTGTGATGATGTCATGCATGAAGTCCTTCATGTAATGTTGTTAGTGTGCTCATGGGTAGAATGACCCCGCATTTTCCTTGGAATGCTGTTTGTGGTTGCGCGTGTGTGTGTGCGTGTGCGTGCGTGTGTGTGTGCGTGTGCATGTGCGTGTGTGTGTGAGTGAATATGTCTGTGGAGCCTGGTGAACAATGAGCTGAAAAATGTGTTGGAGATTAACATGGCGAATCGCCAAGGGAAGAAGCATTCCTGTCTCTTGGTCCCAGTAAAGAAAAACGGCTAGAAAGGAGTCCCGCACTGAGGGGCAAACGCGTCTTCTCTCACAGGCTCCTTCTGGTTCCTGTCCCCTGGGTGGGTGTCTAGAAGCCTTCCTGGGTGTCTGTGATTACTCATCCCTCTCCTTTGGGGAAGGGTGTATCTTACCATCACAAGCCCTGCCTGAAGGCTCCTCTCCTGTCATTGCAGCAGGAGTCGCGTCATGCCTCTGCTCTTTTCTCACACAGTGCTTCACACTCTTTGTCCCACAGTCCCGGGGGTTACTGGTGTGCTGTTGGTCCTTATCCTCTTCCTGATGTTCACAGCCTCCTCCTACGGCATAAGGTTGAGATGCAAATGCTTCCTCTGAAAGGCCCAGCGTAAAATTGAACCCATACCGGACCTCCTGTGAATAGAGAGTAGTTTTGCTTTGTGTGAGCCCTTTTGCCATCTGAAATGAAAAGCAAGAAGGTTACTTATAGTACTTGTTGGCTTGCAGTTAGTAACTGGTGTGTTCAGGGTCCAGGGCTTTAACATTATTTCATTTGTGTGCTGTAAATGTGGCCCGTATTCAGGATAACCACAATGCATGTTGTCCTTGACTTTGAACAGCAAGATTAAGGAAGATGTACATACAATTTTTTAATTCATATAGTCACTGTTGAACATACACTGGAGATAACAAAGAAAAGGTGATAGGTTGACCTTGTTATTTGATAATTAAGGTCATGCATTGGTTTAGAAAGAAGGGGTTGAGACCGCTTTGGCAGCTTGGTATCATTGCAGTGGTTTATGGAGGTAACTGCCCTGTACTTAGTTCTAAATGCCCTCACTGATAGGCCATTGCTAATTGTCCCTTTGATGGGAGGGGTGCTTCTCTGGTGTCCCTCCATTTAGCTGCATAGCTTCAAGGGGAGGCGAAGTCAAATTGCTACTACAAATCAACATCAGAGCTTCTTCCTCTCAAAATCTCTGCCAAGATGTACAATTTTCCTGGAAGCCACACAGCATTTTACGTTATGTTGTCTTGTAGCTTGTGTGACAAACCTACCTGTAGACAAGAAGCACATCACACAGTAGTACCAAGCATCATTACTTTGCTGACATTTTCTGCATCCAACCAAGTGCTATCAAAGTCAAGGACAAATGTTGATTGAATCTTTGTCTATATGTGTTTAGATGATCGGATAACTACATTTTCATGCATTTATATTTTAGAAGTGAAAGTTAAATACCAAACTCTTATTGCACTGGCTCTCTGGTTCTTGCTTGGGGATAATTAGGTGTTCATTCAAGGTGACTTAACCTCCATAAGCACTTTAATCAATTCAGATTTAATCAAATCAAATTTAATCAAATCAGCACCCTCAATTCCCAATCCTGAAAGACCATATGAAACATAATTATGGATTTAATATAATGTGGCAAATATAATTGTTTTAAACCTGCGTAATGTGTATTTGGTAACAGCTTTGCAGATGGCAACAAATTCTAATCTAATGTTTGTTTGTCCGCAGAGTCTCCAACTATGAAATATTCTGGTACACCCACAACCTCTTTTTTGTCTTCTACATTGTGCTGCTTGTGCATGTTATTGGGTAAGAAGCGAAGCATTATAACGTGTTTATCAAATTAACATGTTTGTCAACTGTCCTGGTGCCTGTCGGTCTCTATAAGATCTTGCACAAATGTACTGAAAATGTACAGAAAAAATGTACAGAAAATGTACAGAAGTGCACAAATGTACTTTTAGCAGGGAACTGTGGGTCTTGTGAATTGAGTTGAGGCACATTAAGGGGTGTGGGTAAGTTGATTTGTGTGGTATGCATGTGGGGCTGTGCTGAGGTCAGGCTGTGACAGGAACACAGTGTGGGATCACTGCAGGAGAATGTGTGTCCTGTTCTTCACAGACAATGTGCCATCATTTTCTTCTAATGCTGTTTCAGGGGCGCACTGAAATATCAGACCAACGTCGACGCTCACCCTCCCGGCTGCTTCCGGCCCAACAGAACCAGCCCAGAGCCCAGGCCCAGCCCAAAGTCCGAGTGGGAGCCTGTTCTGCCAGGTTCTGAGTGGCCCATGGGTGGCGACGGGTTCAACAGCATCTGCAAAGAGGATGCCCGATTCCAGGCCCACTTTCCAGAGGTGAGAGAGCCTAGAGAGTTGGGTGTGGATCGCCCCTGCTGCCTGTGGGATCATCAGAACCCCATGCATCACAACTGCAAATCACTGATGCCTTCATCCAACAAATGCAGTATTGCAAACTACAGGCCAATAGATCATTTTGCGAGGGGTGGGAATCACAGTTTGGGTTTGATCCAACTGAGTCCCAAGGTGCAATTACAACCCAGATACAAGTTGGTTTTAATTTGCATGACACATGGTTGTTATTGTTTCCAGCCAGTACTGAGGTTATTGTGTCTCCAAGGTGTTTTATTCCTGCAAATCCCAGTAAACGGGAAGGGACAGGACTTGCGGTATGTGTATATGTACACTGCCAGAAGATTGAGAGGTCTACAGTGCAAGCACACAGCTCATCCTGCTGAAGTGTTCAGTTTGTCAGCCATTTCTACGGTATTCCTGAACTCTGCACTCACTCGAGTATGAGACTACTGACCACAGCATATCAGCTGCAGGAATGAACTCTGGGTTGCGGCGGGAGGGTGTGGGGTGGTGGGGGTGCAGAGCATGCGTTTCTCTCTGTAATTACAGGCTAAGGCTCTGGCCTGGTCCCCTGTGAGCATTGCTGTGTCTCACTGCACACAAGTCATCTGCCATCATCATCTCACAGAACCGGGTGCCTCTTTTTGCCTGCAGTCTCTGTTTTCATGGGATTTAGGGGTAATTAGAACAGCCCAAGTTTCAGAGGCAGACATGAGGGTGACAATGCTCCTGTTAATGCGGTTCTGATAGGCTGTGCGGCGATGCCTCGCTGTTAATAGAGGTTGGATAGATAAGAAGAATGGACTCAGTGATGTGCACCTTGTGAGCTGTGTTTTGTGTTAGCTGTGTTTTGTGTGAGCTGTGCTCTGTGCTACCTGTGTTTTGTGCCAAGCGTGTTTGTGTGAGCTCTTTGTTTTGTTTGAGCTGTGTTCTGTTCTAGCTGTGTTTTATGTGAGCTGTGCTCTGCTAGCTGTGAGCAACCTCACTTTTCTCCTTCAGGAATGGCAGGGATGGAAATCACAGTCCCAAAACACAGCAGTGTGAATATAAATTTCCAGTTCTAACTATAAGCAGAGTAGTGTACAGTCAACAGGCAGCCTCCACTGGACTGACCTGCCTCTATCCCTGTTCTGGTGTTTTACTGATTGTGTGTGGAATACGTTGTACTGTATTGGTGATACGGTACTTTACTGATTGTAGCTTTGACAGTGATTTGGTGCATTGACTGCGTGTTGTATTTCTGTGCAGACCTGGCTGTGGGTTTCAGGCCCGCTGTGCCTGTACTGTGCCGAGAGGCTGTACAGGTATGTCCGCAGCAGCACACCTGTCACCGTCGTGTCAGTCGTCAGCCACCCCTGTGATGTCATCGAGGTGCGCATGGTGAAGAAGCGGTTCAAAGCCAGGCCTGGGCAGGTGAGCAGGCGAGGAAATGTGATGCCGTCAGAGAAGGAAACGGTTACTTTCAGTTGCCTGAAATGTAAGATCTCTAAAGCAGGGAGATTTTCTATGACCTACCGTTTGTTGTGCTGATGTGCTTTCTTCAGGAAGTGACAAAACATAGTCAAACCATTATTGGGTTTGATAAAGTGTGTTTTAGCTTAACAGTGAACGTGATTATAGAGGCGTGGACAGGCAGCAATAGTTATTCAGCGATAGACACATTTGAATTATTATCCAGATCTACATTTTGGTTAGTGCTGCAGTAGGACTAGCATGCAGTGTTTGCTGATGCTGTACACATGTCTGTGCTGACTGAATGTTCAGAATCTTACACGCTGTTGTCTCTCAGTATGTAGTTTTGAACTGTCCAAGTGTTTCGTCGCTTGAAGGTCACCCCTTCACTTTGACAGCGGTAAGTTGGTTTTTTCTTTTTTCTTTATTTAAAGAAAATGGGCTTTGAACAGAGCTCTACCCTACTAGGGTAGAAATAGGGTAGAAATGACCAAGTGAAAAACCAAGCTCAGTGATTGAGTAGCAGAGAGTGTGGCATAGCAAACAGCAGTGCAGTGGAAACCACCGCTGGGGACATTATTTATCCACTGAGGGCAGAAAGCCCATGTTCATGAACATTTGACTGAGAACATGATGACTGTGCCCCTGGCAAATGCCACAGCTGGGAACATGAGCAAACGGGAAAATGCTTCTTTGTTCTACAACAATGAAGCATTTTCATTGTTGGAAAGGCGATCTGTTCTTACACTTTTATTTCTTTGAGGAACTGCTCCACAAACAGGCAATGTGTTACTGGTCATTTTGACTGCATAAAAACACAAGCACACAGATATATGTGAGTACACATGCACAAACACCTTCACAGGCAACTGTCAAAATAAAGGAAACACCAACATAAAGTGTCTTAATAGGGTGTCGGGCCACCATGAGCCACCAGAACAGCTTCAATGCACCTTGGCATATATTCTGTGCCTACCTACATTATTTGGTGTTTTGTTGATGGTGGTGAGAAACGCTGTCTCAATCAACGCTCCAGAATCTCTCTTAAGTGTTCCATTGGGTTGAGATCTGGTGACTAAGATGGCTATGGAATATGGTGTACATAGTTTTTTTATGCTCATGAAATCACTCGTGCCCTGTGGATGGGGGCATTGTCATCCTGGGAAAGACCATTCCCATCAGGAAAAAAAATGCTTCACCATAGGATGAAGGCCATCACTCAGAATGGCTTTGTATTTATTGGTGTTTAACTTGCCCTTTAAGGGTTTGAGTGGACCTAAACCATGCCAGGAGAATGCACCACACACCATAACACAGCCACCAGAACCCTAAAGTGTTTCTTATATTTTGGCAGTTACCTGCAAATGATTCATCAAATGGTGTGTGAGAGCATTACCATTAGTTTGACCCTTTTTTGTGCAGGAATTTATTTAGATTTGTATTTGTATGTAATGCATTTGTATGTAAAATGAGAACAAAAATGTATTCAATTTATTTTTAAAAAAAAGAGAAAAGAAAATGTTTTTTTATTGTTTGGGGTGGGGAATAGTGGATGTATAAAAATAAATGTTCCAGATTGGTTGCAGATTTTGCACTAATCATGTTTGCCTGCCTTAACCAAAAGAGTATGTAGAATAGAATGAGCAGAATTCTGTGTGAACAAAAATTTGATGGTGTGAACTATTACGTTTTTAGTACTTGAAACTACAACAAAGACATGATCGTATTACCAGATGTGATCTCTATTGTTCTAAGTTGAATTTTTTGTACGTCGTCAGTATGATGGACACCTTGGAGCATGTTCTAGTTATGTCTGTTACTGACATCATTCACACATGAGGAATAATATCATTTACAGCATTGGCTGCCATTGAAAAACATGAAGGGCCTTAATTTATGGATTTACTGCAGCTTTTTACATTTAATTTTTTAAAATTATTCTGGCATGCCCTGGGATGCATTCTTGACATCTTACAGCCAAAATATTTGGTGTCATATGCAAATCTTTATTTAGTTCTCTTGCTTTCTCTGTGCTTCCACAGGCCTCAGCATGTCCTGCCCATTGGTGCTCTCAGCTGTTCTATTTGTTGTGTGTGTGTGTGTGTGTGTGTGTGTGTGTGTGTGTGTGTGTGTGTGTGTGTGTGTGTGTGTGTGTGCGCGCATGTGCCTGCGTGTTTGCATGGGGGTATTCTGAGCCCCCTGTCCTTGTTTGGGCCTGATTCTTTCTTTCTCTTTTGATATTTAATTTATTCTATTCAGAAGAGGACACTGATAAATTCCTCAGGCTTCCTATCTGTTTTGGAGACCATTACTCACACACAAAGTGGCCTACAACCAGTTTCCTGTTGGCCAATGGTGTTGTTACCTCCTGGGGGCTGTCTGCTTTCTCTCAACGCCTGAGGAGGGCTTCTGCAGGCTGGCCTCTCCTTGCCCCTCCCTACCAAAAACAAGAGTCCTGCTCAGACACGCTCCTCTGGGCTGCAAGCACGTTTTCTGTAGCCCGCAGCCCGGCAGGAAAACGTGCCGGCCTACTTAAGCTGGGCCCGAGTGTCAGACAGGGAGGAGAGTCCGCCCTTCTCCTGGCCCTTTCGAATCCAAATGTGGGTCAGTCGGATCCTAATTGGCCAGTTTTCAACCTGCCTGTAACCTGTGTATGGGTCTACAAACAAAAAATAAAAAAATGCCATTGGATTTTGTTTCAAAATTGAGATCAGTGTAGCTAACCGCAACCATTGCAGACTTGAGACAAACCACTATCAATGACCCATGGTGTGAGTGATCTTGGTCCTCCCATTAGTTGATTTATAGTCACTCCATTTCAGTGTCTGCAGGCTTCCTCTAACCCAGATACTTCTTCAGTTATTATCTTGACTGATACTCCACACTTCTCAGAGCTCGGCATTCAAACAGTTGGAAAACGTGCAGGATTGCGGCCCTCAATTACCCACAGTTAATAGCTCTGATATAAATCAATCGTTGAAGTCTTTGAAAGCACAGAGGCCAATAGTCGTTGGAATGACCTGACAAGTCAGCCAACTCAGAGAGCCTGTATAAGATGTTGTTACTTTGCTTCTCTTTGGAAAACCACGTCCCCCACTTTAATTTATTCAGCCCCCCCCCCCTCCTCACCCCAATATTTTTTGATATCCCAATCAGTGGGGTCTGTGGGAGATGCTTCTCTACTTTGTTCTGCCTTATTCCTGTTTGTGGTTTTCTGTCTTTTCCCAGACATGGTGCGTGTGTGATTCACTCTCCATGTGTCTTGACTTTCAGTGTCCTACAGAGAGGAAGGCGACGTTTGGGATCCATCTCCGTGTGCTGGGAGACTGGACTGGTGAGTCAGTACTGAGAGATGAGAAGCACAGAGGAGAGTGCACTTAACCGGGGGTCAAACTCGAGCAGCCACGGTTAATTGTCGTTAGGAGAGGCACCACCCACACGGATTGCTCTGGGCCTTGGACAGGGCTTTTAAAAGCATGTTGAACTCATTTGGAGGCGAGGGTATGTGAGTTTTTACAGCCTCTCGCAGGTATATCACAGTCTGCCGTCTGCCAGGGATGCTGGAGACAGTCTGTACCATCTCAGAGCTGACATCATGTCTGAAAAAACATTCTAGACGCGGCAGTGTGACCTGGGCAGGACCGGTGCGCGGTGTCTTGTGTCAAAGTGGGTTGACCCAAAGGAAGAGAAAAATATGGTGGTTTCAAGTGTTCTATGTGATGGTTTCCCCATCGTTTAGACCAAGGCCGAAATTACCATATATATTGGGGGGCACACATCCCCCCCAATATTCAGATATGCTAAAAATGTCCCCCAATATATAGCCTAGCTGATAAAAAATATAAATAAATTGATTTGAATGTTGACTACAGACTACTACGCCATTCTCCTAATGTGAGCACAGAGAGACTTGAAGTTTACAGGATCACATCGGAAGAGAAGTAGAGTGCTGCCACCGCAGCCTTATTCTACATGACAGACCCTATCTTAGAGTAATGTTTCTCCAGCATAATACCTACAGCTCTTGCCAAGGTATTGAAACTAAAGCTCAGGCTTGTGCTTTTGTGTGTCTTCCCAAAGTGCCTCCCGGTCTCCCACACATTTGTCTCGGCATGCCTTGTGCTGTCGTCCAAGAAACGTTTTTTAAAAATAATGTCATGCATTATGGATCATAATAATGAATAAACATCCGGGACATCCGGCTGTTGTGGTCTGTTTAGATAAACAAAGTTGTGATTCCCACAACTTCATCAAACTTCAGTTTTGCTGTGGTTTGCTCTAATCCTTTTCCTCAGTCACCCAAGAGTTTCATTTGGTTTCTTCCTAGAACGGTTCACAGAACTCCTGCTTCCTGATCCATGCATGAATTCCGAGATTCTCCCCATTGTCCAGCAGAGGAGGTATCCCAAGTAAGTTTCGGCATGGCACTGTTGCGCAGGATTGCACAGCATGGATCCCACATGCTGTCTGTAGCCAGGGGAGATCTTTTCTGGGTTTAAAACCATAAGTCCCATCCCACTATAATCAATGTCTTCCACACAGGCCCTGCTGCCTCCCAGCTCTGTTCTCTTTCTCCCTGTGGTGCGAGAGCCCAGCTTGGCTTCATTTACATCTTGTCACTATTTATTTTATTTTATTTATTTGCCAATTTCATCCCTCGTAGGGCATAAATCTTCTCGTTACTCTTTGACACAGACACTCCCCAAAGTCACTTGTGCTGCATGATTATGGCGAGGACACACAGAACAACAAATACGTCTGAAATGGCAAAGGCAAACTTTTGTTTTTATAGCACGTGTCCACACATATCTTATTAAGCCAAAGCAGGGCAGTGCGGTGTGGAGGGTATGTGTACTGGTCTGATTCTGACCAGGCGATCCTGCATTTGATGTGGACCCATGAACTCCAGCTGCCTCCAGGCGATGGGTGGGCAGGGGGGGGCTTGGTATCGGACAAGACAAAGGCACTGCTTTTCCTGGGTGCTCAGGCGCAACCTGACTGGGACCACTACCGCTGACCTTTCCAGTTAGTGTGAAGAGCTCCCTATTGAGAGGGTGACCATCTCCCCGCATATAATTTGATACAGTAGGTCAGGGGGTTTTCAATTAATTTTCAGTGCTGTCCATTTTTTATCATTCCAATTACGTGGTGGGCCAAGCCCAGCTGGCAACATTGTTGTAAGTGCCTGAATATTCAATGAAAAAATATAAAGACTAATCGAAAGCTTGGTAGCTTAACTTAACTTGGTAAATTAAAAAGTGGTAACCTTTTATTGCCATGTGTAATGTGGCAATAAAACATGTTAAAATGGCAATGGGAAGTAGAAGCAATGCGTTCATTGTAGAAAAAATGACTTTGTATCAATTAAATAACGTCTAGAGACCATCGCTGAAATTACAAATTCAACGTGAGTGCTGATTTTGTTCTAACTGGACATTATGCAATTTGCAGATGGGAACTCTCACAGTGCAGACAAAATAAAAAGTCAAAGATGTTTAGAGGCAAGGATCAAACAGTTAGAAATAGCTTCGAGCGCTCAGAAATTGGATTACAATGAACGCAAATGGGCAATCTGGTGCAATTTGGTGCAATAAACACACGCAAGGAGAAAAATGCGTGCGACTTTCCTTCTCATGAACTATGTCAGGAACCACCATTCATAAGAAATGTGAACATAGAGATGTAAAATGTCCACTGGTGTCAAACCTAAGTAGACATCATCATATTGTCTTGGGAGAAACGCATTTATTGCAACAGAACAATGCTCTGACACAAACCCGATGAGAGCATTGTTCCGCAGTCCAAACGGAAACCCCCCGTGGTCCGGATCTGTACTCAGCGCAGTAGGTTCTCTCTCATGTGTCAGAGACTTTGTGGTGCATAATTCATTCCATGTCATGCTTGAAAATCTACAGATTTTACGGAGTACCGTCTATCCGAAAATCTGAAAATCATTACTGCATGTTGTTTCTTACCAATATGATAGTAACTATCCATATATAATTTTTTTTCTAAAAACAAAGATGTGCTAAGTTACATTTTACATTTACATTTTAAGCATTTAGCAGAAGCTCTTATCCAGAGTGACTTACAAGATGTGCATTAATACATTAATACAACAATCATAGTTAGGTTAAGTTGAAATCATATTGTGGCTGCATTGTTTCCTCCAGCCTCCCTTTCTTTCTGCAAGTTACTCATTCTTCTATGAAAATGGTTTATCATTTAAGGCCAAATGCCAAATGCCTTACTAATTTGTAGAGATTCTAGAATCTACATTGCGTCCTGGTGTAAACTGGTGTGTTTAACTGCATGGAAATCTAATTTGTATGCATTTTGTCAGTGCTAGACTTGCGCTGACAGCAGAGACAGGTGCAACTTGCTTCCCAGTGCATTCTAGGGACTGGCGGCAGACAGGAACAGAACGTTTTTAAGAATTATGCTATTCATTTCATTTACAATTTACAGGAGATATCAGTATGACAAACAAAGTCGTAAATGGCGACCTTGGTTGTGGGGTGAAGCATAGTTGGCAATAACAATGCCCAGTTCAGGCGAGAAGGTTTTCTCTGCTTCACCGCTCAATAGTGACTCCTCTGGACAGTCGGGGACCTGCAGTCTGCCTGCACCAGCTGCATTGAACATCCTTCCAGGCAGGAACCGCGCAGGTCTGCTGGTGGGTTGCGAAGTGGCTGAATGTGCTCTGAAGGTGTGTGGATCTGACCTGTCCCTGGGAGATACAGAAAAACAAGTTTATATCCATCAAGAGGGGGAGAATATCATTTGCTAACATAAGTGTGTCCTTCTTTTGGAAGGAAATACAGATTTCTCTACTTACATTACATTACATTATAGTTCCCTGATTTGTAATACATAAATACAACAAAGTGAAAAACTAAATTAAATACAAAATTATTATTGCATTTGAAACATTCGGTTGAGTTAACCTTCAATGTACTGCCTCTTCATTAATGTACATTTTTAGTTTTCTGTCACTCTCAGTGGGGATTAATCTTTTTTGCTCTTGCCAGTTGCTGCATGGCTGAACAGTAATGAGTTAACATATCCATAGGCAATGTGTTAATGAGGCTTCATTCCCATTGTGAATAATTGAACCATTCAATAATAATGGATATCTTCTTTGATTTCACAACAAACAGATGAAATTGAAGAAGAGAAGAACAAACCACCCCCTCTGAAGTCATAATAATCTCCCCCATGTGCCACCAGAGTTGGCCATCATGGCACACGGTGACATGAGTTCCCATGACGGCTCAGAAACACAGTGGGGTGAAAGGTTGCGGCTTTTTGACACGGGCACAAAATCCCCCCCTTCCTGCCTCTCTCGTGCGGGTGTGAGAACGTCAAAGTCCTCTCTCGTTGTTGTTTTTGTCCTTTTCTCTGCAAAAAGACGGTGTGGTGTCTGTCAGGATAAACAGAGGCTGTGCGGCTGGCTAGGGGCCGCTACGCCCGCACACCCCCTCCTCTTTGGGAAAGAATAGGGCCCTGTCTGTTTTGGGAACAGTCTGCTTCTTCGCTGAAGAGCTGTCGCAGGTGTGAGCAGTCCCGGGCATGGCACAGCTGGCTCCCACATTGTTCTCCGTTTCTTGGCCGTTGATGTGAGAAGACAGGGTCATCCACTCCAGTTACAATTCAATTCACACTCTCCTGTAACATTTAGGGATAACGAACTCCTAGCCGTGAATGTACACAAATTAGATTGTGTAAAACATGGAGTTTGTTTATTTCCTGGCCTTGAGGTAACAGAGAAACAGGGGAAGTGACAAACCCTGTTTCTGTGATGTCTGTCATTCTCCTCAAGTAGTTGTCAAAGTTTCATACAGGTGTAGCTGTCGCGACAAGTTTCAAAGGGAAAAGGCAGGCAAAATGCTTGCATTAGCATGCACTGTGTCAGATGCTGGGGCTGTGAATGGAGTCTTTCACAGCTCCCAACAATGCGATGGTGAAAGGCTCAGGTTCACTCAGCTTCTTCACCATCATGATCATAATAATAATCATCATCCTCATCATCATCATCATCATCCACCATCTTTCATTATTATCATTATCATTATCATCATTATGGTAATCATCCATCATTATCACCATCTTCAACATCATCATCATCAATCATTATCCACTACCGTCATCCATCATAATCAGCATAATCATCATCATCATATCACCATCATCATCATCTAAAGAGCCAGAGAGCACTGACAGTAAGTGCTGTGAACAGAACCAGAGGTTGCACGCAGGTAGAAATGAGGTGTATTTAACTCCGTTACTAGGAGGTTCTACTCTGCACAACCATGTCTGAGACTCCTGAATTCTTTGAGGAAAATTGTACTTTAGGCTATAGGCAGTGTGGAGTACAGCAGTTATGCAGTGTTTGGTGGATTGCTTGGAAAATGTAATCCGGTACCGATTACAAATTGCATGACTAAAAATGTAATTAGTGATGTAATGTGTTGGATTACTCCGGTTCAATCTGATCTGATTACCTTTGGATTACTATGGACTACTTCTGGTTTCGTTAGCCACAGAGTCCGACTTGTAATCTGCCCTTCCATCATGACTGAATTCTCAGTGACTCGGGATCACTTGGCAGAACACATTTGCTGCTTCTTCAATGTTCTGTCTTCAATTAAACATTGCTGGTGATTTGCCAATAGTCCCAAAAGCAACCCAGGATTTTAGGAGATGGATTTTAGACCATCCCATCCCAAATACATACATTTTTGGACATTAGCTGCACCATTAGTTTCCAGCCTTGTCTGATTGCCAATCTGCTCACTACTACTAGCTAACTAGCTAACTAGCTAAGGTAGCCAACTTATTATGATTTTGTTCCAAAATTGGCACGCTTGAATTGGCTTGTGCAAATGGGGAAGTACTTAACCTATAAAGGGATATTTTTGATAGATCTAGCTACGTTATTGGTTAGGATTTATTAGGGTAAGCATGTGCAAATGTGTTTATTAATGATTATTTTCTCTATATATACCTTGAAGTAATCCAAAATGTAATAATATAATCCTTAGATGAGTAACTGATCAGATTACACATATTTTTAAAAGTATCCCAGGCTGGTTACAAGTACTTCATTTTTCTAATGGGATTACGTAATTCAGATTGATGTAATCCATTACTACCCAGGACTGTATGTGTGCATGTTCATGCAGTAATGCGTGTGTGCGAGTGTGCTATATTCCTCACACTTACACTTTGGGACTAAGCACAGAGTGCTTGAACAGCTGCAGATGAAGGTCTATGAGAAAGGGGGAAAAGGGGATGTGAACATGCTCCGTCCTGTGTGCAGTGAGCGTTTTCTGCCTATGGATTCTCACGGGGTCAAAGGTCAGACCACCCTCCATACTTTCCATCTGAATCATGTGAATGAGTTATACAGTATGTCCTATTATTATCCTTTTATTTGTTGACTCAGATTAAAAATGTATTTAATATTTATGTTTATTTACGCAGAGGTTTCCCATATGCTATCTCGATAGCTCTGTTTCAGGAAACACAATTCAGGACAGTGATTAAGAGAAAAGATTTCCCATGCTCTGTATTTATGTGTGCATATTGGATTTGCTCAGATGCTGTAGTTCCCATGTGTCCCTGTGTCCTGTCTGGACCCTGCCAGGCGTCTCTCTGTCCCTGTTGTCTGATTGGACCCTGCCATGTCTCTCTCTCTGTCCCTGTTGTCTGATTGGACTCTGCCATGTCTCTCTCTCTCTGTCCCTGTTGTCTGATTGTCCCTGTTGTCGGACCCTGCCATGTCTCTCTCTCTGTCCCTGTTGTCTGATTGGACCCTGCCATGTCTGTCCCTGTTGTCTGATTGGACCCTGCCATGTCTCTCTCTCTGTCCCTGTTGTCTGATTGGACCCTGCCATGTGTCTCTCTCTGTCCCTGCTGTCTGATTGGACCCTGCCATGTGTCTCTCTCTGTCCCTGTTGTCTGATTGGACTCTGCCATGTGTCCCTGTCTGCCCTGCTTGTTTGTCCTTGTCTCCTTGTTGGACTCTTGCCTGGACTTGTGGTCTCTTGCTGTTGCCTGACTTGGCTGAAGCTCAGCCCTTCCTCTCCTCCTGTCTCCTTGTGCTCCAGGTTGTACATTGACGGGCCGTTTGGGAGTCCATCTGAGGAAGTGTTTAACTACGAGGTCAGCCTCTGTGTGGCCGGCGGGATTGGAGTCACCCCCTTTGCCTCTGTGCTCAACGCACTGCTGTAAGTCTGGATGGGGGCTGCGATGGCTTTGTCATCAGAGTCCAGGGTATGAATAACTGCAAAACAGGTTGTGGATTCAATACTTTGCAGTGTGCAATGTTTCAGATTGTTTATATTATTTCATCCATTTAAATTAAGATAGTTATGTGCATGTTGGATGATGAATAGCCTTATGGTGTGAAATACCACACCCTATATGTGTGTTTGTGTGTGTGTGGTGTGTGGTGTGTGGTGTGTGGTGTGTGTGTGTGGTGTGTGATGTGTGTGGTGTGTGTTGTGGTTGTGGGTGTGTGTGTGTGTTCTTGTGTGTGTGTTGCTAATTGGCCTTGGTTACATGTGTTTTTCCAAATTCTTGTAGCCATTCTTACTTCTGACTAGTCATGGAGGTGTAGATTCAGTTCTGTGATATTTTTGAGGCCATTATCTTTAGGTTTTTAGCAATTATCCTGTTATGTTTCCATCTATCCCTGATGGTGAGCTTCGACTTGCAACCGCGGTTCCTCTTTCCTGATTGTTTTTCCTTGTTTGGCATATGCTGTCATGATTTTCTAAACTATTCCCCTTGATACATTAAATAATTTTGCAGCTTCTGTGACTGACGCACCTGCAATTCGAGTCTGAACTATTTGACCTCTTTCAAAATAGATCTCCCATGTTGCCTTAGAAATTCACATATTAAAGTGTTTATTGTAAAATGTCTTTCATATGGGTACCTCCCAAAATAAAGGAAACACTTGAGTAAATGAGGGATGTACAGTATATTACATTTTGCATTTTAAACATTTGGCAGACGCTCTTATCCAGAGTGACTTACAAGATGTGCATTAATACATGGTATGATCAATCATTGTTCGCGCAAGAGATCAGTGCAGTAATACAGCGATAGACATCGTTGTTGGCAGATGATTGAAAGCACCTGCTTTCAATCATATTGAAAGCAGGTGCTTCCACATAGGTGTGGTTCCTGAGTTAATTAAGCAATTAACATCCCATCACGCTTAGGGTCATATTTAAAAATTCTGGGCAGGCCCAGTTTCCCATTATTTTGGCTACTATGACTAGAAAAAAAGATTTCAGTGACTTTGAAAGAGGGTTGATTGTTGGGGCATGTTTGTTAGGAGCTTCAGTGATGAAGACTGCTCAACTTGCTGATGTTTCATAAGGAGCAGTGGCTAAGGTGATGTTGGTATGGAAGTCTGAGGGAAAGACATCATTAATTAGGGACAACTGTGGTCGAAAGCGCATACTCCTCAACTGTGATGTCCATACATTGGTTTGAGATGCAGGGCAAAACAGATGAGCAACTCTGAATCAGTTGAAATATCAATCTAGGGTGTGAGCAGGCAGTCTGTCGAGAACTTCATAGAGGGATACTATGGTCAGTTTGTTGCACCTAAAAATACGTTTGTGAGTAGTGGTGCAAAAAAATAAATAAATAAAGTAGTGGTGCAAAGAACACAGGCAGTGGTCTACTGAGCAGTGGAAAAAAGTAATATGGTCAGATGAGTCACCCTTCTAGGAGTCATTCTGTTCTCTACAAGCAGACGAGTGCATGTGTGACACACGCCAAATGGAACCTGCAGGCTTGTTTCCCACGGTGAAGGGTTCTGGTGGCTCTGTTATTATGTGGGGTGTATTTTCCTGGCATGGGTTAGTTCCACTAAATCTATACCTGGGAGGTTCTGGAGCAGTGCCTGAGACAGCGTTTTCCACCGCCATCAACAAAACACCAAATAATGGAATTTCCCATGGAAGAATATTGTTTCATCCCTCCAATAAAATTCCAGACTTGTGAAATCTATGCCAAGATGCATTGAAGCTATTCTGACGTCTTGTGGTGGGCCAATACACTATTAACACTTTATGTTGGTGTTTCCTTTATTTTGGCAGTTACCTGTCGCAGAAACATTGGTAATTAGTATTGACATTAATATGAAACACGTGTAGACTCCTTTTTGCAATTTAGGTACTCAAAATACAAGTCCTTTTTCATTTGGTGTTTCCATTATTTTATCTACCCCCTGTGTGTGTGTGTGTGTGTGTGTGTGTGTGTGTGTGTGTGTGTGTGTGTGTGTGTGTGTGTGTGTGTGTGTGTGTGTGTGTGTGTGTGTGTGTGTGTGTGTGTGTGTGTGTGTGTGTGTGTGTGTGTGTGTGTGTGTGTGTGTGTGTGTGTGTGTGTGTGTGTGTGTGTGTGTGTGTGTGTGTGTGGAATCGTGGAATCGTGGAATCGTGAGTATATTGTTGCTGTTTCTCTCTCTCTGTGTGTGTATACATGCCTGAGCGTATGTGTGTGTATGAATGATTTGTTTTCCAGGGACGAGTGGCAGTGGTACAAACTCCGGAGGGTCTACTTCATCTGGATCTGCAGGGAACTCCAGTCTTTCTACTGGTTTGCTGACCTGCTGTGTGCCGTGCATCAGAAGGTAAGAAAAAAAGAGAACAATCTTTCTCTCTGCTGCTCAAAATGTGTGCCTTCAGCAGATCATCTTCACAAACCGCCGTAGTTTTAACGTTTATATAGCATTTCCTTAATGTAGCTTGGATTCTGGTGCAGTGTTACGTTAGAGTACAGTGCCCTCTAGAGACGGGACTAAACTGCAGCTCAAACTGATTTACTTTAGCAATGCATTTGAGTATTTAAATGTTGGTGTATTTTTCGTGTTAGTACGATAAAACTAATGACATTTAAAACTGACTGTGTACATAGAGGATAGAGAGTTAACATGCCATGCTAAATTGTTAATTCGCTAGTGTGTGTTATTATAGATCACCATCTAAACAATCTCCAGCAGCACGTGTGCAGCTTTGATAACGTGTGAACTTCCTTAACAAGCGTGATCCCGTGTGTAACAGCCGTGGAATGTGTGCATAGTGCTGTGTTTTCTTAAAAACCCTCTTCGGTTCTGTAGATTCTAGTCCTAGGAGATTCTGTTTTCTTTCACATTCCAGCCATGTTGCATGTGTTAAAATAAAGCTACATGTGACTTGGTGTGCTCAAGAATTTTATGCATGCTGAAAAATGTCAACGAAAAAATACTTTCTTTTTGCCTTTCACCATCAATCCCTCCACCTCCTGGTGAAGGTCTCCTTCCCTCCAGTCTGTAGACATGTACAGGCCCAGCTGTCACATGGCACTAACTCCTGTCCTCATTCTTTTACCTGCCTCTCTACTTGCCCCTCTCCCTGTCTCCTCTCCCTGCTTTCTTTTGCCTTTCACCATCAATTTTCCTGTTTATGGAGGTGTCATAAGGAGGAGGGGAGGAGGTCTCTCTCCCTGTCTCTCTAGGCACCCCTGAGACTTACTCCCCACCCCCTCCCCTGGTGAAGGTCTCTGACCCTCCTTCCCTACAGTCTGTAGACATGTACAGGCCCAGCTGTCACATGGCACTAACTCCTGTCCTCATTCTTTTACCTGCCTCTCTACTTGCCCCTCTACCTGTCCCTCTACCTGCCCCTCTACCTGTCTCTCTCCTGTCCCTCTACCTGTCTCTCTACCTGTCCCTCTCCCTGCCCTCTACCTGTCTCTCTACCTGTCTCTCTACCTGTCTCTTTACCTGTCCCTCTACCTGCCCCTCTACCTGTCTCTCTCCCTCTCCTGTCTCTCTACCTGTCTCTCTCCCTGTCTCTCTCCCTGTCTCTCTCCCTGTCTCTCTCCCTGCCCCTCTACCTGTCTCTCTACCTGTCTCTCTCCCTGTCTCTCTCCCTGTCTCTCTCCCTGCCCCTCTACCTGCCCCTCTCCCTGTCTCTCTCCCTGTCTCTCTACCTGCCCCTCTCCCTGTCTCTCTCCCTGTCTCTCTCCCTGTCTCTCTCCCTGTCTCTTTACCTGCTCCTCTACCTGCCCCTCTACCTGCCCCTCTACCTGCCCCTCTACCTGCCTCTCTACCTGTCTCTCTCCCTGTCTCTTTACCTGTCTCTTTACCTGTCTCTCTCCCTGTCTCTCTCCCTGTCTCTCTACCTGTCTCTCTACCTGCCCCTCTACCTGTCTACCTGCCCCTCTACCTGTCTACCTGTCTCTCTCCCTGTCTCTTTACCTGTCTCTTTACCTGTCTCTCTCCCTGTCTCTCTCCCTGTCTCTCTACCTGTCTCTCTACCTGCCCCTCTACCTGTCTACCTCTCTCCTGTCTCCCTGCCCCTCTACCTGCCCCTCTACCTGTCTCTCTACCTGTCTCTCTACCTGTCTCTTTACCTGTCCCTCTACCTGGCTCTCTGTCTGTCTCTCTTCTTGTCCCTCATTGTGTCTCTAACTTCCTATCCCTTTCCTTCTATCCCCTCCTGCCCTCCTGCCCCTCTTCCTCTCTCTTCCCCCCTCCTGACTCACTTCCTGTTTCCTGTCTGTCTGTCTTCCTCTCCTGCTGCGCAGCTCTGGCAGGACAATCGTCCAGACTACTTGAACATCCAGCTGTACCTCAGTAAGGCGGAGGGGTTGCAGGTAAAATAACTGCTCCTGTGTTAGACAGCCCACCTGCCGTGTGACACTAACATCTTGCTTAAAAACGTGAAAAGAATGTGCCTGTCTACTTGGATGGCTCATATACAGAGAAAACTATGCATATCTGACTAAATCATCTGTAAAATACTCAAACCAGATGGCTAGATAAGTATCTTTTGCCTGTATGAATATCTAAATCATAAACATACTAGCTTGATGAGATTTGTATAACTGACTGGTTGTCGGTGAGGAATTCACAGTGCTGTTTTTTTGTTGTATATTCTTGGCAATGGTGTCACATGAAGCTAACTAAATCCACTGTGACAGCTGCCTATAAAAATAATACAGCCTTGTTTGTAATGCTCTCACATTATTAGCTCCTTCATCAGATCTAGAATATTCTCCCTGCCATGCAAATGCTTTATGAACACAAAAACCCCAGACCCATCTGTCACAAACAGGATTAGCCTCAAACCACTGTTTGCACAGCTCTGGTATGATTGAGAAAAATATTAGAATTTCAATCTTTGTTGAAAAACTGGGCCCTTTTCAATTTAGTCTGAGCATGTTGTCTTCAACTTTCTGTGACAAGTTTAAACATTTTTTTGCAGAAATTAAAATGGGATGCAGGGATACTGAAGTTATTGCAACAGGAAAAACTTAGATAATCTGGACACCCTTTTTTGGTGTCTAGGAAGTGAAACATTTCTCCTATTAATGGAGATGTAGTTCCACAAATGCAGACTGCAGTGGAAAGATCTTTGGACCCCAGGCTAAAGCACAGGATGTCACTGTCACTGAAAGTACGACTCGTCGTACTGTCGACTGTAATTCCGGCACCCCAGAACCACTGCTGTGCGCAGCGAACTGTCGGCTTCCCTCCCCCCTCCCTGGGGCGGACAGCCAATTGCTACTAAGATCTTAGTTAACTGCTGGACATTGAACAAAATCACGTATTTCGCTCATGACAGTGCCAAAATGCCTTCGTCCTCGATCATGGTTGGAGTTATTCTAGAAATGACATCCCTGGCATTGATTTTACACAAAATCCTGCATGATAAGAATGGAATAGCGGCCTGTGGGTTGATAGTTGATTCCAGCTGTATGCTGGGCTGAGTATTTTATTTTATTCCAGAACATGTCAGAGGAGCGGTACCAGGCCCTTAGTTCCAGACTTTTGATTGGACGTCCTAGATGGAAGGTAGTCTTCGAGGAGATTGGGAAGGCCAATAAGCAGTGAGTGTAGCATCCATTCCATGACCCCTTGTTTGCTCATGGCGCTCAGACACAATGCACAGATGCTCTATGAAGGAACACATGATAATCACAACCATACCAAAAAACTATATATAAGCAGGAAATAAGCCCGTATTCAGTCATGATTAAGGGCATTGCATTTTTCACCACCTATGTCAAGAACCTGCAGTTCCGTCCTCCAACACAGAGAGGTCGATGGAGGACTTTCTGAAACTACTTGTTAAGCAATCAACGCTTTACAATCTCAAATAATCATTCATTTACCACAAATGTGGTACGTATTGCAGTGTAGTAGACTAGTCAGGAGTTGGGGCTACACACACCCACACATAATCATACTGGTTGATTTGTAAGTAGGCTACTGCTTTCAATTGTGAAAAAATGTCTGTTGACACTTCTGTAGGACATATCATGCCTGTTCTGGAGCAAAGAAACGTTGAAATTGGTGGGCAAATATTTGTTAAATATTTTAAAAACGATTGAAAGCAAAAGGAAAATATTTTTTGACAGCCTAGAGGCAAAATAGTGTCAGAAAGGAACTGCAGCTTCTTGAGAAAGGTGGTGAAAAACACATTCCTTTAGTCATGACATCTCCACATTTTCATAAATATAAATGTGTCTCCGGAGGTGGTGACGCATTTCAATCTGAGCTGCCATTTCAATGCACTGTGATTTTTTTCCATGTACAGGTAACTGCCAAAATATAGGAAATACTGCAGTAAATGAGGGATCCTTTAAATGGGTGCAGTACCGCGATTGTCTGTCGGGGGGGGTAGTAGCGACGGATAGGCCTGGCCTTCCCCTTTCCAACAAACCCCAAGACTCTATCCCAGCCCAGGCCCATTTGTATGTCCACCCCGGGGTACCAAATTGTTGCCGTTATTTTGGCAATTACCTGTAGATATTCCCCTTGGATCACCACTTACTCCCTTCTGCTAATTACAAATACCAAACCGGCCCAATGATCTTGCTCAGTGAGTCATAAACGACTGACAAGGAACAAAAGTGTCTCTTGCCAGTCAGTAGATAGTTGGTACATATTGGTAGTTTGTTATTAGCAGGTGGATATCCACTGGACCCAAATGTCGCATCGTGCAAGTAAAGCACTTGTTTCTTGCAGCAAACGCGTTGGTGTCTTTTGCTGTGGACCGAAAGGAATTTCAAAAACTCTGCACAAACTCTGCAACTCCAACCACGTCTTTGGTACGACGTTTGAATATAACAAGGAGTCGTTCAGCTAAGACTGTCTGAGCAGAACAGCATCGACACTGAAGTGCAATGACAGAGAGGACATGGATTGTTTTATTACAGGATGGAACTAAAGTGTTATGTGGTTATGAAGAGATTGTTTTATTCCAGGATTTGGACAAAGGTTAGCTGTTACAGTGAATTTCAATCCAAGGTCTCCACTTTGTGTTAAAGGTAAAGGAAATGTGTGGACTATAGGGCATTATTTCCTGAAACGTAAAAAGCACTGCCATTTTGTAAAGTTTCCAAAACTTGAAGTGCAAATGGAATTTGTATGTTTTTCTCCCCTGATTTTTTAGTCCGTACGCAATGTGCCCTCTCATGGTGCTATCGTAGCACTTTTTCATGCTCAGTAATGTTTAATTTATAGGTTGATATTTTCCTTTATTTTTATTCTCTTTTAGTTTCTTTTGTAATTACTCCAAATACCCTGATTTTTATGATGAAAAGACGTTTTAGGTAATTACATGACTGATGTAAAACTGGAAACAGACTTGACATGAAAACAGCTTCTTACCAAATCTTTAATATTTACCATTGATTTGCCAATTGTAAATGATGTGTATATTTTTCCTAATTAAATATTTTTGTGTTTCAATGTTTTATCAAAAGCAAAGCACAATCATGAATAAAAGCGTATTCCAACCGCAAAAATGCCTGATGTTTATCAGATTTGTATATGCGAATGTAAATCAACTTCCCAAAGGACGTACAGACTACAGACAATAAGACATTTTAATTAACGAGCCAGGTCATTTTTAATTAACAATGCACCTCTTTTATTGTGTACAGTACTTTGTAACCATCTCACCTGCAAGAATCATTTAGTTTTTATACCAGGCCCTGCCCAGGAAAACGGCTTACATCTGTGTGCCTCATACACAGACATGCGCGCACGCACACACACACACACACACACACACACACACACACACACACAATCACACATGCATAGACACACACGCACGCACACACGTGCATGCATGCATACACTCACACGCATATAGATACGCGTGCGTATATGTGCACACGCACACGCACACGTACACAGGTGCACATACAGGCAAGCACACACACACACACGCACACACACAAAACTGGGTGGGCACCTATTCTTTGAGTATAGGGTAAAGGGCCCCCACTGGGGCCACATATATTGAAAATGTATGCATTCACTACTGTAAGTCGCTTTGGATAAAAGCGTCTGCTAAATGGCATATATTAACTTCCATGTTAACAAGATACTTAACTCTACCTATTACAAAATGCTGTGTCCTTCCAGTGTATTCAATAGTGTGCTTAAAACAGGCTATTCAATGGAGAGGTAAAAACCATAATTGCACATACTTGGAGTGTTCACATTCACTGAAATAACTATAGACTATTGATGTGGAAATCCTGGATTCATACCATTTTTCATTGAAGCATGTCAGCCCTGAAATCTCTACACCAAGTATTGAGTACGGAGTTCTGCTGTGTTAGAATCCCTGGTTGATGTTTCTGCTGAACTGAATATGCTGAATAAATTCTGATATAAAATGGTTTTATTCTCATTTCTGCATTCAGATTTTAGTCAGTTTGTGCTCTGCTCATGTATTGAAACTGCTTCAAATTTACAAAATGGTTTAATTGCTTATATTACATACATTTTTTAAATTTGTGTGTGGGAATTCATTTATTGTCCCACCACACTAATGTCTGGTTGCCAAAACACCCAAGTTGAAGTATTTCTTTCCTTATGATGTGGGGAGTTGAGGCCCTTGACAGGCACACTTGGCAAAGACATTCAATGAGAAAAAGATGCACCAAACAGCCCATCCTGACGATGCTGAAGACCACAGCGCCCCCTGCCTGTGGGCTGTTCTCACAGTGTGGTCTGATAGGAGGTGGAGCCCTCTTCCTCGCTGCTGTTGAGCAGGGGCTGTCTCTCCCCAAACACCGACGCCATTTTCTTCTTCCGCTGCCGCCGCTTCCGCCAGCCCAGGGCCGCGGCTGCCATGACGATGCCAGCCACAAGCGCCCCCAGGATCCCGGCCCCCAGGAGCCACTGCCAGATCTGTCGGGCCTGCTCCAGGTGGGTGAGAATAAACTCCTGGATGAATCAACTGGCCTGCAGGGAAGGGGAGGAGAAGCCACTGGTCTCCACTTACTTACTACAGCGTTTCCCCAACCTGATCTGGGGGTTCTGGGTTCTGGGTTCTTAATTTTGGAATTGTCAAATAAATATCAGAATCAAGTCAATAGCTCAATCAAATCTAATTAATCTAATTAATTTTATTTCAATGAAGGGAAAACTTCATCTTTCTAGCTTCCTGAAACAAAGCGAAGGGTTTATGTCAACACATCCAGGATCTGAAACATACTCCCTACTAGGCTGACTCTTACCGGGCTGTGAGTTGAGATGAATGTCATCCCGACCAATAAAGACAAAATATAATCCATTCTGAAAAACTGATGTCACTTTAAGAGAGTAGAGATCCCATTGACACTGGGGCTGTCAGATATTGAAGATACATTTTGTGTTAATATTGAACAAGAACTCTGACTCAATTAATCTGACCGGACCAAATTAGTCCTGCAATGTATATATGGATGCTTTCATACCCTAACCTTGCAATTATACAATAAATCAATGTGCTCTGTACAGAAGTGTCTGACATATTAAGTGTATAAACCAATAAAGAAAATCAAACACAACATGCTTACTGTTGACATCAACAGAGGACTACATAGCGATTAGCATGGAGGTCTACAGTGTTGCACTTAATATCCTTAGGCCTTGCCTTACCTTTCTGTCTTTCCACTACCGTTACAGTTTCCACAGTCATCTGGATGCAGCGATGTAGTATTATATTTTGAAGATTCCCAATGTGCATTTTAGGAATATGTTTGGACAGTACGTTATGTTGTATGAAATTATAGATTTCTGTCTACACTTTGATGTAGTAGACCAGGGACGTCACTCTTGGAGGGCCACAGTGTCTGCTGGCTTTTGTGGGGGGTTTTCAATCAGCGGTCAATTTAAGACTTGGAAACAAGGTGAGTGGACTCCAGTTAAGTGGACTCCAAGTGGACTCCAAGTTCTGAAACCCAGCAAAACCCAGCAGACACTGTGGCCCTGCAGGACTGACAACCCTGCAGTAGACAAACACGGTTGAGATGAATAATAATAATAGATTATTAATTAAATACATTTATAAAGACCTTTTCATGATACACAAAGTGATTTACACTGAAGGGGAGAACCTCAACTTCAGCTGTACCTGGACAACAGTGACCCCTGGTGTTACAGTAAATTCCTCTCATGAGCTAGAAACCATCTATTAAGATAGACATTCTGTCATACACAGAAATCTCAGACATAAGATGAGCAAGCAATATGAGCACATTGGAAAGTGTTTGCAGGCTTACCAGGGTCTAACAGGTAGGCGTACTCGTAGCCCAGTGCCTTGGTAGACAAAAAGTAGTCCCCGTTCCTGTAAAGGGGGATGAAGGGGACCATGTAGTAGCCATCGTTGTGTCCGATGGGGGCATTTTCTGTTGGGTAGTGAGTCCGGGGGGGCTGATGCTTACGCAGCCACTGCTCAAAGATGCTGGGAAAATAAATAAAAACACGAACAATTGTCTGAAAAACCAGGAATTCCATGACAACTGTAAATCTTGGTTTTGTGTAGTTAGCCCTAGCTTTGTATTTTAAAAAAAGGTACAGTAGGCTCCGTTTTTATTCATACCCTTGATAAGTATGAACAAAAGAGATCGTACAAAATAAACTATATACAGTACCAGTCAAAAGTTTGAGTACACCTTCCATCTGGACCACGGCTAAGCGGGCACTCCTTCATTCTGTTTTTTTTAATACTTTATTTGTAGGTTTTTCAGAAAATATGCAAACAGTAAAACACACACCCCTCCCCCCACCCAAGGACACCCAAAAATAAACAAAATAGAAGAAAAATAAATTAAAATTAAATTAAAATAAAAACAAAAATAACAACAATCATGATAATAATATAATAAGAAAGAAGGTATTGTCAGGGGCATTGTTTGTAACAGTTGGAACCACTCAATAGTACACCTAGTGCAAAGTAAATATACACAGCATATGCATAGATCTATATACAGTACAAATAAAAACATATACATACCCATATAGCTCAACACACATATGTAAGTGCAGACGAACATGTACAGGGATATCTACAAGGGTATATATACCCCATCTTAATAGACAAAACAGAAAACAGGCACGTCGGCTGTGACACATGAATAAGACTCTTATTCCAGCTTAATTATCCTGGATTATCAAAGCATCACCAAATCCCAATCCCCCCCAAAAAAGGGGATAGTTGCTTTAATTGAGAGAGAAGAGAGCTATTATGGTATTTCCAAGAAAGATAGAGCAAGAGTGAATTCTATAAAGGGGGACCAGACCTCAATAAACTTCTGACGAGACTTACGTCTGTTATACCTGAGTTTTTCTAATGGAATTGAGGATAACACTTCTTTGATCCAACCTGTGAATGAAGGGGGCTTATCAGACTTCCATTGCGGAGAATAAGTCTCCGGGCTAAAAGTGAGGCTAATGCTATAGAGTTAGATTGGGATGTGGTGATGTCTATGCCGTCATTGGGAATTCCAAAAATAGCTGTGATTGGGTTGGGTTCAATTGTTTGGTGACAAATATATGAAAAAGTTTCAAAGATACGACCCCAAAATGTAGTCAAAGATGGGCATTCCCAAAACATATGCCCAACTGTTGCTGCTTTCAAGTGACACCTAATACAAGTAGGATCAATATTAGGATAGAATTTGGACAGTTTCTCCCTTGTGTAATGTAAACGATGCAGCACTTTAAACTGAATAAGGCAATGTCTAAGACAGAGAGAGGTAGTATGAATACGATGTAAAGAATGGTCCCATATCTCTTCAGTGAGTTCAATGCTTAAATCCTGCTCCCAGGCTGATTTTGTTTTGTCCAGAGAAGGTAAACTATTTACTTGGATAATCCTATATATTCTAGAAACATTACCCTTGGTATCTGGGTCCCAGTCCAGTATGATGTCTAACATGTTCTTTTCCGGCAGGACAGGAAATGGATAGTGTTTTTTGGCAAAGCTACGGGCCTGGAGGTACCTAAAGAAGTGCGACTTTTGGTATATTATGGTCCTGTTGGAGAATTGCAAAGGAAGCAAAAGTGCCATCTACGAATAGGTCACTAAAAAAGATCAAGCCATTGTTGTGCCACATTTGAAATACTACATCGGTCTGGGAGGGAGAAAAAAGATGGTTATGTGTCAAGGGCATATGGCCACATGTATCATTGAGATTAAAATGTTTTCTGAATTGACGAAAAATTCGGAGAGAGCTTTTTATCACAGGATAATTGACATGCTTAATCGTCCCCCAGGGTAGTGGAGAACTCAATATGGATATTGGAGAGACTGTGGGATTAGAAAAGGCCTCCATCAGGGCCCAGGTGGGGCCACACTTATTCTGAAACGCTGCAATCCAGTAGTTTAATTTAGCTATGTTGGCTGACCAGTAATAAAACAAAAAATTAGGCAACCCTAGTCCTCCCGCTGACCTAGGCATCTCCAAAAGAGTTATTTTGCATCGCGGTCTGGATTTATTCCAAATAAATGCAGAGATGTGACTGTCAAGGTCACGGAACATAGATTTAGGTAAAAAGAAGGGAATCATTTGAACAGATACAGGAAACGAGGCAGCACTGTCATTTTAATTGCATTAACCCTGCCTGCTAAAGAAACCGGTAGTGATGCCCATTTCACAAGATCCAATTTTGTACGATCTAATAAGTTTTTAAAGTTATAGCCGTATAAATCGTTATAAGAGCGTGTAACAGTGATTCCCAGGTAGGTAAATGAGTGATGTTCAAGTTTAAACGGAAAGTTATTGTAATTAAGATCCAATGCAATTTGGTTAATAGGAAAAAGCAGACTTTTGGAAAAATTTAATTTATAGCCAGAGAGTCTACCGAAATGGTGGAATAGATCTATAAGCCGAGGTAGGGATTCTACTGGGTCAGATATGTAGAGAAGGAGGTCGTCAGCATAAAGAGAAACCTTATGAGTAGAGCCCCCCCTCTCAATGCCAGCTATCTTTTCTTCTGTTCTCAGGGCTATAGCCAAGGGCTCAATAGCAATGTCAAATAAATATGGAGATAGGCAGCAGCCTTGTCTAACGCCACGATGGAGGAGAAAGTAATCTGAACATATGGAATTGGTTCGCACTGATGCCTTTGGGGTCGTGTAGAGCAGTCTGACCCACTGAATAAACACCGAGCCGAATCCAAATCTCTCCAGAACAGCGAGAAGGTACTTCCATCCAATCCGATCAAAAGCCTTCTCGGCATCCAAGGAAAGCACAGCTTCTGCCCGCTGGACAGAATGAGAAGAATACAGTACATTAAACAGCCTACGCATGTTGTAAAAGGATTGCCTGCCAGGTATAAAACCAGTCTGGTCAGGTGCAATGATGTTAGGAATCACTGTTTCAATACGTTGGGAAATAATCTTAGTGAGAATCTTATAGTCAGAACACAGAATGCTTATAGGGCGATAGGCACCACAGTCTAATGGATCTTTGCCTTTTTCAGTAGAACCGAAATGATTGCCTGTGTCATCGTTTCAGGCAACTTTTGTTCCAGTAGTGTTTCTTGGTATACAGAGCATAAGATGGGAGATAATTTGGAAGAAAAAGATTGATAAAATTCTATGGGAAACCCGTCTGGCCCTGCTGCCTTGCCGCTTCGCATCGAATTAATAGCTTGAATGATTTCTTGACATGTTATAGTAGCTTCAAGGTCAGGTTGGGCTTCTGGGTCAATCATTGGAATGTTTAATTTATCAAGAAAAGCATTAATCTCGGAGGAATCTCCATCGGTCTCCGTTGCATAGAGATTGTTATAGAATTCTTTGAAACTATCATTAATAGCTTTAGGATGTGTGGAAGTCACGCCAGGTGACACACGGATCTCTGGAATGGTACTGCTAGCAGCGGCTTGTTTAAGTTGGTGAGACAGCAATCTACCTGATTTGTCGCCATGTTCATAAAACAATTGTCTTGATTTAAAGAAAAGACGCTCAGTTTGTCTGATAGACAAATTGTCATATTCAGTCTGCAACAGTAACCGTTCCTTATATAATTCAGGCTCAGGGTCAGCGGAAAATCTCTTGTCTATATCTGCTATCTGGGTAGACAATTCAGAAAGCCGTTTTGTGCGTTTACGGTTCTCAAAAGCTGAGTAAGAGATAATTTGCCCTCTAAGATAGGCTTTGAGGGATTCCCAGATTATGGTGAATGACATACCCGGGGTTGAATTAATATCTAGGTAGGTATCGATTTGAGCATTTATAAATTTGACAAATGTATTACTGGATAGCAATAAAGGATCTAATTGCCAAGTGCGCCGTGGTGCTACACTATTGGGGAAACGCATATCCAATTGAACCGGCTATGGTCAGAGATAACAATGCTATGGTACTGGCAGTTTGTGACTAATGGGAGAGATCCGTTATCAAGCAAGAAAAAATCGATTCGTGAGTATGAGCGGTGAACTGGTGAGAAGAACGAGTATTGCTTAGCTGTAGGATTGGTATTTCTCCATGGGTCTGTAAGTTTGTATAAATCCATAAATGACAGAAGAACCTTGCTGGATTTGGAAATTGCACTATCGGGTTTAGGTCTGGACTTGTCCAGGCCTGGGTGCAACACACAATTGAAGTCACCTCCCAAAACCAAATGATGTGTGTGGAGATCTGGTAGTTTAGCTATAAAGCGGGAGAAAACTGTGGGTTGTCCCAATTCGGACCATAGACATTAGCTAAAACAATTTGTGACCCAAAAGTTTACCAGCAACAATTACGTATCTGCCATTGTCATCGTCAATAATTGAAGTTGGAACAAAAGGAATTCCTTTTTTAATCAATATGGCAGTGCTTCTGGACCTATCCTCGTATTTGGAACAAAATATCTGCCCAATCCAGCCTCTCTCAAGTTTGACGCGTTCATTAGTGCGGAGGTGGGTCTCTTGTAGAAAAATTATTTCTGAGCCCAGGGATTTTAGATGTGCAAACACACGACTGCGTTTAATAGGGTGGTGGATTCCCCTGATATTCCAGCTGGTGAGCCGTATAGAGCCTATAGTACTGGAACTAGGTGGTGTCATAATTTATCAAAAGCTGCGAAATGGAACCAAGTGGTTCGGGTCTGGATAATGTATAGTCCCCATGTTGACTCTTCCCCAAATGAAAAGTACATATATAAAATTAAAATAAAATGAAAATAAAAATGAAATGAAAAAGGGAGTCCTAAACCCCTATGCAGATCTCCCCCCAAATGGAAGATCGCACTAACCTCCTCTAAACTAAGGAAGTAAAAGCACATGAAAAGTGCTTGCTGTACGGGAAACCGCTAACTAACTAAGGTCTGCAGAACACGAATTATCAGACTTTTAAGGCACAAAAGGTAAAAATGGTCAGAATAACCTTATAACAGCAAACAAAAACGGTATCATCACTGACAGTCATAACAGCAACAGCAATAACATTAATAATAGTAACAGGCAAAAATAGCCCAAATCTGAGGTAGAAACATTGGTGTCAAAATATAGCCCTTAAAAAGAGCACAAATCCAAATATTGAAATGGAACAGTCCAAAAAAGGTAGAGAATAATATCGTCTCAAGTAATAATAATAATAATAGATAATAATAATAATAATAATAGTATACTAATAATAATAATAATAATAATAGTATACTAATAGTATAATAATCAATCAATAATAGTATCATTATCAATTTATGCTTAACTTAAGTGTAGGCCTCATCAAGAGACTAGGATGGCATCTGTCTGTCCGTTCGAGCCGCATGAGGAGTGATGGTCTGCGTGACATAAGCCTGGGCCTCCTCTGGGTTCAGGAAGCTCTTCTCCGTGCCATTATAGGTGATTCGGAATCGGGCCGGATGAGCGATGCCAAACCGGACTCCCTCTAGACCTCTGAGCTGCTGCCTGACGCCGTTGAAGGCCGCCCGGGCCTTGGCCAACTGTGCGGTGTAGTCAGGGTAGACTGAGATAGTCACACCCTTCACCTTGATCCTCTGCTTCTCCTTGGCTTGACTCAGTATAGTGGCACAGTCCTTGTAATAATGAAGGCGAGCTACAATGGTCCTGGGGCGCTGTCCTTGCTTAGGCACCGGCTGTAGTGATCTGTGGGACCTGTCTATCAACGGGGCATCGGCCAAATTAAATGCTTCCTGTAGCAGGTCTGCAACCGGTTGTGGAGCAACTGTTAGGGCCTCCCGGCACCCCCACGATCCTAATGTTGTTCCTCCTGGATCTAGACTCTAGATCTTCACATTTATTTTGCAAAGAGTCAGCCAGGACACCCAGCCGTTTTACCTCCCGTTTCAGCGTCTCAATGTCGTCAGAGCAGGCAGTCAGGCTCGCCCCTCCGCGTCTCCCATAGTGTTGCGCAATGTAGCCAACTCCGTGTTCGCGGTCGATTCAAAGTCCTCAAATGCCGATCGAATCGCACGGATATCTCTCCTAACCACTGCCATTTCTCTCCTCCAATACCTCTCTAACTTCCGTCCTCATCATGGAAACGAAATCATCACGCAAGGAAGAAAGTAGCTCACGTTTAAAATCCTCCGCGTGAGCCCCGGGCGGGGCTCAGCACCGCTGACTGCCGTCTCACTCGAGGCCGAGGATGTAGTGGGCGAACTAGGCTTCGCTATGGATGTAGAGAGTTGACGACCTTTAGTGGACCTGCTCGTCATGATACACCAGGAATATCAGTCTAATACTTCAATACTGCCGTGTTACTAAATAAGCTTTGAATAAAACGCCTTTAAATACGTTGTTTAATCCTTCGTTCTGCAGAGCTAGAAGACACACGTCTTACTCCATAGCTTGCTCAACAGCGCCCCCCACTCCTTCATTCTTGAGCAAGATAACGACCCGAAACACACCTTGAAGTTGTGCAAGAACTATCTGGTGAAGGGGGAACGTGAAGGACAACTCAAACTAAGGACCTGGCCTGCCCAGTGTCCAGACCTCAATCCCATAGAACTTGTATGGGATGAACTGGACAGAACAGTCAAAGCAAAGCAACCCACAAGTGCCTCTGGGAATTGCTGCAGGAGAGCTGGGAAGACATATCGGGTGATTTCCTGCTGAAACGTATTAACCGAATGGCCCGTGTTTGTGAGGCTGTTATCACAGCAAAAGGTGGCTATTTAGAAGAATCCAAGATTCAATTTTCAATTTAATTTTTTTGAACATTGCTTTGATGTTCCTTTTGTTTATCGTTACATTCGTTTTTTGTAATCTTCAAGTATTTAAAGAAACTTATATGGTGTAAAACATTGTCAATTATGAGATAAACCTAGTTTCCAGCAGGTGTACTCAAACTTTTGACTGGTACTGTACGTAATGAGGTATATTTTATGCTCAAAAAATTCCAAAACTACATTACTAATACAATTGTTCAGAAAAACATATTGTTTTATTCATCATTTTTTTCTTCCAGAAAACATCTGGATCATAATTATTCATACCCCTAACTATTCTTTTAAATTGAATCCAACAAAAACTCATCTTCATAAATATACAACATATTTGAGGTTCATTGGAAGGTTATGGAACTATACACTGGCCTACAATGGTTTCCTGTTTCCCTGGGGTATAAAAAGTTAGAAATACTGTGGTCAGCCATCATAATGGTGAAAGGCAAATAACTCCCTGAAAGCTTCAGACAAATGGTTATTGTCCTCCACATATCAGGAGATGGCTACAAAAAACTAAAAAGTTAAAAGATACCGCTTTCCACTGTTGTGTCAATTATTAGGAGGTTTAAGGCCATTGGAAAGTGGCTAACCTGCCAGGTAGAGGACACAAGTCTACCTTGTGTAGTGAGACAGATGGTTCAAGAGGCAAAAAGAAGTCCAAGGGACACAGTTCAAAATCTCCAAAACAACCTGGCACCTTGGGGCTACAAAGTGTCTAAAGCTACCATTTGATGACGCCTACATGACAATGGCCTTATGGCAGAGTTGTAAGAAGGAAGCCTCTTTTGAATACAATTCACAGAAAAAGGCATCTTGAATTCATCAAACTGCATCTGAACTACAATTGGAACCATGTCTTGTGGCCAAATCAAGGTTTTTGGACATGCACGTCAGCGTTATGTGTGGCGTCCAAAGAATGCAAGTAAAAGAAGTTCGTTAAAAAGCACCTCATGCCTATGGTGAAACATGGTGGTGGATCTTTAATGCTTTGGGGTTGTTTTGCATCCACAGGTCCTGGGGCCCTTATTAAAATAGATGGAACCATGAACTCCAGCATGTACCAAGACAGTTTGTCCAAAAACCTTGTTTGCTCTGCCAGGAAGCTACACCTTGGCTGCAGATGGACCTTCCAACAAGACAACAATCCCAAACATACGTCCAAAGAAACTAAGTAAGGGTTGACAGAGCACAAGATCAATGTCCTGACGTGGCCCTCTCAGTCTCCAGACCTGAATTCAATTGAACATTTGTGGTTTGAACTAAAAAAAGCAGCGAACTGTTCGATTGTGGTTCGTGCCAATGTATTACAATTAAAGAATATAACAATGTAAAATTACAATTAAAGAATATAACTTACAGAATTTTTGAGCATAAAATATACCTGTCTTCTGATTACTTATTTGTATCGTTTATTTTATACGATCTCTTTAGGACCACAATAAATAAAAATCCCCTCAAATAAATGTACTTTCAGCAGATCATCTTTATGAAGGGTATGAATAAAAATGGAGCCTACTGTATGTGTTCATTTAATTTAGCAAACTTTTGTAAACGTGTCTATGCCTGTCTTCTGATGTGTATATAAAGGAGAACGGAGAACTCATTTGTATTTGTATTCCCTGGGGCTGAATTACAGGTGACATTCTAAGATTGATGGAATTGCTCTCCTCACACACAAGTCCTCACTATCAAAGCATCACTTTGTGTAGTATCAGGGTCGCACTCAGTAAGGGCTCACACGTTGCACCATGGCATGATGCCACCAAGCAAACAAAACAGGGCCCAAGGGAGTGAGGGTTGAAAGTGTGGTAAAAAAGCTTTGGAATGGCAAACCAAACAGGGCCCAAGGGAACGAGGGTTGAAGGTGTGGTAAAAAAGCTTTGGAATGGCCTCTCGCGTGGTCCAGCGGTTACAACGTTCAACACTGGCCACGGAGAACGGGGTTCGATTCCCCGTCCCGCCAGAGTCGACTCTGGCCGGGAGTGCCACCAGGGGCGGTGATTGTCTGTCCGCCCCAGGGAGGGGGGAGGGAAGCCAACAGGACGTTTGCTGCGCATAAGAGTGGCCCTGTAGTACCGGGTTACGGTCGACGGCCTGGTGAGTGCCGTCTCGGAGGAGACGTTACTTCGCCTTCGTCACTACCGGTCGCAGGACTACGGCAGCGAACTCACATTACTAGGGGGGGGATTGACATAAAATAGCGGGTCTAATTGGCTACTAAAATGGGATAAAATCAGAAACAAAATCTAAAAATAAAAAAAAAGCTTTGGAATGTTCATTAAAATCATCATCAATCAGGCACTGATATCTTCACCTTTACCGGTACATACAGTATGATGACACTCCGTGTCTTGCAAGATGTTTTGGAATGCCGGCTTCAGAGATGGTATTCTCGGCATGTATGAGTTCACAGAAATGCACTGACCATCCTCACGATTTGGCCGCCCAAATAGGAGGCAGCACACGCAGGGACAGCAGCGTGAGAATGCTTTACCAGTAAACACATTAAATTAGACCGCCGCGAGTGTAATTTCATTGTGTCCATTATTATTCTCAACACCATGGCTCAATATCACAGAAAACAATATTGAATTAAAAAACAAGCAAGGTAACTCTAAATAATGTTTTAATTCATGCTGGCAGGCTTTCTATTTGTATTAAACAATGTATTCTTCTTCTTCTTCTTACTTTCCTCTTCTCTATCCTGTGTTTTTTCTGTGGTTTTAGGTATAGGTGTAAGTTGCCCGTGGGCACTGATCTGACGTCAGTTTTGCGTTTTCCTTCCTAATGGTCAAGGTTAGGATTTGGGTAGTTAGCTGGTCCTGGGTCAGTGCTTAAGGGCAACTTCTTCCTTGACTATGGCTTTATGCGCAGGCCAGCACATCAAAAATTAGACCTGGTCATTTGTGACATTTAGTTGGATATTGTTTTTATATGCTCCCCGTGACCATCAGCTTCCCCATCATTGAAGGTTTCACATAGGGCTGGCTTGTGTAACCTCTGGTCGATAACTATTTCAGAGCTCCATTTGAGAGCTCCAGGGGGTACCTTTGGAGCACAGCTCGGTCATCACGTACCTGTCGATGAAGGCGTGGTGAAGGAGGAAGATGGGATCATTAGCAGAGCCCTGGACGGAGGACATTGAGCCGTTCATGAAGACGTGAAGAGCGTTATGCATGTTGCTTTGACCGTTGACAGCCCTGCCGGTCTCAGGACTGGCGAAACCTGCGCATAGGTCAACAGCACAGACTCAGCCTGCGGGCCCTGGGGGTAGCCTTTGGTACTTCATCTGTCCAGGCCAAAATGTACCCACCCTGGTCCTAGGAGGCATCATGACATTGTGCATATGCATATTCTGGATACTGTTACAACATGTTTGCAAACAATTATATTTAATTGTGCAGTTAACTGAATACTTGTGTTTGGAATCTCTTGACAAGTCCCTTATGGAAGAAATATGTTAATGAATGTGCATTTGCACTTATAAAAACATACAAGAAAAGGATTTATTTAATATTTTTTTATGCAATGTTGTTGAATTGTTGATCTTATTCATATTTGCCCCTAATACAGATTTGTATCAGCTTTCTCAATGATGGTTAATTAGTTGTTAATTGTTCTAGGCTCTGTCACAGTTAGACCAAATGTAATTAATCCAAATCAATTCAGGTGAATACCTTTCTATATTACTTATGTAACTAAGAAGTTACTTATGCAACTCCATATGAAAGGGGCTCACGAAAGCACCGTGAGATAACAAACGCAATAACCCACTACCTCGCTAAAGACATGGTGTCTATTAACACAGTGTGCAAAGATGTTTTTCAAAACCTGCTCCAAACGTTAGATAAGAGATATGCAATTCCCTCCCACACATACTTTAACCAAGTCGCCGTCAGCGTTCATGTTTGAAACCAGTATGCTGGTTTTCTTGGCAAAAAAAACTGTAAAGACAGCAATGGGTGTTGAGAAGATGTAGAGATTTGTTGTCAGGGAAGCAAGTATTATACAACGGTTTTGTTCCGTTTGGAGTCATTTTAAGATTGTATTTATTCTGCACCTTATTCTATAGCGGCAGCCTTTGTGAAAACATTCAAAAGTTCAATGCTGGATATCAGCAAATAAATGTTCTAGTTGAATATGTAATATTTAGATGCAGCTGCTGAGCCATAAGTGAATGGCCTGCCTATTTCTATTATTATATTTAGTGATAGCTTCTTTGATAATTATTCTGTGGTTTGTCCATTTAAAAGCATGGTTTATTATAAACGAGATATTGATAATAAGATACTGTATAATATTTATCTGTCCTGTGGATTGTAAGTGGTTTTTAACCAAGAAAAACTCAGAGTGCACTGTTATTTACATTAATGAATGATGCAGAGTGACCAACAGCAACCTTACCATTGACCTTATCCGCAGTGCTTAATGCGATGAGTCATGGACCAGCCCAACTTGCCGCTCAACAGAGTACGATGCGGCATTTTCAATACCCATGTCACTAGACCTCATCATTCATGTGCTCAGTCTGCACTTTACTCTATGCCTGTTTCTACATCCAACATTCCATCCCTGCGCACATCACATTACAGGTACCATAACAACCCGAGTGTCATCAGGTCAGTATTTTACCGATGGAGAGAGCCTCATTGAATATGCAAGCACTTAGTTCGCATTTTAAGCAAGACATTGTCTGTGATACAATTGATATTTACACTTGTCCTGACAAGACTTAAGTCGTACTCTCCATTAATATTGATGGAGGCATGATTCCAAAGACTGGTGTTTATAACATTGTAAGATTTGAGTTTTATTGTTCAGGTCAAACCAAAATGTGTCTGGCTGCTGGAAAATATTCATGACTACCTGTGATTCCTGACAGCTCTGACAATAAATGACTATGGATGGGATTAATGCACATATTAACTGTGAAATTGTGTATTCCCACATAGCAGGGAGGGGTATTACTAGCCTCACTTCCCATTATCCCAGGGGGTAATCAATCAATCAATAGGACAATTGATTTGTAAAGTGTGTTAGATAAATGGGGTAAAAATACATATAAACCCCCCATCGTTCAGATTCCCACAAACACACTCCCATATATCCATGCACAAGGATTGACATGTTCATGCATATGCTCACAGACATGCTGACACACACAAATCTATATATTCATACTTCAGCTTGTGTAGTTAATTCTAACACCTCTTTGAGTGGTTTGCTATATAACAGAACAGGCAGTATATATATATATATATAATCATCAGACAGTGTTCTCGTGTACTAAAAGAGAACAAATACAGAGAGAGAACAAATCACTCTTAAAGACCCCATAATGCAGTGCTTCACAGAGAGTAGACTCATTATATGAAACCTTTGATGGTTTCTCTGTTGATTGCTGGTATATTCACCACTTGCTCTGAGTCTGGAACTCTCGATTAGCAGTTGGATCTAAACATTAATTAACTCTAGCCTGGCGTGCAATGCTATTTGTTCATGTTTGAATAATATCGTTTTGTTTGGATAAACCAAACTATGACAGATTTAAGAAAACATGATATTGCCTCTGATATGAAGTGGAAGTGCGTAAGAAAATATTCTGACCTTCAAGGGCGTTTCTGAAGCTCATGTTGGCCGTCCTGTCCATGGGGTCGGTCTCGTATTCAGTGAGGTTGATCACAAACTCAACGTCGGCGGAGGTGGGCAGTCGGCTCACTCTGCTCCGATCATGGTTCCCGGGATTGCGCAGTAGGGGTCCTTCTCCCGTGCCATTGCAGAGCGCGGCCCTGCTGTTGTATTCTTCAGGTTGGGTGCAGACCACCTAAAACCAAAACCAAAACGTTGACATTAACAAGTATCCTGTGGTAGCAGGGTAAATTGATGCACCCACGTTGTATCCTTTAGCAGTAGTGCTAAAACATTCGTCTGATGTGGATGGTATTTTGAGTTTTGGTTTCGGTTGAATGCTTGCTTTTTGCATTAACTCTCTTGGTTGATTATTTCTGAAGTTCTGCTGTAATTAAATTACTCCCAGAAGAAAAACACACTTATGTATGTTGATCAATACATAGCATATAGACTATATTTAGGCTAATCGGTGGTTTGTATAGACATATTCTTCAACCTTGAAATGCAAATATATATAAACATCGAACAAAAAGTTCTGAAATTTGTGTTTGGTAGATTATTTCTCTGTTGTAACAATGCTTCTTGGCAATACATTTTATACCATTGGAAAGCCTGTTTATTTCCCTTTTAAATGGTGCCCCATTTGTAAGGAACATGCATTTGTGGGATGAGCAGCACAGCTGAGTATGTGGGTTGCGCCCATGAAAAATTAGCCAAATCTTCTCTGCCAATGCCAAACAGCTTATTCTGCTGTTGCTATTGACTCTTGTTTGGTGTTGTTTGATGGATTGGATGATTGAAGCATATCAGTAACAAGGAAGAAACATATTGGACATATTGGCAATTTTACAATTTATTGATTTAATAAACAGTCAGGAGCCTCAGTAGCGTGTGGAAGAACCATACACAGCCACAACAGCCTGGCACCTCCTCCTCATGCTGGTCACCAGCGTGGTCACACATTGCTGTGGGATGGCATTCCACTCCTCAACCAGGATTTGTTGCAAGTCAGCCAACGTGGTTGTGTTGGTCACTCTAGCACAAACAGCATGCCCAAGCTGATCCCACAAGTGTTCAAATGGGTTGAGGTCAGGACTGTTGGCAGGCCATTCCATTCTCTCTACTCCCAAATTCTGGAGGTAGTCTCTGATAAACCCCGCTCTGTGGGAGCGAGTGTTGTCATCAGTTTGGTCCCAGACTGTGGAGATATGGGATTGCCCATGGTGCCACTGGTTGCAGAATCTCATCTCGATATCTCTCTGCATTGAGATTGCCTCCAATGATGACAAGCCTTGTTTTTCCAGTGATGGAGATGCCACCCCACACCATCACACTGCCTCCACAAAAAGGTGTTACTCTATCGGTGCAGCAATCAGCATAGCGTTCTCCCTGTCTTCTCCACACTTTGACCCTACAATCCAACTTCCGTAGGCAGAATCTAGACTCATCGCTGAACATAACGTTCCTCCACATGTTCAGGTTCCAGTGCAGGTGTTGCCGACACCAGCGCAAACGGGCCTGATGGTGAAGGGCAGTCATGGCAGGCCTCCTGGCAGCCCTATGAGCCCGGAGATTGGCTGCATGCAGTCTGTTCCGGATTGTCTGGGCCGAGAGCCGTGTGCCATATCGTCCTGCAAACCTTGACTGCAAATCTGTAGAAGACAGCCTACGGTTCCTAAGTGCTGAAAGGGTGAGGAACCGTTCTTCTTGGGGTATCGTCTTCTTGGGACGCCCACTTCGCAGTCTGTCTCTGACATCCCGTTTCATGGAACTTGGCCTTCAGTTTGGAGATGGTACTAGGGCTCACTCCAAATAATGCTGCAACTTGCTTTTGCGGAACACCAGCTTGAAGTTGCCCTATCGCACGGGCCTTATCGAGATCAGACAAACGTGGCATGCTGATTCTTGGAGCAGACACCAATTGACCACTGTAGCAGGGCCCATGCTCACAGGTGCTGCCAATCAGGTGCCAATCAGGCACCTGATTGTCAGCACCTGGGGGTACCGGAAACTCAAAACTATTTAAGCTGTTTGGCATTGGCAGAGAAGATTTGGCAAAAAAAATGTCATGGGCTCATCCCACAAATGCATGTTCCTTACAAACGGGGCAGCACTTAAAAGGGAAATAAACAGGCTTTCCAACGGTATACAATTTATTGCCAAGAAGCATTGTTACAACAGAGAAATAATCTACCAAACACAAATTTCCTAACTTTTTGTTCAATGTTTATATAAAATAACTCCGGTTGATGAATCTACCCTCTATATTGCTACAGACCTAACGAGACCTATTGATTTCGTCCAGGACTCAGTTTTTGATGCAGAAGCAAGACCCCAAAAGGGAACCCGTTTTCGAGGAAGGTAAAATGTTGCAGCCATTATTTGCATATTAAAGAGAGGACTGTTTCTAATTGACAATGAAACCATTTCATCCAGAAATATATCAACCCATTCAATTAAGATTAATTGTTTATATGAATCGTTAAAATTTTTTATATATTATATATATATATTGTTTATATAAAGCAGTATAGTAACGACCAACTCAGCTGCAGCAGCATGGTGGCGGTGTTAGCGGTTATAATTGCTTTGAGGAATTGCTGTGCTTTTTTGCTCTGGAAAACAACCAGCACGTCTCCAGGGAAATAATCCAGTAGCTATTTAACTCGTAAACAGCGTCAGTCACCCAGGATGATGGCATTAAAAAACAAATAGGCTAACATACACCTAATGCACCAGGTCCGTTACATGAATTGAAAATGTGTCCTGTAATTGGATATCGAGCGTTGATAGATTTAATTAGATCGATTTCATTAAATCGCTCAAATATCTGTAAGGGACATGAAAATAATAACAGCATGGCAATTCAATAATCATACCTCAATATTCATTCAGCACATTTTTTTCTTCCACAACTACCACAACAACTACAAATACAATTTATTATTTGTTATGGGTGCTATTATTCTCCCATGCTCTTGTATGTGGTTACAGCCGCCCACAGAAGCAATTAGGCGTGAAGCAGCAGAGCTGCACGTGGGAGTGAGCGTTTAAAAGACTCAATCTCGTGATGAATATGCAGATGCGACTGCAGGAACAGCCAAAGTTTTTCCCCAAACCTTTGCCATTAAAGGTTACTGAACTTGAATTTATACGAAGGCCTAACGTGAACATACGAACTGAACGAAAAATACGAAACAGGGTGCAGTACGTTTAGATATAAGTGCACCGTTAGGGAGAAATTTGATATCTGTCAACTGTTTATCAGAACTATTCAAATTGGCAATATAGTTATATTGCCCACAATTCCTTGTTTATTTTATACTACAGAGATTATAGCCCATTTGGGGATTAAGTGATGCCCCAACGATGCGTAGGTCTATACGGACCATGGGAGAAGATTCCCATCAGTTTGCATACAAGAAAACCGCCCCTCTCCGTCATCACATTACATATGATTTTGCTTTCAAATGCTCTCATCCACACCAGCCCAAATAATTTCCAATTTACACAATGCTCAGTTAAAGCAATATCCAGCCATCGAGGCAGATCAGCCGTTGGGGAGTTAAACCACTTTTACACCGCCATACGCGTAAAAGGCCATTCAACTTTCCTAAAACAAGCTCAGAAAATGTTGTTATTCAAGAGAAGGTGGGTGATCTTTAACACAGAAAACAACATCCACAGATAACTTTCTAGCGAACGGCTATTTGACGATTCTGTTATGAGCGCATGCATGGTTAATCTTGCTAACCCCAGGATAAGGCATCAGTATTACATGAATGTACATTTCGCTTTCAAAGTTTTCTATCAGTAAACTTTCCAGAATCTAGTTAAGATATTTTGTCCTCCTCAATTCTGGAACGATTGGTTGGTCGCGTCCAATCATCAAGTGCAACAATGAAGGTTCAAATAATTAGAATATACTTAATTAACTGTGCCTTTCCCTCCATTGAAAACAATCAAGGATAAGTCAATTGCATGATTGCGCTGTGTGAAAGACCCATCACAGCGGTAATGTATGTAAAACGACTTATGATGAATTATGCTTCTGCTCTGCGAATCTGCGAACATGTACGCGTCTTGTACGCTGACGTACGCATAGGGGTTTGCCAACATACATGCACGTGCCGTTGACGCGCGCACTAGGAGGCAGTGTCGCATTTACTAAAATAAAGAATGTACAGAAAACGAAGAAGAAACCCAGAAACAGAAATCTTTGTTTTCACCCTCAGTGTAAAAAAAGGCTGTTTCCCAAATTGCACATCCTGCGTTCTCGCCTACTTGTAAGAACTCCCTTCCAAGTACACTCAAAAGAATGCACTGCCCAAAGTGCAAGAATGCAGAGCGCTTAAAATCCCTTACATTGTACTTGTACTTTGATGTCACCACTCTTCTGTCTTATTATACAGTTATGTGGTGAAGGGTTGTTGTTCAAAAATTGGGGAGAACGGGAGAGATAAAAAAATGCAATAATAAGTCAAAAAGTCAAAACTTTTGGCATTCTTTAACTACATGAGGCACTTATTCATCATAAAATGCATTGTTATTCAACAAATAGTATAAATCCTTGATATTCCCAGAATGTCACATGTAAAAGATAGAGGAAAAGAATGTGGGAAAAAATGCATTTGAATAGGGCTTATGAAGGCTTGGGGAGGACGAGGACATACCGTCCTCCAGCTAGAGGGCGCTGTTGAGACTTTAAGAATAGCAATAGGGGTTGTATGTATCCTAGATGCTTAGAAATTGATTTGAAGGTGATTTTTTGACATTGTTATTTTTATAGATTTATTTTTATTTTTGGGGAGGTCTAGGTCCTATGGTCTATGGACAAGCCTCCTTTGCTGTATATATTTTCAGGTTACAATGAGATTATACCTGTTTTTTTGTGGCTAAGGATAAACCCATTTCCAGTCAGTAACATATGTTTGTAGTTTTGCCAACATTACGTCTTTAAGTGCTTTGTTGATGTTACAGTAAAAATTTTCATTTTAAGTTGGGCTAAAATACAGTAGTTTACAAGTTACAAAGTAGCTTTGTTTGTATTACTTGAGTAGCCTACACAGCAATAATACTTAATTCTCTCCAAACATTACTCTGTTCCTTACCTTTTGTTGTTAATGACTCTGTTACCCAATGTCAAGAATAAAGTCAATGATATTTACAACAACATGTACTGGGTTTTATTTATCCGTGGTAAGTCAGATTCTTGCTCATGACACTGGTGTTGGCTTCAGTCAACTGTCATTGCCAGGACATCGAAGAACACGTCCTGTTTGGTCCATAAATCAACCAAATCAAACGTACATCTCCATCAGTAAAGTTAACTAGATAGCTGCCGCTAGCTAGATCGATAGTAATTTAGTCAACGTCACACCTGATGCATAGCTATGTTGCCGTAGTAACATTAGCATTTCAGCTAGCTGGCTATATTTGAAAAGTTACAACTGAGCTACAGTTAGCTAGCAGGCTACCGGATATACTTCCCTGCTCAACTAAACAAGCACCCGATTGGTCATTACGCTGTGATGTTCGGAGTTTTACATTTTTCACTTAATTGACACACCACTGGATGTGCTGAAGTTCAAAATGAAAAGGCAGCTTCATTTTCTGTCCTTTTTTGATCCCCGAAAATAAAGAAAGATAATGATGATGTGAGCAATAATGCAGTAGCCTCCTGTTCGGTTTTACTGAGAATCAGTGACAACTAGCCCCAGTTTGTAGCCTATATAAGGAGGGTTGCATTTGGGACAGATAACTGGCTAACTAACTAGCTAACTCAGTTAGTATATTAATGCATTTTTAAATAAACCCAACACCCAGCTACAGTTACATTCCTCCAGAAATCAATCATGTTTTTGTGTTGTGCCCACAATCAGTTCAGGCACCGCATTCACTAAATCTATCTTCATCCTTCATGAAACATATATCTCCATCAATAATAAACCTAGAAGGCTGTTTCAGGTACCATCTTAAATATTACAAACAACTTTGTTGAACTGTAAAACAATTTTGGCTCAATGTTTTTGAATAACCCAATTTAGGTACATTTTGGACCTTTGTCCTTGATTATCTAAAACATACTGCATGAAATGTCTGCAGCTTAATCAATGAGAAACACAGAAGGCTGGTTCATGTATCATCTTAAAGTGCATATACAGGGCTGTCAGACTGTACAATAATTGTGTTACAAAAATGTATATGTTTATGCAAATTAGGTGTTTTTGTACCTTTGAACCTGGTTATCTAATAATGTGTAAACTCTGATTATTTTCATCTTTTGATGTTGTAGTTCAGACCCTTTTCAAAATGTCCTGATATTTTTGTGTTGTGCCTGTTATCGGTTGAGGCACAGCGTACACTGGAATACATGTGGGGGTGGGTCAATTAACCACAAATGCTTAATGACATACCCTCCATGTATTCAAATGTAAGCTGTGCCTAAACCGATGGAGGCAGAAAGATGGTGTTTGGCTCTTTTGTTTAAGTTAAGAGGAGGTATGTCCACACACTCCACACAGTCCCACAAACACCTCTTATCTCGCTCAAATATAACTGTTAACGACTGCTCATCACCAACCGGGAACTTAATGCACCATTCCATATACACACACACACACACACACACACACACACACACACACACACACACACACACACACACACACACACACACACAGAATACAGATGAGGTCAGATACAGTACCCTTGTGCTCTTTGTATTAATAAATTAGCTATTTTACTGTTAATAATTGTTTTTAAAAAAATATTCACATACCCATCAATTAGATACCATAACAGTATGGTGTAACTAAAAGAGAATTTGAATTATAGGCTTTTTTGGTAGCCTAGTTTTGCATTTGAATTTTTCTGAGAATCATTGGCCATCACCGACATTGGTCCCCCCCCACCTATCAGACCAAATGTGCACCCCTGCCAATGGTACAGCAGCAGCGTTCCACCCTGAGAGTGAATCCCATTACCACTCAGTCACTAGTTTAGACCTCGAGCTCCAATCGCTGTGTTGCATCCCCCATTGCCATTGCCATATTATAGGGGTGAATTTCAAGGAGACACTAGTTGGTTCACTATTAATAGAAAGCGTAGTTCAGTAAGTAAAACATGTATCTTTGCTTTGTGTGATTAACGTGTATAATGTGCCACCCACGACCCTGGAGCATCATCATCAGGGGAGTACAGGTGGTAACGGAAATAGACATTACCTCCTATTTTCAGAAAATAGATAATTGAAGAATTCAATTGAGAATTGAAGGTAAGTGGAGCATAAATTCCAGCAACGCTTGCGTAACTGCTTGCGTTGTTTGGAAAATCAACCCGAGTTTCCAGCGCCTTTTTCGAACTCTCAATGAACGGTCATTCACAGCGTCTGTGTGAAGGGTTGTAGAGTATTTACCAATAGCGTGATCAAATACTCAAAAATTAATCTCTTATACGACTTTTTTTTTTTTTTTTTACAATTCAATCAAAGTTTTCCCAACCGTGTAGGCTATGCAAAATAATATACACCTACTGTAAACCAAACGAGTTAAATATTTATAACAAACCCATCGATGAAATAACAGCCTGAATCTCAGTAAGAGCATCAGCAACAACATCAAATCAAGGCCAAAAGAGACTGAAGTGGGGGGAAAAGCCAGTTACCTTCCACGAGGAAAAGACAGACGCAGGGCTGATTAGATTTGGGTTCAATGGACTCCGTGCTCCCATCAGCTCGTCGGTACACACTTGGCAGTCCTGCGCGTCCCGCCAGTCCCAGTAGGGGATGGTAAAATTGAAGTCTCCCGTTAGCTTCCGGATCTCGTGCTCCCAGTGTAGCAGGTATACTCGGTGCCAAGGCAAGAAGGCCGCCGATTCGTGTGCAAAATCAATATCAGTCCACACATTGTTTGGCCCACCCAAGAAAGCGTCCCGGGACACGTAGTAGTGCATCCAAACAAACAGGTCATAGACACTGATGTCCGCAAACATCGGATTTGTCCCGTCGTTCATTTCGGCATACGTGCCGGCCACAATCACGTAGTCTGGGCTGATGGTGTTCTTTGCCAGGTTCAAGTAAGAGATAAACTTTTGTCTCTCGGTCACCGACAGTTGAAGAATGTTCCTCCTCATCGATTCCCGCCTCTCAGCGCAATTTACACCGAAGTAGCCAAACGTGCATTCCCCGCAACTGAAGCCCATGAAGTTCCCAGCACATTGACAGGTGCGGTTGTAGAACACCATAGGCCACCTCTCCCTGTCATCTATGTTGGAGTGTGGATATTGCGGTCCATTGGGACTGTCGGAGATGACAACGTCTTGGCAGAACCCTCTGCCCGAACGGGCGCCACAAACCGAGCCGTCTCCTTCCCACACTGGACAGCACTGCTTGGTTCGGAGGACCTCGGCGGTGGCACAGGCTCGTGGGAACTGTTGGGATGAAGGGTGAAGCTGAAGGAAAAGGCAAAAAATGGACAGAAGCAGCATGACTAACTACCAGGCAAAATAGCCAGATTAACTATGCTGAACATCTAACAATCAAGGGGCACTCCTTTTAGGAAAGGAGAACAAAAGTTAGCTCCTAATTTATACGCCCTCCCCCTCCGTCCCACCACATGATCAGGATAATATTTTCAATCCATTCTCATTTGTCTCAAGGCTCAAGAGATGCATGGCATTCTCTTTTCTTGGAATGCTTTGCATCAATGTGGGAAACATTTACAATTGTGGAACGTCTGATAGTCTTTAGGCTTATCAAAGATAATTTGGTTGTTGTTACAAATAAAATCAGATTTGTCCATTACACCATGTTGAGAACAAAATAGGCATAGAGATGCGATGTCAGTTCAATCCGCGCATGTAATTGGAGAAATAAAAAACTAATGAAAGCCATTTCGCAGTGGTTCAGTGTTTATGAGAATAAAAGTTGCATTATCAAGTTGTAGTAAACTGACTTCCATACAACATTTGATTTAGCATGAACTTAGTGTGCAAGCCATATTGTAGTCTAAATCACAATTAAATGTTTCATGATTAATGTAATGTAATGCAATGCAATATAATGAAAATGTAAAATGTAAAAAAATGTAATGATTACCTTGTTTAATGTAAGCTACAATACGGTAGCATTAAGGCTTATAGGCTAACTCAAAAAACCCAAACCTAATAAAACAGACGTAGCCTACTGACAGATCATAACCAGACATATGCCATTAATTCTAATGCATACATTTACACAGTACTTTTAATCTTGTGGTGAATATGTAGAATACGATTTATAATGAGATAGGGTTAGACTACGCTTTGACGGTATCACTGCTGAGCACTGTCTACAGTCACGTGTCCATAATAACGTCTGAGCAAAGCCATCCTTGGCTATTTAAGACGCCATGTGTTGGATGTTGGCGCTTCCTCCATCATCATGAATATGCGTAAGAGCAACAAGTGATTAGCCTACTCGTAGTACAGGAAAATGAATGGGACCTTTCAGGCTTGTGTGTGATGCCGTTTCATCATGTGCTAGCGAAAGGGCATGTGTTGCCTAATGTGGTTCAGGCGGCGCACAAACTCGGGATCATAAGCCTATCACATGTTCCTTCAGCAGGGCACGAGTTTGAGCTAATCCCCTTTGAGTATCACTACTAGCGCAAGAATGAACATCATAGGATTAACATGGCTGCAGGGTCTTCGGCTCCGCCGCTGAATATGGAGCGCTCAGACATTTACTGCGCATAAGATTCACCCCTACTACTCCCGTGCCAAAGATGTAACCAGATGAGTTTGATACCGACAAAGTCACTGCAAAAATGAGAGGGGAAAAAACTACTCAAAGTGACTGCAGTATTGTACTACCTCTTAAAATTCAGATTTAAAAAATGATTTCGGACTCATTTAAGGCGTGCATGAAAACCCCATTTCCAATTACTGTGTCGCATTCCAACTGTTTACGGTGTCATTCGCTTTATTCATTTCAAAGTATTAATTCATGTTTTAAAACGTAAATTCTTATTTGAAATAAATGTGATACACCGATATAGCTACATTTTATGAATGGTTAGCCTAATACATTTTCATCGCAGAGTAGCTACCACATGATGAATTTGTCCATAAGGACTGCATTTCGATGCTTTGACAGAAGATGGCACTATGCCCCGATAGGTACAGACGAAATAAACCTCTACATCGAATGGAAAAGGGAAATCCACATAAGCAAATCACACAGTTGCACAAGACTCATTCACAATGGCACTGCAAGAAATATTAGAATTCCGGTTAAATAAGACCCACGACATGCATTACCCGAATTAATTAAAATCCTACACCTTTGATGTTTACTAAGATTAAAGTATTAGCATCTGCATGAAAATATCTGCCAGTGGTTTGGAACACATATTAGTATGCAATACCTAAAAACTGGAGAAATACCAGATGAAAAGAAGCAAGGTGGTACAATTCCAATATATAAGAAGGGGGGTTATACTGACCCAGGGAACTGTCAGTTTAACGTGTATCTTGTGTAAATGCTGGAATGTATTATTAGGGCAAAGTTGGAATTATTCTTTGAAAATAACAGTATCTTAAGGGATAGCCAAGTTATTTCAGAATGAGTTTGAAATTGGCTGCAAGATATACAAAGAGTGACTGTAAGAGGGATCATTTCTGAGCAAGGTGCTGTGGGCAGTTAATTATTGCTCAATGGAATTCATTTTTGTAGATATTATTGCTGCCCAGCATAGTAGATAATTTTATTCCCCTAATATAATTACTTTCTGCTTTAATGTCAGCACCCTAATTAATGTTTGTATATTCCTTCCTTACAACATCATATCGAGAGACAGGCAAAGTATGACTGACAGGCCTGATCTAAGCAGAGTCAACCACTTCTCCTCACAGGGTGAGAAACCGATTCTGAATTTCAATTCATCATTTGCATATTTGTTCTACAAAGATCTCATGGTAAATAAATGTGATGACTACAACGAGAGTGATAACCCAGTGTTGTTTGAAATACCAGTTGATCGCAAATACCGTGAGTTTAGTTTAATGTGTGACTAATGTTACGTGAAAACAGTTTTGTCAAAGCACCAAGCTTTTTGGGGTCAAGGGGCTTGCTGGCATTTTGAGCCTCAAAATATGGTCCAGTGCTGTACTGTGGAAATCGGTGGTGTAGAGTAGACCACGGAGCTCCAGCACACATATACAGTGCACAGCAACGCATGCAAATGAAAACTTTGAATCACATTGAATCATGGTAGCCATGTTTTAATTATGCTGGTTCTTGCCTCAAATAAACTTTAGAACAGAGCTGACCTAGATTGAGAACCAAGTGTTGTCTTCATTGGCCAAAACACTGAAAGAAAAAGCAACTGCGTAATTGACAGTCACACTATGCCTTTGATCTACTTTTCTGACCAAGCCACAATCTGTTGAAGAAGAGCTATCATTCCTTTTTATTTGATGTCTACCCCCATTTTTCAACGATCAAATTGCTGATTAGAAAATGACAGCAAATAATTCACCATTGACTGTTTTAGTTCCATGCATAAAATGCGACATAAATAATACAATTCAGGAGAAATTGGTGAGGGTTCAATCTGTCATCCCAAGCCTTGTTTAGGATCTCTTTGCCCCAGGGTGTTGTCTTGCCTGGAGGAATCCTGGCACATTTGGAGAAATGAGGGCAGTATGGGCATGGATGAGACAGTGAAACCCCCACTCATCCGTGACTCCCAATCACTGCCTTCCTCTCCTGACACAGCCTGGAGGGGCCATCCCAGAGGCGTCATCAAATAGCAAATTGGCACTTTTGAGTTTGATTTTTCTACAGTTTTTTGTGAACATCCTAAAACGTTCATATATTCCTGTGAGCAACTTTGTGACAAACAAGGCGTGAAGAGTTGATGAGAACGAGTAACTAATAAACAAATAAATGATAATTGTGAAGATTTTAATGCACTGGTATATGGGCAAACATATGGGTGCGCATGTGTGTGACTAACGGGGAGTGTTTTTAGTGGGAAACATGAAGATAATTTCACCTGTGGGCCCTGAGGTTGCTCTGGTGTACAGAGCAGTCAAGGAAATGTAAGTTATAGGGCTTCTATTCCATCTTTGTTGCTGCCTGACAGAAACCTTCCTACCCTGTGTGCTGTTCAATTTAAAAGGGTCACTGGTTTAAAAAAAATCTTTGATTTTCAAAAGTAGGATTGTGTAATAATTTTTTTATTTTTTTAACATATTTTCAAATGTGTAAAAATGATCACATTTTGGTATGTGCAAATCCGTCAAGAAATATAGTTAATCGTATACTCAAACTCAGTAGGAGCTGTAACTGGCACAGTAGATGGCAGCAGTGGGCCAAACAGGACCAGTGTTCAAGCAATCTAAAGAAAAAATAAAATATTGTGAAAAGTCTTTTCAGCACATATTATTTGTGGGAATTAGACATAGTTTAAGCAGAATGAATCACTTCAGTCTGAGACCTTGGGAGTGGGAATCCTCATGCTGCATTGTCACCCTAGTTTTGCATATAGTATACAGTCAGGCCCATAAGTATTTGGACAGTGACACAATTTTCATCATTTTGGCTCTGTACACCAACACAATGGATTTGAAATGAAACAATCAAGATGTGCTTTAAGTATAGACTTTCAGCTTTAATTTAAGGGTTTTGTCAAAAATATTGTATGAACCATGTAGGAATTACAACCATTTTTATACATAGCCTTTGCAGTCAATGACTACCTGAAGTCTGGAACCCATAAACATCATCAGATGCTGGGTTTCTTCCTTGGTGATGCTCTGCCAGGCCTTTACTGCCGCTGTCTTCAGTTCCTGCTTGTTCTTGGGGCGTTTTGCCTTCAGCAAGTGAAATGCATGCTCAATTGAATTCAGGTCAGGTGATTGACTTGGCCATTGCAGAACATTCCACTTCTTTGCCTTAAAAAAGTATTTTAAGGTTGCTTTCACAGTATGCTTCAGGTCATTGTCCATCTGCACTGTCCAGTGAGTTTTGAAGCATTCGGCTTTTGTCAGCAGTCACATCATCAATAAACACAAGGGAACCAATTCCATTGGCAGCCATACATGCCCATGCCATAACACTACCTCCACCATGCTTCACAGATGAGGTGGTATGCTTCGGATCATGAGCAGTTCCTTCCCTTCTCCATACTCTTCTCTTCCCATCATTCTGGTACAAGTTGATCTTTGTCTCATCTGTCCATAGGATGTTGTTCCAGAACTGTACAGGCTTTTAAATATGTTTTTTGGCTAAATCTAATCTAGTCTTCCTGCTTTTAAGGCTTACCAATGGTTTACATCTTGTGGTAAACCCTCTGTATTTACTCTGGTGAAGTCTTCTCTTGATTGTTGACTTTGATACAGATACGCCTACCTCCTGGAGGGTGTTCTTGATCTGGCCAACTGTTGTGAAGTGGTTTTGGTACTATCGTACCAAATAGTTGATTTGGCCACACCTAATGTTTTTGTAAAATGGGAGGGGGTCTTTCACCATTCTCAATACGAATCTTTCAAGGTTGTCCAGGTCCTTAGCTTTATGTTTGTGGATGGCCCTCTTCAATTCAAACTACAAATTGGGTTCAAGTCTGGAGACTGAGATGGCCATTGTAAAACAATTATTTTGTGGTGAGTTAACAATTTCTTGAATGATTTTGAGGTATGCTTGAGATCATCGTCTTGTTGAAAGATCCATTTGAGGGCCTGGGTACTTGCTGTGTGACGACCGCGTAAGGACCCAGACGCAGATAAAGGAACTTCAGCCCCTCCAGCCAGTGCCTCCACTCCTCCAAGGCGAGCTTGACTGCGAGCAGTTCCCTGTTGCCAATGTCGTAGTTCTGCTCCGTAGGGCTGAGGCGATGGGAATAGAAGGCGCAGGGATGAACCTTCCTGTCCTTGGCGGAGCGTTGGGAAAGGATGGCACCTGCCCCAATGTTGGAAGCGTCGACCTCGACGATAAACTGGGCGGTGGGATCAGGGTGAATGAGAATGGGGTCTGAAGTGAAGCGTTGTTTAAGTGACCGGAAAGCTAGTTCAGCTTGAGGATTCCAGTGAAACCGGATCTTGATGGAGGTGAGGGCGGTGAGTGGAGCAGCAATGGTGCTGTAGTTCCTGATGAACCTTCTGTAGAAGTTGGCGAAGCCCAAAAGCGCTGTAACTCCTTCCGGGACTCTGGCTGGGGCCAGTCCAAGACAGCCTTGATTTTGCGTGGATCCATTTGGATGCTCCCCCGCCGAGATGACGAAGCCCAGGAAGGTGGTGGTGTGACAATGGAAGTCACATTTATCTGGCTTCACATAGAGCCTGTTCTCAAGGAGACGCTGTAGAACTCTGCGGACCTGGGTGACATGTTCCTCCATAGTTTTGGAAAAATAAGGATATCGTCCAGGTAGACAAAACAAAACTGATTAATGAAATCCCTGAGGACATCGTTAATCAACGCCTGGAAAACGGCAGGGGCATTGGTTAACCCAAAGGGCATTACCAGGTACTCCCAGTGACCTGTCGGAGTATTGAATGCCGTCTTCCACTCATCCCCCTCACGAATGCGCACCAGGTGGTAGGCGTTGCGCAGGTCCAACTTCGTGAAGACGGTAGCTCCCTGAAGTTGTTCAAATGCGGACGTCATGAGGGGGAGAGGGTAGCGATTCTTGACGGTGATGTCGTTGAGCGAACGGTAGTCAATACAGGGACGAAGAGAACCGTCCTTCTTCCCCACGAAGAAGAACCCCGCTCAGCGGGTGATGAGGATGGCCGAATGATGCCAGCGGTCAAGGACTCCTGAAGGTAAGTGTTCATGGCCTCCGTCTCGGGGACGGGACAAGGAGAAAAGACGCCCCTAGGAGGGGGTAGCGCCAGACAGGAGCTCAATGGCGCAATCATAGGGACGGTGGGGGGGCAGGCAGGTGGCTCGGGACTTGGAGAAGACCTCCTTGAGGTCCAGGTACTCGGAAGGAAAGACCGACAGGTCAAGACTCATCTCGGAAGAAAGGGGACTCGGGACAGAAGACAGGGACTCGAACAGATGAATGGGCTTGCTGCAGGCATTGGGAAAGGCATTGTGGGCTCCAACCCACAATCCTGTGACTGCTCCATTCCACGGACGGATTATGCTTCACCAGCCACGGGTGGCCAAGGACAATAGGTGAGTGAGGGGAGTCAATAATGTGCAACCTTATCTTCTCCTGGTGGTTGCCGGAAGTACGCAACGAAGAGGGGAACTGATCTGGGTAACTTGGGCCAGTCTCTGACCGTTGAGTGTGTTGGCAATGAGGGGGTGAGACAGACTGGAAACTGGAATCCCCACTTCGCGACCGCACCGGCATCCAGGAAACTCTCCTCAGCCCCCCGAGTCAATGAGCGCGGTGGTCTCTCGCCTCTGACCCTCCCACTCGATGGTCACCGGCAGGCAGGTCCAGTGAGTTTTGAAGCATTCGGCTGAATCTGAGCAGATAATATAGCCCTATACACTTCAGAATTCATCCTGCTGCTTTTGTCAGCAGTCACATCATCAATAAACACAAGGGAACCAATTCCATTGGCAGCCATACATGCCCATGCCATAACACTACCTCCACCATGCTTCACAGATGAGGTGGTATGCTTCGGATCATGAGCAGTTCCTTCCCTTCTCCATACTCTTCTCTTCCCATCATTCTGGTACAAGTTGATCTTTGTCTCATCTGTCCATAGGATGTTGTTCCAGAACTGTACAGGCTTTTAAATATGTTTTTTGGCTAAATCTAATCTAGTCTTCCTGCTTTTAAGGCTTACCAATGGTTTACATCTTGTGGTAAACCCTCTGTATTTACTCTGGTGAAGTCTTCTCTTGATTGTTGACTTTGATACAGATACGCCTACCTCCTGGAGGGTGTTCTTGATCTGGCCAACTGTTGTGAAGTGGTTTTGGTACTATCGTACCAAATAGTTGATTTGGCCACACCTAATGTTTTTGTAAAATGGGAGGGGGTCTTTCACCATTCTCAATACGAATCTTTCAAGGTTGTCCAGGTCCTTAGCTTTATGTTTGTGGATGGCCCTCTTCAATTCAAACTACAAATTGGGTTCAAGTCTGGAGACTGAGATGGCCATTGTAAAACAATTATTTTGTGGTGAGTTAACAATTTCTTGAATGATTTTGAGGTATGCTTGAGATCATCGTCTTGTTGAAAGATCCATTTGAGGTCCTGGGTACTTGCTGTGTGACGACCGCGGTAAGGACCCAGACGCAGATAAAGGAACTTCAGCCCCCTCCAGCCAGTGCCTCCACTCCTCCAAGGCGAGCTTGACTGCGAGCAGTTCCCTGTTGCCAATGTCGTAGTTCTGCTCCGTAGGGCTGAGGCGATGGGAATAGAAGGCGCAGGGATGAACCTTCCTGTCCTTGGCGGAGCGTTGGGAAAGGATGGCACCTGCCCCAATGTTGGAAGCGTCGACCTCGACGATAAACTGGGCGGTGGGATCAGGGTGAATGAGAATGGGGTCTGAAGTGAAGCGTTGTTTAAGTGACCGGAAAGCTAGTTCAGCTTGAGGATTCCAGTGAAACCGGATCTTGATGGAGGTGAGGGCGGTGAGTGGAGCAGCAATGGTGCTGTAGTTCCTGATGAACCTTCTGTAGAAGTTGGCGAAGCCCAAAAAGCGCTGTAACTCCTTCCGGGACTCTGGCTGGGGCCAGTCCAAGACAGCCTTGATTTTGCGTGGATCCATTTGGATGCTCCCCGCCGAGATGACGAAGCCCAGGAAGGTGGTGGTGTGACAATGGAAGTCACATTTCTCTGGCTTCACATAGAGCCTGTTCTCAAGGAGACGCTGTAGAACTCTGCGGACCTGGGTGACATGTTCCTCCATAGTTTTGGAAAAAATAAGGATATCGTCCCAGGTAGACAAAACAAAACTGATTAATGAAATCCCTGAGGACATCGTTAATCAACGCCTGGAAAACGGCAGGGCATTGGTTAACCCAAAGGGCATTACCAGGTACTCCCAGTGACCTGTCGGAGTATTGAATGCCGTCTTCCACTCATCCCCCCACGAATGCGCACCAGGTGGTAGGCGTTGCGCAGGTCCAACTTCGTGAAGACGGTAGCTCCCTGAAGTTGTTCAAATGCGGACGTCATGAGGGGAGAGGGTAGCGATTCTTGACGGTGATGTCGTTGAGCGAACGGTAGTCAATACAGGGACGAAGAGAACCGTCCTTCTTCCCCACGAAGAAGAACCCGCTCCAGCGGTGATGAGGATGGCCGAATGATGCCAGCGGTCAAGGACTCCTGAAGGTAAGTGTTCATGGCCTCCGTCTCGGGGCGGGACAAGGAGAAAAGACGCCCCCTAGGAGGGTAGCGCCAGACAGGAGCTCAATGGCGCAATCATAGGGACGGTGGGGGGGCAGGCAGGTGGCTCGGGACTTGGAGAAGACCTCCTTGAGGTCCAGGTACTCGGAAGGAAAGACCGACAGGTCAAGACTCATCTCGGAAGAAAGGGGACTCGGGACAGAAGACAGGGGACTCGGAACAGATGAATGGGCTTGCTGCAGGCATTGGGAAAGGCATTGTGGGCTCCAACCCACAATCCTGTGACTGCTCCATTCCACGGACGGATTATGCTTCACCAGCCACGGGTGGCCAAGGACAATAGGTGAGTGAGGGGAGTCAATAATGTGCAACCTTATCTTCTCCTGGTGGTTGCCGGAAGTACGCAACGTAAGAGGGGAACTGATCTGGGTAACTTGGGCCAGTCTCTGACCGTTGAGTGTGTTGGCAATGAGGGGTGAGACAGACTGGAAACTGGAATCCCCCACTTCGCGACCGCACCGGCATCCAGGAAACTCTCCTCAGCCCCCGAGTCAATGAGCGCGGTGGTCTCTCGCCTCTGACCCTCCCACTCGATGGTCACCGGCAGGCAGGTCCGTTGTTTAGAGGAGCGTTCGATTGGAATGACACCCACTAGTGCTCCTCTCCTAACTAGTGGGTGTTGGCTTTTACTGGACAGCCGGAAATGAAGTGCCCAGACTCACCGCAGTAGAGACAGGATCGGTTGGCCATCCTGCGGTCACGCTCCTGACGAGAAAGGCGGGTCCGATCCAGCTGCATGGGTTCAGGCTCCGGGGTAGTAGATGGAGCTGCTCTAGGGTGGTTGTAGGCACCGATCGGTGACCTGACCCCGGTCCTCCCAGACCCGGGAAAACCTCCGGAACTACGCCAGCGACGACGCTCCTGAAGCCGGGAGTCCACGCGGATGGCAAGGCTGACAAGGTCATCGAAGGACTCTGGCAGGTCACGAGTCAGGATCTCGCCCTTAAGATGTTCGGAGAGTCCACAGATGAAGGCGTCGTACAGCGCCTTCCTTCCCCAGCCACAGGCGTTAGCCAAGGTCTGGAAACGAATGGCGTAATCCGACACCGACCCTCCCTCCTGGCGTAGGTAGAGCATCTCCCGAGCCGCGTCGTGACCCTGCTTAGACCGGTCGAAGACCCTCCTCATCTCCTCGGAAAACCGGTCAAAGCTCTGACAGCAGGGAAGAGAGCCCTCCCACGCGGTGGTAGCCCAGGACTTGGCACGACCGGTCAGTTGGGTGATGACGAGGGCGACCGGGATAATTCGCTGGGAAACGTGGATCAGGAACAATAACAGACGGGGATAACAGACGTGAACGAAACATGACTCGAAGATAAATAAACAAAGTACAAAAACAAACCGAACAGACACTCAGAACGTAACAGTACCTCCTCCCTAAGAAACGCCTCTTGGCGTTTCAACCAGAAAAGGCACACAGACAGAAAAACAGACAGACCAGGATACAGATGGGGGAAAGCCAGGCAGACAAGGGTCAAAACACAGGGTGGGAACTAACAGGTCAAAACACGTGGCGGGATCTCAGACAGGCAAGGGGCAAAACACGGAGCAGGATCTCAGACAGGCAAGGGGCAAAACACGGGACAGGATCTCAGACAGGCAAAAAAATTCTCGAAAATCAGGGGTTCAACTCGGGAAACAAGGGAAGGGAACTCGGAACGGAAGGGAACTCAGAAGAGAAGAAGGGATGCAACAGGGGAGAAGGGGGAACAAGCAGGAGGCTGGCACGGAACTTAGGGGGCAGGGGACCCGGGGGGAAAGGCAGACAGGTCCGTTGATTAGGAGCGTTCAATCGGAATGACACCCACTAGTGCTCCTCTCCTAACTAGTGGGTGTTGGCTTTACTGGACAGCCGGAAATGAAGTGCCCAGACTCACCGCAGTAGAGACAGGATCGGTTGGCCATCCTGCGGTCACGCTCCTGACGAGAAAGGCGGGTCCGATCCAGCTGCATGGGTTCAGGCTCCGGGGTAGTAGATGGAGCTGCTCTAGGGTGGTTGTAGGCACCGATCGGTGACCTGACCCTGGTCCTCCCAGACCCGGGAAAACCTCCGGAACTACGCCAGCGACGACGCTCCTGAAGCCGGGAGTCCACGCGGATGGCAAGGCTGACAAGGTCATCGAAGGACTCTGGCAGGTCACGAGTCAGGATCTCGTCCTTAAGATGTTCGGAGAGTCCACAGATGAAGGCGTCGTACAGCACCTTCCTTCCCCAGCCACAGGCGTTAGCCAAGGTCTGGAAACGAATGGCGTAATCCGACACCGACCCTCCCTCCTGGCGTAGGTAGAGCATCTCCCGAGCCGCGTCGTGACCCTGCTTAGACCGGTCGAAGACCCTCCTTATCTCCTCGGAAAACCGGTCAAAGCTCTGACAGCAGGGAAGAGAGCCCTCCCACGCGGTGGTAGCCCAGGACTTGGCACGACCGGTCAGTTGGGTGATGACGTAGGCGACCCGGGATAATTCGCTGGGAAACGTGGATCAGGAACAATAACAGACGGGGATAACAGACGTGAACGAAACATGACTCGAAGATAAATAAACAAAGTACAAAAACAAACCGAACAGACACTCAGAACGTAACAGTACCTCCTCCCTAAGAAACGCCTCTTGGCGTTTCAACCAGAAAAGGCACACAGACAGAAAAACAGACAGACCAGGATACAGATGGGGGAAAGCCAGGCAGACAAGGGTCAAAACACAGGGTGGGAACTAACAGGTCAAAACACGTGGCGGGATCTCAGACAGGCAAGGGGCAAAACACGGAGCAGGATCTCAGACAGGCAAGGGGCAAAACACGGGACAGGATCTCAGACAGGCAAAAAATTTCTCGAAAATCAGGGGTTCAACTCGGGAAACAAGGGAAGGGAACTCGGAACGGAAGGGAACTCAGAAGAGAAGAAGGGATGCAACAGGGGAGAAGGGGGAACAAGCAGGAGGCTGGCACGGAACTTAGGGGGCAGGGGACCCGGGGGGAAAGGCAGACAGGTCCGTTGATTAGGAGCGTTCAATCGGAATGACACCCACTAGTGCTCCTCTCCTAACTAGTGGGTGTTGGCTTTTACTGGACAGCCGGAAATGAAGTGCCCAGACTCACCGCAGTAGAGACAGGATCGGTTGGCCATCCTGCGGTCACGCTCCTGACGAGAAAGGCGGGTCCGATCCAGCTGCATGGGTTCAGGCCCGGGTAGTAGATGGAGCTGCTCTAGGGTGGTTGTAGGCACCGATCGGTGACCTGACCCTGGTCCTCCCAGACCCGGGAAAACCTCCGGAACTACGCCAGCGACGACGCTCCTGAAGCCGGGAGTCCACGCGGATGGCAAGGCTGACAAGGTCATCGAAGGACTCTGGCAGGTCACGAGTCAGGATCTCGTCCTTAAGATGTTCGGAGAGTCCACAGATGAAGGCGTCGTACAGCACCTTCCTTCCCCAGCCACAGGCGTTAGCCAAGGTCTGGAAACGAATGGCGTAATCCGACACCGACCCTCCCTCCTGGCGTAGGTAGAGCATCTCCCGAGCCGCGTCGTGACCCTGCTTAGACCGGTCGAAGACCCTCCTCATCTCCTCGGAAAACCGGTCAAAGCTCTGACAGCAGGGAAGAGAGCCCTCCCACGCGGTGGTAGCCCAGGACTTGCACGACCGGTCAGTTGGGTGATGACGAGGCGACCCGGGATAATTCGCTGGGAAACGTGGATCAGGAACAATAACAGACGGGATAACAGACGTGAACGAAACATGACTCGAAGATAAATAAACAAAGTACAAAAACAAACCGAACAGACACTCAGAACGTAACATGCTGTTCATGATTCCATTGACCTTAACAAGAGCACAAGGACCAGTAGATGCAAAAAAACCCCGTAAGATCCACCACGATGTTTCACTGTAAGTTTGATGTCCTTTTCAACAAAAGCATCCTTCTTCTGACTCCAAACCCACCACTGACCACTCATCTCATCATAATGCCCAATTCCAACACGGTTCCAATGGCGTTAATTAAACTCCAAATGCTTATTTTTTGTTGACTACTCTCAATAGAGGATTTTTTCTGGCAATCCTTCCCAAAAGCCTATTGGCATGGAAGCGGTGTGTGATGGTACATTTCGAGACTTTGTGTCCCCAAGATGCAACCATCTTGTAGATGTCCAACTGTGGCCCTTGGATTTTCTTTGCCTCCCAAACCATCTGCCTCACTGTGTGTGGTTGCAAGATGCGCTTGCATCCTCTACCAGGCAGGTTTACCACTGCTCTAGTGGTTTTAAACTTCTTCATTAGTCATATTCAGGATGCCCAGTAAAGCCCTAGATAGGCTCCAGTGTGTCCAGAATTCCACGGCCAGGATTCTCACATGCTCGAAAACCCTGACAGCACATCACCCCCACCCACCAACACCTCCACTGGCTCCCGGTCAAGTTCTGTGTCTCATTTAAAATTCTCCTCCTCACCTATAAGTCTCTCCATGACCTTTCCGCAAAATACCTCTCAGTCCTCCTCCACACCTACACCCTCTCTCGACAGCTACACTCCTCTGGCTTTTTTGTTGTTTAATTTTCCAGATTTCTGGGACTTTGTGCTTGTTTTTAAATGGTGTCGAATGCTTACTGTCTTAAAAAAAATACTGTACAGCGTCCTTGGGTTCCTAGAAAGGCGCTTTAAATTAAACGTATTATTCATTATCAACCTAATATTGGAAAGTGGTATCTTTAGTTTTTATGTATTTGTTTGTAACCATCTCCTGACTTGTGAAGGCCAGCAACCCTTTGTCTTGTTTCCTTGCTTCCCCGCATGGTGGTGGGTGACAAATGGATTTTATAAGTTAGTTACCTCATTTTTATACCTCAGTGAAATAGGAAGCCATGGCCACAATACAGTTAAAAAGGTAACATGTTAATGCAGAGTTATTTTTGTTATATTCTCCGGTATTTCAAAGCAATTACCTTAATATAAAATAAACTATTTTTTCCAATTTTTGAGCATACAATACAGCACATGTACCTGTATATATTGTTTATTTTATACAGCCTTATTTGCTCATCTTCATTAAAGGTGTGAAGACATTTGGAGGGTACTGTATATACATACAGGACACAGTGGACAAAAATGAGAGGTAAATAAGGGACAAATATGGAAAGCAGGGGCTTATCCACTAATTAAGCAAATAATAACCCAGCATTCATAAGGTCATGTATAGAAATACTGGACAGGGCTGGTGCTGACAATTATGGCTAGCATGGTGAGGTAACTTGCTTACCGGTGTGCTACAACAGTACCACACCCCTGATTCGGCTAACAAGTCCAGTTAAATAATCACTACATCACACTGCTTCAAGTTGTAAGTTCATGTCTCAATACCAGAAGACTGTCTGTCATTAGTTCAATCTTAGCACAATTTCCACGCCAATTGGATCCAATTGCACCTTGTTTCATAAAGTGAACATTAAATCAGGATGGACACAGTTTGACTCAGTGGTAATGAAGTTAAACCATGATTTCCCTCAAGCCTTAAAGTTAATTGAATTATTCTTGGGTGAACTATGTGGGACATTAAATGTATTTGACTTCAAGCTCCCTGAGGGTGGAATAGATCTCTGTTTGGAGCTCTCTTCAGTGTGTTTATAACAATGGCTTCTGAAACTGTATCAAGACATTGATTGGTCAAAACACAACACAGATATTGCCTTCATTATTTCAGTAAAAGGTACATCGTCTTTTTTCTGTGGGATGGGCTATGGTTGCCTAAGATCTCCCAGGGACATTAGAAAAAGCAAGCTTCAGTTTGTATGCTCTTTTAATGGTCTCTAATCCCGTGTACAGCTGTCAGAGGCACCAAAAAACATTAATCTGACCTTGTCACGCCGAAATCTACTCTCACGTTGGTCCTAAATGTGTCTAGTTGCAGTGGAATCATTTCGATGTATGTGGTGATTTAGTTCCCCAAAACGCCATAAGTATTGATGCCAGTTGTGAAACAGTAATTTGCCAGTAACATTCACAGAATGGGGCCTTGTAGAGGGGAGAGAAAGAGAAAGAGAGCGAAGAGCGAGATGGATGTTTCGTTGCCATGGTAAAAAGTGGATTAATCGTGATGGTCGGATCTTCATAGAGGCTTGATTCGCACACAATGCTGAATACATGGAATCCCACTGAACGACTAAGATATGTAAGGGCTGCAAACTTTTCAGTCTGTCCTCTATGATGAAAATGAATTATCCATGGAAAAATGTTATTTATTGTAGGTCAGTGTAAAGATAGCTTTATGACGCCAGTCAAATTAATCCGTAACCTTTCTGGTTATTTATTAGCATGCTGTTTTTTCAGACCATCATCTTTTCGCCTCAAACATGTATAAAACGTGACTTTACTTTATTTATACTTTATTTAAGTATAAATAAATCAACTAAAGTAAAGAAGAGCTAAACGCACTCCATTTCATATTATATGTCAAACGATTTATGCAACAGTTGCTATTGCTAATAGATGCGGTGTGTGATGGTATATCATACTGGAAAGTCAATTAGCAATGGGCTAATTAGCAAACAATCAATTACAAATGGAAACGATGTAGTGTACATAAAAACACAGCAGATTTTTTGACTGCAAATCTAGTTATGCGATATAAAAGGCTATAGGCCATATACAAATGAGCCACCACGGTCGCAGATATAAGCAAACAAAACTTGCTTCTAAAACAAACGAATTGCCGAAGCATATGATTTAAGATGCTATTGCCTATTAGCCTCTATGTATCATGGTTACATTTGCAGAAATTAAATTATTGTAATGACTGCAGAGTTTTTCTCTCTGCAGTATCATTTCTGGTGGTTTCATTGAATCGTTAAATTTCTGTGTAATTTCTGTTACAACTTAGTAGTAGGGAAGTAGTTGTAGCTTAGTATTATTATCCAAGTAGGCTACTAGTCCGGTATTAGTAGGCTACTATATAAAATATTATTTAAAAAGGCTATACCCAATATTTCATCACTTTAGTGTTAATGTAGCCTCCGAGATTTACACATACGCTATATACTGTATTTATAACGCCTTTTATTTTAGAATGCACATGCCCAGATTGGCACCACTCAAAGAAACAAGAAGGCGCCTTACTTGAGCAATAATCTTTTGAGGCTAACGCAAATATGACTTAATTTTACTAAAAAACTTCACAAATAGTCTCTCTGATTGGCAAAGGAAAACTATTAGCATATTAGATGTCAACTGGTGCGTACAGTTTCCAGATTTTACCCTAGAACCAACACTGAACCAACCTCCAAACAATATCAGTGTTCAGATAATAATAATAATAATAATAATAATAACAACTCTAAAAATATTATATATGTTTTAGTCAGCAAACCTAAGTGCATTATTATTTTGAGCATGAATAGCTATACATGTATATACTTAGGCATAAAGTTACATTCTGCGACTGATTTTACCTTTAAGATGTCCACGAGGTGGTACTCTTCAATTGCACTTTTTTGGAGGGGGTAGAAAAGGAACGCTCGTTCAGAATAAGATGAATAACATCTAGGCTATAGCTACCGTAGCTATAGGGGATTTTACTAGACAGTTGAAGTTAAATATTGTTTAGTATCCCGGGGATTTATTTGGTGATTGTAGCAATGCTCTGCCCACATACCCACAGAAAAACCTCACCTTTACCATCGTAAGTAAAGGACTGGAATCGATCAGAGTGGGGAATCACTGTCGGTGCGAATGCAAACGGAGAGCGCATACAATTTTAGGTTAAAATGAAAGTCGCACTCTAAGCATTCAGAGATCTGCAACAGGGAGCAAAACATTGTCGGTACACGAGGCAGTAACCTTGTAGTCTGCCTTATCGGCACTGAAAAATACATCAAGAGAAGACCGTAAGGCTAACATAGAAAAATATGGATTTAAACCCGTCCTGGCGCAGGTTAGACTGAAAAGGGGGGTGGGGGAAGGGGGTGGGTGATGTGGGGAAGCGCAAGCATGCTATTGCGGCGTGGTGCGTGACATGAAGGCAAGACGAGCCTTTACTCAACTCGCAGGCATAGGCTATCCCGATATCTAGGCAAATTACCGAGACACTACAGAACACGGGCTGTCTGAGAAAACTGTGGCTAGGAAGGAGTAAAGAATCTAAAAGGTAAGGGGATCGTTTGGTTGGATTTCAGACATATGTTTATGTAGATTGTGGGGACATATACCATCAGTTATCAGGATCGCATGCCCATGCCAATACAAATGTAATGTATAACCATTCACATTATGACTTGCGTTGAAAGAAAATCACATTATTTTTCTGACATTGTGTTCCACTGTGAATTTACATTTGTATGGCAATATAATGCTGCCAATGCTGATGTACGTCTTTATTCACTATGGTAGCATTTTGATTCAAGCTCTTCACACATCAGAATCGCAGAATTTTAAGTCTTCACCTGCTGAGGTTTTATTTGTTTCGATGTTTAATGCGTAATCATGAATTTTCTATACAAACGCAACAGGAATATTGAAGGATTTATATTGCATTATAAGTTATTCACTGCAGTGGTTTCAAGGTAAACAGTACCGCACGGCTTTTCAGCACCAGGGATAGCGCCCAAGGGCGACAGCATCTATGGTTGTGCTAGACCTCGCGGTATTAAAAGACATTCATCACTTCTTTCAGACATTATCTTTAACGTAGTTCTCGATGTTAGTGAGCACGTTCGACGATCTACGACGTAGGACTGGAGTAACATACACTTGGTAAACAGAATAATAAAATAATCTAAATATAACCGATATGTCTGTTTGTTCAGTATTGACGTCTAAAGGGTAACTTATTACTACATACGTTAAATATTATAAAGATATCTATCCGTCTGCGTGTGTATGTGTGTGTGAGAGATAGATAGATAGAAAGACAGACATACTCGAGTTTTCTCGGTATATCCTTTGGAGAAATATTGGGAGAATAATTATGTAGATGCTACAATATAACATGTACAGTGCCGCTATTACCAATATATTATTGTTGTGATTTTATGATATAGCCTACTACCATACAACTTATCATTTTAATTTCAGGTAACAGATGAACATGATAACTCGTGCCGAGAGTGCAGTGTCAGTGATTTAATCTATAATAACTGACGCTATACCATACAAAGACATTGTATAGGATTGTTCGACTGCGGGGAATGTATGGACAGGTAGGTAGATGAATGAACAATAGATAAATAAAAGTAACTGAATTCGATTTTATGAAGAGCATGGCGGGAGATGCACATTCTCACTACAAGATAAAGTGAGTTTCATGAAAATGCCGTGTTCTGGCTGCAACAAGGCGAAAACAGTGCACGCGAAGAAGAACTGATACAATGACAGGTACGCTATTTCTATCCCGCTGGGAGCTCGCGCCATGAAAAGAGAGAAAATAATCGGTGTCATGATTTATTGCTTATGCTCCTTCTTGTGGTCTAGGAAATTAATAGTTTGTGAGAGCTGCAAGGGAGAGACCTCACAGAAGCAGTTCTCCAAATAATAAGGCTGTAATCACACTGTCAAATAATAACATTATCTGACCCGTCGTCCTCCGTACTGATAGACATTTAGCTGCATTCCCCGTCTCCTTCCGTCATTCAATCAATTCATTTATTCGAAGCGTGATTAGTTGTTCTAATTTTATAATTGATTGCTAAATTTCCTCCCCTGAATCTGCCAGTTTTGGGCGTTTTAAATGATCTCTAACGCCTACATGCTCGTACCCTCGAGACACAAACAAAGGAGACCGGAGAATGCTACACTACTGTTTTCGATAAATGCAAAAATCATAATTTTGTTTGAGCAACAATGCTTTGAGGAATTAACTGCACAGTATATTTTATATAATTCTTTAAAATATTTGTTTGTAGCATCACAATTGAACAAGCACTGTAAGATTTTGTTTTTGTCATTTTTATATTGTCATGGAAGCTTTGGATTTTCCCAGCCTCACAGCTTCAACATAAACATTATGTCCAATCAGAAGATGATTTCTAACACTTTGCTTTGCCTTGTCTTTTCTCAAGGTTATGAAGCCAACCATCACCTGCACCTTCTCAGTAACACGTTGCCTTGGAGACATTTCTTCATTAGACCATGTTTGGAAATGCCTGTGAAATGAAAGCGTTGCTGTACCCAGAATGGAATAGAAGGCTTCAGAGATATTTCACCAGCCAGCACATCCTGCCTCTCTTCCAGTCATGAAGTTTCCCTAAGCGTACATGAGGCACATTCGTGGCTTATCCAAAATGAGCCTCTGGTTTCTCCTCGTGCTTTTGCTGTCGGAGGAGATTGGGTTGGTGAGCATTGGATTCCTGGTGGACGCCCAAGCTAACGAGAGGCGGGTCGTCGCCCATGTCCCCGGCGACATCATCATCGGGGCCCTGTTCTCAGTCCACCACCAGCCTCCGGCCGACAAGGTGCACGAGCGGAAGTGCGGGGCGGTGCGGGAGCAGTACGGGATCCAGCGCGTGGAGGCCATGCTGCACACCCTGGACCGCATCAACGCCGACAACAAGATCCTGTCCAACATCACGCTGGGCTGCGAGATCCGTGACTCCTGCTGGCACTCCGCCGTGGCCCTGGAGCAGAGCATCGAGTTCATCCGCGACTCGCTGGTGTCCACCGAGGAAGAGGAGGGCATGGCGCGCTGCTCCGAGACGGGAGCCACGCCCATGCGGGGCAAGAAGCCCATCGTGGGCGTGATCGGACCTGGCTCCAGCTCGGTGGCCATCCAGGTGCAGAACTTGCTGCAGCTCTTCAATATCCCCCAGATCGCCTACTCCGCCACCAGCATGGACCTCAGCGACAAGTCCCTGTACAAGTACTTCATGAGGGTGGTGCCCTCCGACGCCCAGCAAGCCCGGGCCATGGTTGACATTGTCAAGAGGTACAACTGGAGCTATGTGTCGGCCATTCACACAGAGGGTAAGCTGGGGTTCCTTTTTTATCTGTGCAGAATGCAGAGGTTTTTCATACATGCGCCATGCGATTTTCATACATACGCCATGCGATTTTCATACATGCGCCATGCGATTTTCATACATGCGCCATGCGATTTGTCATTCTGCTGGGACTGTTACCTCTGCAGCCGGTGGTTCACAGGCTCCTGGACCTCAAGTCTCCACCAGTTCCTAATGTTCAGCGTCAAGCTATTCCTGTATGCCTTGGAGGTGTGAAGCAGTCTTATTCCTTTGTTTTATCGTGTAACCAATGACAGATTGTTACAAAGAAATATACAGAGAATGGGCAAGCCATCAGCAAAGATTAATACCTTAAACTGAATTATTAATAGGTGAGAAAAAGTAAAAATATCTTACTGAGGTCAGCCTAAAAATGGTCTTAATTCTCTGCACATGTAAAAATACATTTCGATTATAATTTCTGTTGAAAATACTTTTTTTTCTATCAGGAATATAGCTGAATTTTAGGATAATTTTTCACAAAGCTATCTTCAGATGGTACATTATATCCCAATCAAAGTGATTCCTGTGGTTTCTGGACATTTCAATATTAAAACCCATGTGGGATCTGCTTAAAGTGAACACGTTGCTATCCTAATACACGGATTGCTGCCTAGACGACTCCCTATAACAGACTTCAATTAATTATACAATTAGGCTGAATTAGGTAGTTTCTCAGTGACCACATGGATGATGAGCCAGTCTAATGGGTAATAATTCCCATTTAAAAAGATGGGGATGACTCATCGTTCAAAAAGATGGTGATGGCTTTACACGGCATACTGTCTCTGGGATGCTCGTCGTTTGTGACGAGTCATCATTTCCGAATCGTTTTACAGATCAGCTCATTAGAAGCCACATTTTCCAATTTGTTCAGATATAATTGATCTCTTCTCTTGTTAAGAACACTATCAAAGGCCTGTTATAGTGACAGTTGTGATGAAAGTGATTAAACAACCTTTCCTCTCTCTGCCCCTCCACCACTGACAACTCCAACTCACCACCCATTAGGGGAGGGGTAGCATGACATAAGGCCCCCACTGTACTGCATGTTAATGCTGTTCTGTGGAAGCTGTGGGGGAGACCTGACCGGGGAAGTGTGTGTGTGTGTGTGTGTGTGTGTGTGTGTGTGTGTGTGTGTGTGTGTGTGTGACCCCATCACATTGCTTCAAAATGACACCTTAAAAGGCTCTTGACACCTCTGAATCACCACACATAACGGCTCTCCTTTTAAATGTGGCCAACTAATTGAAAGGCAAAAAGATACAGAATGTGCATATACAGTATGTAGATATGCATGCAGTACTGTATTTATAATGCATTCATTGAATTAAAATATAGATGAAAATAGGCCTCCAGCGTGGTCTAGTGGTCCGACGCTGGCCATGGCGACCGGGGTTCAATTCCCTATCGCGCCAGAGTCGGCTCTGGCCGGGAGTGCCACAGGGGGCGGCAATTGGCTGTCTGCCCCAGGGAGGGGGGAGGGAAGCCGACACAGTTCGCTGTGCACAGGAGTGATTCTGGGGTGCTGGAATTACAGTCGACAGCAGACGAGTGCTGTCTCGGAGGAGGCATTGCTTCGCCTTGTCACTGCCGGTCACAGGGCTACGGCAGCGAACTATGAGGGAGGGGATTGACCTAAGAATAGCGGGAGTAATTGGCTACCAAATTGGAAAAAAATGGGATAAAAAAAAAAAAAAAAAAAAATATATATATATATATAGATGAAAGTGTACTATGAAACATATTACAATACATATGCCAGTGAATGACTTTGTTGCAGTTATTCATGTTTAAAAAAAGCGTGTGTCAAACAGCAGTTGCTGTTGAGGTGTAAGGGTTAGAGGAGGGGTTCTGGGACTAAATAAAGGACAAAGCATCAATCCTCTGGGGAGATGTCTCCACTGCGTAACGTACAAATGTCCACTGTTCTCCAAAAGTGCTTTTGGCAGCATCTCAGGAGCCCAGCTGTAATCACTGTAAGCAGGGCTGTTGGAACCACTTTAGCTTCCTCTAGAGCTGAGGTTGTGTGCTGTGGGCCGTCCCTGTGCCTTCTGTATGAGAACAAATGCAGATGACATGCGGCAATCAAATCCCCCACACATCTGTATCTGCATCTCTGTCTTGGCCTCACAGAGTTTGACCTTGATCGAATACCTCAAGGACATCAGCATTCCTTTGTCCTCCTCGATAGTGCATTATCGTAAACATTGTTTCCATGGTAAAAATCTTGTATAGTGGAGAGGACCAACTTCACTTACAGTCGCCATGCAACGCACATATGCAGAGACTCGAGGTCAAACACAATCCATGCAAATGTATCTGAATATCTCGGGGAAGAGATTGCTGCACGCGTCAGTCTGCAGCACTTTCAGTGCAATGAAGAGGAATGCAAGCACATTAAGAGAGAAAAACCCTCAAAAACTCCTTTGGTACTTCAGACATAAAAAATCTGCCACCCCCTCGGTTCCCGGCAAAGACTAGAGAACAGTACTCACTGGTCTGTGGTCCTTATCAACGTCTAGACAGCTGCTTCGGAGAGAGGACGTAGGCGCTGCTGTGTCGGAGCCGGGCGGGGTGGCTGTAAGAAGCAGAGACACACTCTCATATGTACGCAGCAGCCTAGTCGCAGCACCCATCTGCTGCAGCTCAGACTAACAATCCCCCACAATCCCCTCGCAAAAAAGTTGCCTTGAGACCAGACCGTTTATTTAGGGCGTCAACGCTCTTCCTTTCACGTTGGCAATTTTCCCTTTCAATGATTATTTCGCGTTCATTCCTAATTGCAGTTTCAAAGTGGTTTAAAAAGGTATCGAAAAATTCACTTCCTATGTTGTTCCGACTACTAAACAGCACCAAAAGCAAAGTGCAAGGCAAAGTGCCAAGCTGGACATCCAAATGAACACCCAACTAAATTGCCCACATTTTATTTTCTCATCGAGCAACCTTAAGTCTCTTCGAGAAAATGTTATGGCCAGTAATGAGCATGTATTGTTATAATAAAGTTATATAAAGTATTCACACAGTCTACTGTCAATTAATATTATATTAAGGCAATCAGAGGAATCTTAGACATGCCAGCCACTTCAAAGAGGGAATACAGTGGCAGCGAGAAGTGGTTTGAGAACCCGCAAGTTTCTGGGTTTCATTCTTAAAACGACAGGACACTGTGGCTTGATTAAAGAAATGTATCCTAATTGTTCTAGTAATATTTATTTTGCTGACTGAAGACCTCATCCAGGGCAACGTGATTAGTTTACTTTCCACATATTTGCTCACACTGCTGAATATTGACTGAAGCAAGCCAGGTTAAATGCTTTGCTTGCTGAGGCACAACAGCAGTGGCTTATCTGCGACCTGCAACCCTTAGGTCGACCAGCGTTTTAACTTTTGCACCAGATTACCACCCCACAGCCAGATGTGTTACTGTCAACATTAAACAGATTGCCCAATAAACACTGTGTAAAAGCAACAGCTTAGCGAATAAATCATGCAGACTTGAAAATTAAAGTTTCGCCATGGTGAGATTTATTTTCCATTCTCATCCATCCTCCATTTCCCTTCTTTAATTTGCATTGTAAACTTTGGGCTGCGAAAGTGCCGAAGAGATAAATAAAACATTAAAGTTAAAAAAGTAATTTGATCTTTTCTTCTGCTGCGCTGTACAAGAGGCTAAAGAGAATGCAGATCTGAAGTCCAGGCAGCGAGATTGAGGAGAATGTGCACTGAACCACAGCTGACATTAATCCTTTAATGAGCTCCTGATTAGTCCACTTCATAACTGATCAACACATCCACCGCTTTTACATTACAGTCCATTTTTTTCTTTAAGAGAAAACACAGGATTTACTGTAATTGTTCTTTTGTGCTCTGTGATATGCACCACCCAGTCCTTTTGCAGCAGCCATTCATTTCTTTGTCCTGTTAAGCTTGTAATGTTGGATTTACTTCTCTCCCTCCCTCTGCAGTAGTGAGAACCGATATTCATAATTCAACCAGACGCACACAAAGGCAGATTTATACATTTTTATTTCATCACAATTAATATTCTCCCCAAATTGTAAATATGCTTATTTGAACAGATCCCATTTTCCCTCCTAACTTGAGTAATGTTGTAACTGCATAACAAGGAAACATTCAACCATTATATGCCTGGTATTTCACGTGCTACGTTTTGTGGTTGAAAACATCTCTCAAAACAGCTTTAGCCCCAGGTGAATGATTATATCTAATTGAAGACCATGCCAGGTCAATTTCAGTGTCATTGTTTCGTGCTGTGAGTTGTCCTGGATAAGCAGATCTGCCAAGCAGAAAAACACAGTCTTGTTGGAGAAAAAAACAATAATGCTAATACTAAATATTATTTATCTTTAATGTATGTGTATAGCTCTTTGTATGTATGCATTTATGTTCTTTATCTACATCTACCCATATGTGTGTTTGTAGGTATAGTGTGTGTGTGTATATATAACCTATATACTGTATATATATACTACCAAACGGTTTAGAACAAACCCATTTTCCAGTTTTTACTGAAATTTATGCAGAAATGTAAACATTATTTTTCTGTTTTTGGTAACCTAAACTTTTTTTTTAAACCTCTGGCAGTTTACCGCTTACCTTTGTACCATTTCAGGTTATTCACTGGACTTGAACTGCTTAAATTTCAGTAAAAACTGAAAATGGGGGTGTTCTAAAACTTTTGTATATACACCAGTAGTGTATATATATTGTATATTGTAGTGCCACTTGGGGTGGGGTGACACCTTTTCAGAGGGTGTAGGCAATTGGGCGTAGGCAATTGAAGAATTGAAGAGGAGGCAGTATTCAAACCAAAATGATAATTTTATTAAATGGATCTTTACAAAACATAAAAAGGATAATCGGGAAAAACAAGCCATGTTTTCAACCAATCAGTAGTCGGTACACAAAATGGGGTTCTCAAAACAATCAAAGTCAAGCCAAGTAAAGTAAACAATCCAAAACAATCCTTTAACACCCACTCACTCACTCACTCACTCACTCACTCACTCACTCACTCACTCACTCACTCACTCACTGCATGTTTCCCTTCCGGTACTTTGTGACTTGTTTGGGGAAAAGGTGCGTCTTTTATTTCCTCTCCAAATTTGATTCAGTTGTCAGCATTCTCAATTGCTTGCCTTGCTTCAGCTGGTGGACATGAGGTGTGGGACTGCGGGCTGCTGGGAGCTGTAGTACTGATGGCTCTAGTTTCTCACAAGTTAAAGGGGCAGGCATCCATTTCCCATGCTGCCCCTTGAGATGCCACACATACTATATACATGAATGTATGTTAACTGCCAAAAACATTCCATGGCATATGGTTTGATCACTTGTGCCCTGTGAGTGGAAGCATTGTCACCCTGGAAGAGACCACTCCCACCAGGATAGAAATGCTTCACCATAGGCTGAATGTGATCACTTAGAATGGCTTGTATTTATTGCCGTTTACCTTGCCCTCTAAGGGGTCGGACCTTTACCTTGCCCTCTAGCGGACCTAAAGCATGCCAGGAGAATGCACCCTACACCATAACAGAGCTACAGGTAGTGGAAAAAATGGAAACACCAGTCACTTAATAGGGTTTTGGGCCAACGTGTGTAGCCAGTATGGCCTGTAAGCACCATGGCATAGAGTCTCCCAGTATCCAGAATTTTATAGGAATAGATTACCACTCTAGAAAAAGTCAATCAACTTGTGGTGATTTGCTGTGATGCGTTGAAGGGTAATTCCACATGCAGTCAATTCCCAATTGATCTCAGTCCTCTTGATTTTCAGGATAATTGTTTTCCAATGTTTTTCTTTGTGTGAAATAGTGAAGCCTGTGAACAGCTTACCAGCAGCTCACAGCAGATAAAAGAGTTAATTTTTGGGACTATTTCTTGGGACATCCCTCCTCCCCCTTCTGTAATGCGGTTTCATCGCCGGTTGGAAGTGAAAAATAATTTGGCATTTTTGCCATTTAAAAGGGCTATCAGGTCTTCCCCTGTCAGTTGTGTCACTGATCGCTCATGGTGATTACCATTTGGCATTCTGGAACCAACTGTGTCGTTAACCAGAGTGCAATAAGGTCAGTCAGTGACGCAGCGGTTTACCCTCTGGGGAAATGCCAGTGAGGAGCAGGCAGCAGGTTGGGAGAGCCGTGCACTGTGGCAGAATGTACAATTCTCTCTCTCCCTTTAACTCCTTCCTACCATATGTAAACTTAGGGATATTCCAGTGTGCATTTCAGCACAGCCTCCGCACTCAGCACAGACCTCCTGCTTGTAGAGGAGTATCACAGATGCCCCTCATTCCCAACCCCAATCATTAAAATATCAAAAAAATCAATTTAATTCAGTTCAAATGGACCTTCATTGGCATGACAAAATGAATTGTGTTGCCAAAGCATAGTAACCCAGGAACACAAACTACACAAATAACAATGATCTAAACAACAAAAATGATATATCGCTGAGGAAATGTTGGATGTCACCACTCGTCGGTGGACTAAAATGGAAGGATGTACTAAAGTAGCCTCACCTTAGCACAGTCAGATTGCATCATAGGGAGATTTTTGTAGCAGTGGGCGCCTGCAGTGCTGCTGGACCCATGCAGAAGCTGAGCTCATGAAACGCTGCCCCTTGTGGTGTTTCGGTGAATGACATGGAGAAGTGTTGCGTGATCTCATGCAGAGGCAGAGGCCTTGTTGACGTCTGCTGACACATTATCGCATAACCCTGCATACTGGCCTGCGTCTGCTGGAGATTATATCTCTCTCCGCACGTGAGAAACAATGACACGCAAAATTGCCTTTGTATGTGGACAGTTAAGGACAGCTCTTTAAAGGATTAAAAACGAAGGGGTCAGGGAAAAGGGAGGGAGCCAGCGGGTCATCTCTATGAGATTAATGGTGATGTATCCTCCAATCTCGCAGGCCTGGGGTCTGTTGCCATGGTAAACAGTGTGATAAGCGGCTCTGTGGGCTGCAGGAATGTGAAGTGTAAGTCATTAGTGAGAGGTTTACCGACAGAAGTGTGCTGTGAGGTGCCAGACTTCATCCTCATTCCTCCTCATCGCTGCGTGGCAGTGTATCACAGGTGTGTCACGTCCCCTGTCCCACGACAGTTGTCACACCTGTACGCCCCTTTATCATCGACTCTGACTCTGTCCTCATCCTGGATCCAGTCTGTTCAATCCCTGCATCCTTCGCCATAGTCTTCTTACCCCTCCTCATTCTTTTTTTTTTCAAAAAGATTTTGTTTCTGATTTTCTCCCATTTTCTCCCAATTTGGTAGCCAATTACACCGGCTGTTTTTCAAGTCAATCCCCCCCTAGTAATGTGAGTTCGCTGCCGTAGTCCTGTGACTGGTAGTGACGAAGGTGAAGCATCGTCTCCTCCGAGACGGCACTCGCCAGGCCCTTGACCGTAACCCGATACTACAGGGCCACTCTTGTGCGCAGCGAACATCTTGTCGGCTTCCCTCCCCCCTCCCTGGGGCGGACAGCCAATCGCCGCCCCTGGTGGCACTCCCAGCCAGAGCTGACTCTGGCGTGACGGGGAATCGAACCCCGGTCGCTGTGGCCAGCGTCGGACGTTGTAACCACTGGACCAGGCGGGAGGCCCCCACCCCTCCTCATTCTTATCCATTCTTAGCATCGGCCACCGTTCTCTTCCGTTCATCCCCCTTCATTCTTATCCTTGAGTACATTTACATTATTAACTTTATTCCAACACTGTTTTCCACTCCTATCCCTGTACAATCCCTCATACCAGTAGCAATTATTCAGCTTGAAATAAAGAGGGCTGAAACCCATACTTTTAAATAGATGAATACTCTCAACCTGCTTTTGTTTACATTCCTTGAAGCAGTTCATTAGCTGAATAATCAATACCAGTAAGTATAGCTTCCCAATTGTATTTTCTGATAGCATTTTATTTACATTACAAAATGGTGTAGTATTTTCTTGTGGATAAATGTACTCTTTGTCCTCCTTGCCTAAATTCAATATTTACTTTGTAAATATCTGTTAATCTGATTTGTGCAGATCAGGCAGTTTAATGCTCATGAAAAAGCACAGACGTTTTTACCTAACTGAAGCTATATGCTCGGCTTTTTATTGCACGTTTCTTAAAGCTAGTGTGCTTTACATTTAGCGGAGTTAAGTTAAGTTAAACGTATAACCTATTCTTTGAAAGTATTCAATAGATGTGTACTTAATTAAAGCTTTGTGATTACTCATCAATTGATAATTGGATTACATTATTTTATGTTTTGTTGTTTGTTATTCTGGTAATGATGGTATATATTGTGTCCCTTAAGTCTGGTTTCTGTACAACAAATGTTCAAATAGACTTCCTGTTCCTTGCATATGTTGATAAGATATTCCAAACTTAAACAGCCAAAATGCTGGTGCCAGTCTCTGGTATGATTTGTTCTGGTAAATAAACATATATTATCATTAGAACTTTAATCACACAGTCAAAGTGGACATTCATGTTGGTTATTATTCTATTTTTATTATTCTACCTGCAACAGGAAAAAAAAACATTTGAGATGCACTACCCTATGAGGTTGGATATACTTACTGGACACCAATTATTGTAATATGGCTCCCCATCAAATTTAATCTGAGCCATTTAATAATTGATGATAGCCATGATTGTCACATTGTGTTTTTAGACCAGAACAATGTAGTGCATATGATTTGGGGACATTTCTGTGGGTTGGTACATGTAGCCTTTTTTGGATTACTACCAGACTACTAGTAAAATAGAAATATTCACACCGAGTCTTGCACAGAACCAAAAATGAAGCCTCCGTTGCAGTTGTGTTCCTTCAAGAACTCTCCTCTCAGCTAGAGAGAGGGGGGGTGAGCATGCTGAGGGTTTTCTAAAAGAGGCTTTCAGAATCCTGTTGCCCGGGCAAGGTGATATGACAACAGCTGTATAGGGAGCTGTGCTGAGAACGGAAATGCAGCTGTGAATTGGATTCTGAGACCTGGAAATTGCTGTGGCGATGGTAGGGCAGCGACTTACAAGATGTGCAAAAATACATGGTAGGAACAATCATAGTTAGCGCAAGAGATCAGTGCAGTAATGCAGCGATAGACATCATTGCAGGTAGCTGCGTACCATACCTGTAACACTGGGAAGGAAAAGGTTAGTAATTTTTTTAAATAAAAAATAAAAAAATTAAATTAAATGGAGTAAGCAGGGGTATAGTGTTGAACAAATAGGCAGTGGTGATGACAATTAGCTAGATGTACAGATTTCAGTGGTAGTGGAGTCTGAAAAGGTGGGTTTTGAGTCTCTTGCAGAAGATCGCAAGTGATTCCGCGGTCCTGACCGATTGTGGAAGGTCGTTCCACAGAGAAGAGGCGAGACCGCGAGGAGCGGCTGCCAGGTGCCCGAAGGGATGGGGCAGTCAGTTTGCCAGAGGAGGCGGAGCGGAGGGGTCTGGCTGGGGTGTAGGGAGTGATACCTCTAACCGCTTGAAAAGCAAGCACCAGTGATTTTAATCTGATGCGTGCTGCGATGGGGAGCCAGTGCAGAGAGGAGAATAAAGGGGTGATGTGGGTGAACTTCGGCTGGTTGAACACCAGACGAGCAGCAGCATTCTGGACTAGTTGCAGTGGCTTGATGGCACAGGCCGGCAGGCCTGCCAGCAAGGAATTGCAGTAGTCCAGTACTTGGTTCTTTAAAGGGTCCAATTTATTCCTTCAGTAGAGACCAGCTGTGCTGGCAGCCACACAGCTGGCCTGTGCTCATGCCAATGGATTCTCTCAAGCTGTTCCCAGAGAACGTCCGTCCTATGTTCGTATTTTGCCTCTAATTTAGCCCTGTCAGTCTGGGCGCTGTATTCCCTCGTTAAAGAAGGACATTCCGCAACACAAAACAACTGAAATTCCTTGCTGGCAGACTCCACTACCACTGAACTCTGAACATCTAGCTAATTGTCACCACCACTGCCTATTTGTTCAACACTATATACCCCTGCTTACTCCATTTAATAAAAACAAAACAAAAAAACGAACAAAAAAACGTGCTAAATGCCTAAAATGTAAATGTAAATGTAACTAAAAAGGTCCCGGCTCACAGCATCTCTAATAAGTTACAATAGATGGTAGTTCTGTATCAGTGCAGAAAGACATTTCAATGAGAGCCTCAGCCTGGCTTTATTCACACCATCCTGGAGTAAAAAATGAAATACATTGCTGACCCCCATGACAAAAACAAGCTCAAAAGTACCCATACGTTATAACTGTACACTTATGAAATTCATATATACTTTAGGAGAATGGAGTCTTTATGATTTTATGTACAACATGATCCATCCATCCATCCATCCATTGTCTAAGCCGCTTATTCCTGGTCAGGGTCGCGGGGGGGGCTGGAGCCTATCCCAGCATGCGTTCCGGGCGAGAGGCAGGAATACACCCTGGACAGGTAATCCATCGGGGCACAGGGCAATTTAGACTCTCCAATTAGCCTAACGATGTCTTTGGACTGTAAGAAACCGGAGTACCCGGAGGAAACCCACGCGGACACGGGGAGAACATGCAAACTTTGGATTCGAACCCGAGACCTTCTTGCTGTGAGGCGACAGTGCTTGTACAACATGAGACATATATAAATAAATTGCTCCAATGGTTCTTGGATATTAGTTACTTTTATGTTTTCTTAGATAGGTTCTTTGTTTGGTGCTTAACTGTGCCAGTTAGAACAGTGCACACATGCGCTATCAGTGGTAACGGATGGCATACATTAGAGGGATTACTGCACTGTAATATCTTTTGCCAGAACATATCATCGAAAATCGATGTCAGCTAGAATAAATAAAAAACCAGGCAATTATATTTCGTTAGATTTAAAAATTTTTGTATGTTAAAATGTCATTGCTGTATAGATTTAATGGGTTGAATGTCCTTCTATTGTTTTATCCATTCTGTCATTCTATGTGTTATCATGTAGACAAGCAATTTATTTTCTGGAATATTTTAGAATTCATTTGCGATAATCATTGTGTGTAGGCATTATTTAGCTAGCGAGGGTAGACTACTGACTACCCTCTTGGTGGGGCCAGTACATTAATGTACATCGAGATAAACCACTGCAATTTAATCACTGATTAAATCTTTCCTTCTCACTCACAATAGGGGGAAACAGGATTATATTTTACAAAGCGCATTTGTTATAACATATGAATAATTTATGAAAGCAAGTATGGCCTGTATTTCAAAGACAGTTTGTAAATCAATGCGATGCAATTTATGGTAATTCAGAACACTGCCAAAACACAGACTTACTTACTTATGGTTCTTAACAGGACCCATCTGAAATACTCCAATAATGATTAATCTGTGGATATCATATATCTGTCTTTCATAGCAGCGGAAGTGATCCCACTCATATGCATGCTGTGCAAAATGGCACCGACCTCCAGCTGACCTTTAAAAGTGGATCCCTTCTAAATCTCCTATGGAAAACCCTGACAATGGCCATGGAACAGAAAACACAACAGTACAGTTAATTTTCTCTTTAGATTTTCTTTCATCCACTGGTCTCCGTTTGGAGTTTGTGTGTGCCCTGTGATGGATTGGCAGCTGCTGCTGCAGTAACCTTAGCCGCAATGGATGGATGGATGGATGGATTTTCTCTCCACTGGTCCCCTCCTCTTCCTCATCTGGGTGTCCCTCGCCACTCTTTTTAAACAAGGTGGAAAGTAGGTCACTCTCCCTGCTCTATGAGATTACCCACATCACCACACCACCAGTCTCTTTAATGATTTGGCCAGCCAGTATGGGTGCATTTAACTAGATTTTTAAAAATGTTTTTGCAGACTGACTTTACGTCCCAGTCCGGTAATGGGGGGGGACAGGATGTTGCCTGGTGGAAATGCTCCTGGCTCTGAATCAAATACACATGGTGGGGAAGGCAGGGCAGAGATGGTTCACGCCGATGTCTCTCTCCACTGTTTAATGAGCGCGTGTAATCCTGCCCGATGCCAGGTTTGTGTGAGGTAGCAGCCTCCCTGCGGTGCTGAGCCCATGCCCTGACCCTTTTATTCCCAGACCTTGTTGGCTGCGCTCATCCAATGCTGTTAGTTTCACTGCTGGTTCCTGTGCAGTCGACAAAATGACCCCATCTCAATATTTATGTGTTTAATCTCATGTACATAATAAGTACACAGTCTCACCCACAGCAAATTGCAGTGTCTTTTTTATGGCCTCTTGTGTACCACGTGCAGTGGCGTCCTATTTCCTGATCTCAATATTTATGCATTTAATCTCATGTACCTGCTTAGTAAACAGACTTACGCACGGAAACCCGCAGGGTGTGTTTGTGCACCCATTGGCCCACAGCAGAGGCTTCACTGGGATGGGCGAAAGGTAGCAGCTTTACCAGTCGCTCTGGCCGGCCAGGGATTTGAACACACAGCCCTCCAATCTTGAGTTCAAAAGCCCTCACCGCTACCAGAAGTACAAACAGATGGCACCTGGTGATCCATGGATAGGTGTTTACTCTGGACCTTCAAAAAGAAAAGAGACTTTGTGTACATACTTCCTGAACACGGATAAAGACGGATGGTCTTTCAGACCTCCAGCCGATTGGTGGAAACCCCGGCGGTGCGGGCATGGCTCTAATCCTTTCAGACATAGGACTCTGGTTTTCTTGTCAAATGCAATCAGCATCGTTAAGCCAGAACGGTGGCGCATTAAAGCATATCTTCCTTCATGCTGGTAGTTTCAAAACAAGAGACCTGCGGTGCAGTTGTAAAAGTTGGTTTAAGAAGAATACATTGCCTGTGGGTGTGGTGAGGGTTTGGTTTCATTATAGCCAATCAGATCATAACCTAGAGAAACAATATTTCCATCGATCGGGTTTATACAATGGCTCAGAGCGGTGCAATAACCACATGAAGCATGGAGTTCTTTTCTCTCGCTCTTAGCCCCTGAATCCCTCCTTCTCTCGCTCTGCTGCATCTTCTGTTCTTCCCCTCCATAAAGACCTCACTCTGCAATAATCTGTTTAAGCACTCATTCATCTGTCTAAAATGAATTAATTCTGGATGCCGCATCGCCAGCATGTTTAAAACCCACCCCTTGTTGCAAAGTTTATTCTGTTTAAAAAAAGTATTGGCTGCGGCATCGCTATGGTCCTGCCACGAGAGAGGAAAGGTCAGTCAGAGCCTGTAACCATCATCAATTATCATTCTATTTTCTTGAACCTTTTGACCCACTGATCACAGCACGTTACCTGACACAACTCTGTTTCCATGGTGAGTAATTTGGTTAAATGTAGCATGGTGGAGCACTTTAGTCTACCTGCTCATGATGGAAATTGCTTAAGCGGCCGAGTGACTGCGTAATCAGCCCATCACTCCCTCTCTCTTTGGGCTTGGCTGACACACAGGTTTTTTTTTTTTTTTTTCGGGAAATGCCCGGGTGTGTCAATCATGTCTGCCTTTTTTTGACAGTTTAATTTTGGCGATCAGTTCCGTCAGAAGTGATGAGCAGTGGACCGGCACAAGGTTTTCCTTTAAAGCTGTTCCATCGGGAGGGGAGATGTGGCCGTGTCTGCCATCTGTCACCGGCTCATCTCACTGTGAACCTAATTACAGGACTTTGCACATGGCTGGTGGACATTCCCTTCTTCACCGTGTCAGGGCCGCGTGCTCTTTTCACCTTTACCTTAAACTGCGTGCTTCAATGTAGCTGGGTGCGCTTTAGCGCGCTGTCAGTTCAGGAACCGTGCTCTGACATGCAGAGACAGGGGATATCAGTGAACGCTTTTACACTGTTGTTGCGCTGGTAGCTTTAAGTCACACCTACTGTGGTGTTGATTTATAGTAATGTTTGTTGTGATGTGTGCGGTTCTAAAAACATTTCGAGAACCTATTTCTTCCCCTATACACAGCACATAGACGCAACATATTACATTAAAACCACACCTCATATTTCATAGTGGCAGTGTTATCATAATGGAGGTTAGGGAACTGGGCTTGCAACGCAAAGGTTGCAGGTTCGATTCCCAGGTGGAGCACTGCCGTTGTACCCTTGAGCAAGGTACTTAACCTGAATTGCTTCAGTTAATATCCAGCTGTACAAATGGATTGTACTGTATGTAAGGAAAATGTAAAAAAAAAACTGTGTAAGTCGCTCTGGATAAGAGCGTCTGCTAAATGCCTGTAATGTAATGTAATGTAATGGTTACAAAAAACCCAGAGTAGGTTTTTGAATGGTAAATGTATGAAACAGCATGCACACATTCAAAATGATTGGGAGAATAGCACATTCATGCCTCCATGCTTGTGACAGCCGGAGAGAATGGTCTTAGTTAAATGCTGTAGGTTGGATCTTTAACGGTTAGTCTGCCACTGCATTGACTGCTGCTCAGGCAGTGTGCCAACCACCATGCAACTGTGTTTAGTATGAATATTTAACTGTTGAGACCCTCTGCATGGTTATAGGCATACTGTATATTAGCATGCTGGAAGCCCCTGCTTACAGGAAGCTGAGGCCGGTGCTCCGCTCTCCCATGCAGGGTTGTGGCACGATGGTGTTATTGAGAGTGCTGTGGTTGCCGAGCCGGTGGCACAGATGGTTTTCAGGTCCCTGATGTTCCCTCTCTCCATGTTATTAAACCAGCAGCCGAAGATCTCTGCACATTTCCCTCCCATACACACACACACACACACACACACACACACACACACACACACACACACACACACACACACACACACACACACACACATATCCTTGCCCCCAGCCACCATATGAAGACAAATGTCTGTGTTAAAGAAAAGTCGCCTGACCATAGCCTTTTCAGGACTGGGGAATAGAGTGGAGCGTATTATCTGCAGTTCCTTTCTGAGCACAATGGGCCACGTACTGTGTCTCACACTTTGATTCTAGTGGCACAGGATTTTATTCTCAGACTGCGGCTGTGGGTTTTCCAAGAGAGAGGCCGTTTTTTGGCGAGGCTTTGATTTGCGGCACCGTGCCTCTAACGTTGGGATGTCGTCGACGTCTTTGACTGCGTGAGCCCTCCTGATCATAGAGATCCATCTCGGTGCTGGTGCTGCTGCTGCAGCTGCGTATGATGAAACATGCCACCGCTTAGCTCAGAGCGCCGTTCCTGTCTGCAGCACACGAGATCGAATGACAGCGTGCAGCACGGCCGGTCCCCCTGACGGATCGGCTCCTCAGCCCCCCTGCGGTAGACACGGACTGAAGTATCCGCAGATCAATGCTTCTTCTCTTTCGCTAGAATGAGCGGCTCATCATTTTTCAATTGATCCGCACCTGGATCGCTGTTGCATGTACCAGAGGAGCGGGCTAAATGGTGAAGGGCAGGAGTGGATGGGGCCAACGCCATGAGGGGCTCACAGAGCCTGCCTCCCCTACTACCTCTGACAGGGCCTAGAGGTGATCTAAAGAGATTTTTATGGGAGGCCACTCACGCAGTTGAGACCTGGTTCCAGCCTCCCCTGTGTCCTCCTTCTCTGATAGCCCCAGAGCCCTCCCCGGTCAGATTCAGAGCTTCCCCCACCCCCAACCGCCAGGACGCGCCTGTAACAGACACCCACTCCTGAGAAAGAGCTCTGTTCTGTCAGGGACGCGGTTCGAAACCCGCCTCTCTACCAGACCGGCCCTGGTCGTCAGCCCCGATCGGAGGCAGCGTTTGGCTGTCCGCCTCCCTGGGAGGGGGGAGGGTGAGCCGGCACGAGTCCGTCGAGGACCAGGTAAAGGCGTCCGTGGTAGAATTCTGTCTCGGAAGAGGCGGATCAATCGGCCCGGAAAGAGTGTCTCGACCCGGAGGACGGGCGGCGGATTCGTGGGGGAGGGGAATTGAGATAAATAGAGGGTATAATTGGCGACCTGACTTTTCCCGCCGCCATGGGACTCTGAGAGCGCCAAAGGATCCAGGGGGAAGCAGGAAGCATTCATATTGTTTGAGAGACAATAAGGTTATCAAACATGCTCGAGTCACATTAACGGCTCCAGTGGAGTTGAATTACTTCGTTATCTCTGTCACAGAGTGCTAGGTGTGGTTACTCTGTGGGCGGGTGAGTGGACGAACCAGAAAAGACCAGGAAAAAAAGGTGCCGAAGCAGATGACGGCTTTATTTTCACTGCTGGGCGTGGCGGCTGGGCATCCTACCAGTAGTAGAATACAAATTCTCAAAACAAGGCAATATCTCCATGTAAGCATCTCAGGTTGTAAAATAATGTGGCACCCATTCCAAACCCCCCGACATAGACTCTTAAATAAACCTATTGATTAGGCAATAGGTAGCAGCTACCATGATTCGCAAGAAGCCACAACTGCCACAATGTCCTGCAGCCCCCATGGGCAGCTGAGGCGCTCTCCGCTCCTGCACTGCTTTTCCCTGGCATCACAAATGCCTTTTCCTTTTCCTTTTGCCAGTGATTGTGGCCGACAGAGGCGTTTTACAGGGGTTTGGAGGTCACTTATCTACAGTGATGTCCACAGATTTAAAAATGTCCCCTCTGACACATTTTGATTTACACTGAAGGGGCGCAGATTCTGTTATTCACCCGAGGGAGGTGCAGTCGCATCACTCCATGTGTTTGATCCCATGACCACGCAGTAAAGGCCTCTACATGCTCGAACGACAACAACGCAACAGCAACACAACCAGAGCTCTGCAACATCAACGCAACCTTTGCGAGGGGGTTTCAGTGGGTGTCGCATATCTAGCACAAAAATCGAACTCGCGACTGCAGCGCAACCGTTCACATAGATGTTGCGCATCATTGATTGGTTGGTTAGCGAATGGAGGCGGAGCTGTCATAGTCATAGTTTATAGGTCACAGTTCATCGAGCTAGTAGCTGACGATAAAGATGGCTAGCATCATTTGTTCGACATGGCATAAAATGAACCAGCTTCAGGAAAGATTGGCTGAAGAATTTTGAAGGTACAGGAGTTTCCCAGCTTTCATGAAAACTTTATTGACCTTGTTCAATACATTGACGCCTACTAGTGTACAGAAGTGTAAGGACACCATGTCGCATAGGCTGCGCATAGCCTTTGCAGAGGTATAAATTGCCGAGTGCTTACAACATTGTTGCATTGCGTGAACTGTGAAGAAGTCGCACAAGTTACGCAGAAGTGTAATGCATCCCAGTGCACCCTGGACCAAACTTTGTATTACACATCCCTCTGCTTATAGCAGGCAGGGGTATATTAGCACCCTGTGCAGAGCTGCTATCAACTTCCCCTCCGCCTCTCTGCCTCCATTTACTAGTTCAATCTCTTCCTTTACTAACCATTTTCATTCTTGTCTCATTGCAATTTCAGCAGCAACTTTTGCACCCGTATTGATTAGAATTGAATTAACGCTGGGTCTGAACAGGACCTGACTGCCAACCCTGATTAGTGACACGGATGCTAAATTACTAAATCGTTACACTGTCACCTTACTGTTTATGGGGGCTTCGTTCCACCATGGGCACAATCTATATCAGTTATTCTTTTTGCATTTATTTTCATTTGCCACACCATTGCAGATTCAGCCACAGACTAAATAAATGTTCAGTATCCATTATGAAAACAAAGCCACTGAACATTGTTACCACTTAACGGCATTTGGTGGTCTGTATGTGTGATCTCAGTTAGCCTGCTGAATATCTGGCTCTGCTTTCATGTTTCTAATGAGAGAATTTCACATCAGAGAGAAGCAGAGAGGCTGCTAATGGCTGTTAAAACAGTCCTTCCGCATGTCCTCTGAGGAGATGCCTGTTATTGTATTTTTGTGTGGCGTTCGGTCATAAATAGGGCAAGCTAATTCTTGCTGGATATCGGTTGAAGTCTTGCCATCTTGAGAGTTAATTTCACCGTTTTCCAAGCCCTGTTTTCCTAAATAAAACACCAGGTTTTTGTCTCCCTGTGAAATTGACTGCCTCTCTGAAGTGGTTGGCTCAGAGAAACCCCCGGTGAAAGGAAGCCGAACACTTTTGTTAAACAGTGCAATTAATAAGCCCTGTGGCAGCTGACGAATTTGTTTCCGCTGACGTTAATCGTGTCGAAAGTGGAGCGTCAACCATTGATGCCGTTGTTCCCATCGATGTCATACCAATCCCCCCTCAGTGGCAACATCATTCATTACACCTACATGCATACACAGTTATCTGCAGTGGAGGCAATAACATTATTATAGCCCCGTCTGTCAAGAGGCCTATGTCACAAGCAATTCATTCTTTAATCCCTGTTCTAATCCCATTTTTAAATTAAAATCCCAGAGCCACTTCTAATAGACAACAATCTTATGAACAGTGAAGGTAAATACATGATTCCAGCAGCCATTTGAGAATCTGGAGTACTCCATGTGGATGAGGCAGATGGCAGACATACAGACTTGATATAAAAGAGGAAAAGGAAAGATTCTATGCTTGTGCTGTGGTCTAGGGAACAGTTAGTGAATCTATATTTGGTGAAAGGAGCCATATCTCTTTATCCAGATTCTGACATTCTCAGGGGTCCAGAGGAGGGAACCCCCCCTGCCTATTTGAATCCTGGGTGATCCTGGGCCCACTGTCCCATTTTTTTGCTGCTGGCATCAGGGGTAATCAGTATTCACCGCCTGCTGGCTGTCTGTGCATGGTGCCATTCCATGGTAGTGAAGTGAGTAATTTGCTTACCCTTTACAGGAGATGAATACAAACAGACAATGAAATAGCATGCCAGATAAGGTGATGTTTTGTATACCTGCAGCGGTGGTATCCCTGCTTACTCCTCATTTAAAAAATAAATAGAAATACTAACCTTTTCCTTCCCAGTGTTACAGGTATGGTACGCAGCTGCCTGCAATGATGTCTATCGCTGTATTACTGCACTGATCTCTTGCGCGATCTATGATTGTTCCTACCGTGTATTAATGCACATCTTGTAAGTTGCTCTGGATAAGAGCATCTGCTAAATGCTTAAAATGTAAATGTAAATGTAAATGTGGTGTTTCAACCTGACTCCTTTAGTCCAAACCACCCCCTCACACATTTCCTGCACAGAATCATGTATTAATCCTATTCTCTTGTCAATTATCAGGAGCACAGATGTGAATATTAATTCAAACCCACCCCCTCCCAATGAAAACAGTGCTTAGTGCAAAACAAACAATAAAGTCAAATAATAAGAAACATAATTTATCATTTGACTTGGTGACCTTGGCCTTTGTCTCACAAGGTCCAGAAGCACTGGGTGTTTGTAAGTACAGTCTTTAAACCTATACTCCCTGTTTTCAGGCTTCGGTTTGGATTGCATACATAGTCAAGCTCTGTTCATTTTGTAAAGGACCTCCCTCATAATTTCCTCCTGGTGAAAGCTCCAAAAGATGGCTTTCCTGACTATATGTGGTGCGCATATACCCCCATATGTGGGGTGTAAATCTGAGAGCATTACCGCATTTAATCAGAGGAGGAATTAATTAGGTTGAATGGCTGGATTATGACAAAACATGAATAGCCCAGCCTGCATGCAGCCCTGTAATAATGGAATAGAATATTTCAATTAAAATGGGAAATATTTTGCATTCAAATTTGGTTCATTGTGTTTACAATGAACCAAAGCTTCAAAAAACATTATCTTATTATATTATTATATTATCTTATTATATTATCATATCTAATATCAATCCAGATAGAAAGCTCAACAAATTAAAAGTGTAACAACTTGTTTCAAGGAAGCATTTGCAATACAGAATATTACAGAAATTGAAAACATTGGGGCCTCCTGCGTGGTCTAGTGGTTTCAACATTCAGCGCTGGCCACGGCAACTGGGGTTCGATTCCCTGTCGCGCCAGAGTCGGCTCTGGTTAGGAATGCCACCGCGGCGGCAATTGGCTGTCCGCCCCAGGGAGGGGGGAGGGAAGCTGACACAGTTCGCTGTGCACAGGAGTGGTTCTGGGGTGCAGAAATTACAGTCGACAGTATGACAAGTGCTGTCTCGGAGGAGGCAGTGCTTTGCCATTGTCACTGCGGTCACAGGGCTACGGCAGCAAACTACGAGGGAGGGGATTGAACTAAGAATAGTGGGAGTAATTGGCTACCAAATTGGGAGAAAAAAAGGATAAAATCTGAAAAGTTATTGAAAACATTCGTTGATCTGACTGATTAAATCCTGTATGCGAATATGGGACATTTATTCTTCATGGCAGGCACAGGTGAATGCATCTGTATTGCTTATTACTTTCTTTTCAGCCTGGTTTACAAGTGCAACTGACAACAGGGCAGAGAGCTGGTAGGCCTTCTATGCTCCAACAAGCTTTGTAGACACATTTCCCAGGGAATTTACAGATTCCCTTTGGGCAGGCACGTGCACAGATAGGGGCCAAGGGGGGCTCGAGCCCCTGCCCTTTTGCCCTCAGAGTCAACAAGTGCCCTTTTTTGGGCTGGTTTTAATTGTATTTAATTTTTTCTTTATTTGTTATTGAAATTCTATCAAATATAAAGAGGGAAATGTATAATAGTATTCACAAAAAAATACACCATATCAATTTAAAAAGTACTCTCCAACCCCCCTTCCAAATGGTTTTGTGTCAATCAATCAATCAATCAACGTTGCATCTTCCGACATTCCGAATACAACTTGTCATGAAAAGCACCGCATCCCCAGCCCCAGTTCGGTTACGGTGAATGATATCAGTCAGGTAGGCACTGTTTTAATTATGAAACCACGATTAAACAACACTTACTTACTTACTTACTTTATATGTTATACATCCGTAAAAAAACTATGAAGTAGGTCAGTAGGACTTGCCACCTTCATCTATAGATTTCCAGATTTTATACATTCATCATTACATACAGTATATATATATATATATATATAGTGGTGTCCCTAGGGGTTGGGCGACACGCACGGACCTTGTAGAGGATGTAGGCAGGTTAAAGAACTCAGAGGAGGCAGTATATAAACAAAGCAATCATTTATTAAACAAATACTCTTGACCAAAAAAACACACAAAACAAAGGGTGGGGTATTTGGGGAAATCCAAAACACATAAAGGCCACAATCCTTATCTCGTCGTCGTTGTCCGTAATCCAGTGTCACAATCCAGGTCAGTTCCAGTCCAGTAGTTGGTACACAAAGCAGGGTCCTCAAAACAATCCAGGTCAAAACACAAAAATCTATCCCAGAACACTCTCTCTCCAAATCCCGGTTAGTCAACAGACTTCACAGTTCTCGTTTCACATTCCCAAAACACTTTCCTACTCCTCCCCTGTTTGATGGGAACGAGTCCTTTAAATAGGCCTCGAAATGGCCTTCAGTTGTTCGTTAGTCCCAAACACTCAACTGCTTTCAGGTGTTGGACTGTGGCCTGCTGGGAAATGTAGTGTTTCTGGCTCACATTTGTTGAATATATACATACACTCATGGAAATGTAGTGTTTCTGGCTCACATTTGTTGAATATATCTATACTCCCCGTGTATACAAAGACATGGGCTATATCTAAATTGCCATTGAGTGTGTGTGTGACACCGAGGCCATGGTCTCTACATTTTTTGTCTGACTTGTATTTTTTTTTACATACTGATTCAGTGTAATGCTGAATAAAAGTGGTGAACTACTGTACATAAAATGACTTCACTGTGGTGTTGCAAAGATTTTGTACAAAGCCAAGATTACCGCTTGCTGGCCTGATCACCGTCATCATCATGACTTCTGTGTGTGTGTGTGTGGTGGTGAAGTAGACCAGTCCCGAGCAGGCGGATCTCATCGTCACTACAAAATCTTTGCTCAGCAAAGATGACACAGTGATGCTTGGGACGACTTTGCTGCACATCCGGAGTTGTAGCTCAGACTACTGATCTGAAGCCAAGCGAATCATGATGTAGGTGTAGAGATCTCTCAGATTATAAAAAAGTTGACTGCTTGCATTATAACCAGATTAATGATATTCATCTCCAGAGATCATCTATCGATAGCTACTTTGTGTGTAGTTTTGTGTAGTTGCTGGCCAAACGTAGCTGTCTCTGTCTTGCTGACTGTTACACAAACCACTTTTTAGTCAGACTTTATAGTGGTGATAGGCTCATTTAGGCTAACGTTAACTAATGTATCATACATTGACAGTGGTGTTAGGCACAAAGCTAGTTACATTTTAGTGTACATTTTCAGTGGCCATTAATAAAATCATGACAGTCTACTACTCTTGTAGTAAATTAGATACAAGAGTACACTGATGACATAAAATATTTCTTAGTGACATTTCTCATGATGAACCCCCCTAGCAGGCTGGGTCTCATGACCCTGGTAATTCTTGACTCCTGGATACAGCCCTGTATATACTACTACCAAGATATGTTTGTTTTCATTGTTCATCAAAAACGAACATTTTTTAAACTCGTGATATTTGTTATTTAAGAAAATGATAAAACACTGATACAAAAAAAAGGGTTGTTTGAGAAAGGATGGTATGAAATTGAAAAAATGAAATATTTTGTTTGCCTTTCATTTCCTCAAAATGTTGTGACGCTTTATTTTACATTTAAGTTTTAATACACGGACACTCCTAATACACAGTGTATTAGGTCTTGTGAGTTGTTTTGGTCTTGTAACAATGAATACTGGATATTGGCATAATTAATATGGTCCTCTATGTGTTCTTGTTGCTACTGCAGGTGCTTTAATCTTGAAAGAGGATACATCATTTCAAAAGTTTTTACAGCTGTTTGTAATTATGTTAGCAGAGCTTAGTGAAGTAGTTAGAGGTCAAATTGTTCTCCTGAGTAAAAAAAATGGTGTTAGCTTTTGATGAATGACGAAAACAAACAGTGGGGTCCAAAAGTCTGAATCCACTACCAAAATCTGTTTGTTTTCATCATAGTATAAGTATAAGCACAGAGTGCCAATAGATGTAGCATAAATTCACCACAGAATATTTATGACCTATATTTAATGCACATGCAGGGTATCTACCCCTGACACACTATAATGAGGACAGAATGTTTTAATTTGGCACAGAGTCAGGATGTTTATATACATTTGGAAGATAATACCCTCTCTTTGAAATGAAAAAATGAAAAAATAAAATCTGATATTTAAAACGATTAATTATTACCGATTGGAATGAAATCAAATTTCAGCCCCATCTCTGAAGACTGATGATTTTAAAAAGAATTCAGGGGCAAAAAACAACAACCCAGCGATTTTTAAAGTAATGATTATGGTTCATTCATATACGTGGTTCTCTGTGGCTCAGTTGGTAGAGCACAGCGTTGGCAACGCTTAGGTTGTGGGTTCAATCCCCACTGGGGCCACAAAAATGTATGCATTCACTACTGTAAGTCGCTTTGGATAAAAGCGTCTGCTAAATGGCGTATATTATTATTATTATTATTAGTGTGCTATCAAATCTGGGACCTTCACAATTCAGATGCTGAGCCCGATATCTCTGTTCTCAATTTCCAGGGAACTATGGGGAGAGTGGCATGGAGGCCTTCAAAGACATGGCCGCCAAAGAGGGAATCTGCATCGCTCACTCGGACAAGATCTACAGCAACGCCGGGAGCAGAGTTTCGACAAGCTCCTCCGCAAGCTGCGGGGCCACCTGCCCAAGGCGCGCGTGGTGGCCTGCTTCTGCGAGGGCATGACCGTGCGCGGGATCCTCATGGCCATGCGCAGGCAGAAGCTGGTCGGAGAGTTCGTACTGGTCGGGAGGTCAGTGCCAACCCGCACGCACACGCTGAAGCAAAGCGCACCTGCCAGCTGCCCCGCCCCCACCATGACCCCTCCCTGCCCTTTGATCTCAGAGTCAACGAGCCACACCTGGGTGCCTGTAAGGCAAGATTACAGCAACGCCTACGCACACCAATATATCGCATACATGCTCGTACACATGCTTATTTTATTTCTGAGTGCTGCTTACGCTTATCAAATCACTCATGTTTGCTGGCATTGTTTACAAGTGAAGTATAAAATGCACGTTTATTTTGGGACATTTATTTTCAGACCGTTAACAAACGTTGTGATTTCCTATGAAAGAAAGGGGATGTATTCATTTGATTTGGTAATTCATATCGTTTATTGGCGTGTGTAAAAACGCAGTGTGATACGTACATATAAAGCGTGGTTCTTGCTGAGCGCAGTCAGTGGCAGTGCATGATAATGAACATGCCGCAGATCGCTCGCTGTCTGTCTCGTGTTTCCAGTCTGGATACGCTCCATCATATCGATTGGGGCGTAAATGGGCGAAAAACACGTTGGATCTACTGTGGTGCATGTCAGTCACTGAAACGATTCAAGCAGAAGGCAAAGCAGTGATAGAAAAGCAATGGGTCAATCCGGAAGACAAATGGCTCTTTCACTGAGAGCTATTTAAAAAGATCTGTTCGTTTGCGAACAACCCATCACTAGTTAATGAGTGTGAAAGACCAAGATAGAGAGAGGCTTTGTAGTTTCCAGTAAATGATTTGGCAACCTGAATGTTGATTTGATATGACAATAAAGCACATTGAGTTGATTTGAGAGAGGGATGACCAGATTATGCTGATTTGGAAGTCAATGAGTTAATTTGATCAGTGATTAAACCAGCTACCATCTCTCACTTTAGCTAGCGACACATTTATAAACATACATGAGCTAATTTATTGCACCATTTTCTAGCTGCAAGCAAAGCAAATGTTTCTGGTTCGCTTGCACATATTTTTAACAACAGAAGATAAACATAGCCTACTAAATAAAATGCCAACATTGTTACAGCCTGTAGTTGGTAGCAATGAGCCCTGAACTAGAATGCTAGCTAGATGAATATAGGCCATGTACACTACTTATTGCAGTGCAAATTGTGAATTTACATATGGAACAGTTGTTTGTTTCTCAGCAGCACTTGGAAATTGTAGTTCTGACATAAATATGTAAAGAGACTTTTGTTAATAGCAAAGTGAGATAGTCCACTTTAGGGGACATGGTTGGGTCTGTTCTGTTCTGTTGGGTAATATTTACAACTATTAAATCCCACACAGAGGTGTCCAGTATTTATAGCTGAAAAAAATCATAAATATATGGGGTAATGAATGTGACATAACAAAACGTTTATGTTAGCATTTAACATTTAACCCATAAAGTGTCACATTAAGTGAACATTTCAAAAGTTTACAGGTTTCATACATTTCTTAAATGTTTCATACATTTCGTAAATATTTCAAACCTAATACTTAGTACCTGTTTCATGCTATTACATAAATATTTGATGCATTTAGTAAGTTTCATTTAGTTTAATTTCTTAAATGTTCCAAATATTTAAGTGAATGCTTCATGCATTTAACAAATGTAAATGTTCGATTTATTAAATATTTAATGTATAACTTGTGTAAGCTGGTATCTCTCTTTGTGATTTCAAACTGATCACCCAATTAAAAGCTTTATCCTTTTGCCTTTGTAAACTTGACTAAGCTGTCAATATACCTGCATGTGATCACTTTGCAGCCAAACAATTTCTAAAAATGTCCAAATCTAGCCACATTAGATATATATATACAGTATTTATTTATATAGCTAGCTCTATTTAAATGAGTTCCTTTATGTAAAATATTTATGTAAATGTATGAAACATTTAAGAATGTAGACATTTACTACATTGATTAAATATTTAATGCCAGACACCACAGTTGTAATGATAATGGATGTTTAAAAAATGTAATTCATAATCATATTTTATGTCACATTCGGCATCCCATTTAACCACCCCACCCAAAAACACAAAAAAACGATTCTAGGTTCAAGATATCACTACGTGCTCAAATGTAACCAATAACGGGGTGTGGGGAGGTGAAGTCTGTGTGATGAGTGATCAGTGTGGTGAGCTGAGGCAGGTGTGGAAGACGGGTTCACTTGATTTCATTGAGCAGCTACAGATTACAGATACGTTACGATCTATTTTTCTCTCAGCCAGGGCCTCCTGAACATTTTCAATTGAATTGAGTGAATGAAGCCCACCTCTGCTAACACACACACACACACACACACACACACACACACATATTCATGCACATTCGTAGCACATGCCAAAGACATGCACACAAACACATACATGCATACATATGTGCACGCACAGTATATGCATAGCAGGTTATGCAGACGCACATGCACACATACACATACACACAAACAAGCATGCATATGCTTCAGGTATGTAGAAGGTTTATTCCTATTTGAGAGTGCTGTCACATTTTCATTTCTTTGTAAATAATTTGCTAGGATTCAGCATCCACATTAATCTTAGATATTTTGAATTGAGCATGTTTACCATATATTTTGTAGGTACCACAGACTCACGTGTACAAACATACATGTATGCACACACAATCAAACTTGCACATGCTCATACACAAGGTGGTGCTTTGCTGCAGTCCAGAATGCACAAACAGTGTGTTTTTTTTTTGTGGCATTTGCTAATTGCAGCTCTCTCAAATCCAGTAACCTCACACAAGGTTACTTCACCGCCCCTGTTGAAATTCTCTTTTCCTGTCGTGATTGAATTGTCAACAACAAAACTAACTGTGTTAGTGGGGGATAGGTGGTGGAGTGAGTGTGTGTGGGTGTGTGTGCCATGGTTGTGAGGGGTAGGGGGGGGAGGATTTTGACGGCAGGTTGCATCCTTGTTTTGGATGGAATCCCAGCATGCTTCTGTCAGACCTGGCTCAGATGACCCTCTCGTTTAACACTGTGGGCCCAAATAAACTGGGGATGTTTTAAGCTCCGTGTAGCTCTGGTGCTAGTGGCATAGAGTCTGTGATGCTCTCCCAACAACCCCCCCGCCCCCCTCAAAAAAGATGAAGGAATACCTACATAAGGAATGTTCATCTGAGATTTTCCAGTACGCCCACTACTCTGATGCACATTTGGCAATGTACCCACAGAGCAAAAGTGTGTATCTCACAGAAATATGTGCTTATGCAAATCAATCATGCTTTTAAGTGTCCTGTCATTTTCAGATCAATTCATCCTTCCGCAGCATCCACATCCTGATCCTGGAAGTACAAAAGAAGATGACGTCATCTTTACATTCAACTGTCATCCTCCTCGTCATCATCATCACCATCATCATCATCATCATCATCATCATCATCATCATCATCATCATCATCATCATCATCATCATCATCATCATCATCATCATCATCATCATCTTTATCATCTTTAGCATCATTGTCCCCCATGCTAACAAAAGAAGAAGCACTTTTACAATGCCAGTCGTGGCTGAAGCCACACACATCACATGCTGTAATCTTCACAGACCCCAGGGAAATAAACAAATGCTTCACAGGTAACACCCCCCAATACTGTACTTGTTGTCTATAATTTATAACAAATGATGTAATTATACATTGTAATTTTAATTCTTCCACTATGAGCTGAAAACCCGTAGATAGACATGCATGAATATACAATCTCTGCCATTACACAATAGAAGCTTAAAACATAAAGCAGAACGGAATAAAAGAGAATGCACAGTTATAGACATTTTCCATAAGGCAGCCTTTGCCAGAAATATCATGGGAGCCATTCTTACTCTCATTCCATTACAGAATAAATCCCATAATATTTTCCCATCTCATTTACTTAATTTACGTTTTAATGTGCGCCTCAATTCTGTTTTAAATGCTCCTTAAAAGCCTTTTGACATCGCTAAAGTCCTCTCGCAAAGAGCATGTTCCTTTCGCATTCGTAGAGAGTGAGAAATGCGTCTGTGCTTAGAGAGCACCGGGAGAAACACAAACCAGCCTTCCCTTGCATTGGCTTGCCTCTCCCAATCACATCTCTGGCCTCGGCGAGAACCTTGCTCTGCTCAAAATACGCCACACCCACACGGCGCGCCATCGGTCGTATATTCCACTGCCAGTGGTGTTAATGCTGCATTAGAAAGCAGCTGCTCGAGGTTTGCTTTCTAAAGAGATGTCAAAGCCTCAGAATAAATTAGAATGGGTGTTTTTTTTCTTACGAAGGCGAGTGTGTGTTTTTACTCCGTTCTACTTGGGCTGGGGAAGCTACTGATAAAGAGGAGAGAGAGTGGAGCTTTTTTGCCTGTGCTGGCATCTCTCACCCTGACAAGAACAGAGGGAGATGAAGGAAGGATCCATCTTCTTTATGGGCACGCTCTGCGAAACCTGTCGCTGTCTGATGACACATGCTATCTGAGGAGCCCGTCACTGTCTGATGACATATGCGCTCTCTCCTAGGACCTCAGAAGAAAAAGGCAAGTGATGCAACATTTGGTTAAGACAAAGAGCTCTGCCATTAACATGCCCAGAGTTTCCAAAGCAAGGCAAAAGATGCACCTGGTCATGCATCCAGTTCCTCAGAACGCCCATCTCTCTTCCATGATAATGTGTTGGGATTTGGTTTTCATTGAAAAGTATTAAAGATGCACTTCACTCTTGGAAATGTAATCTTGATATAATATTGTGAGACATTTTTTTCATGAGTTTTTACTTAGGTAAGAGGGACAAATCTGAACACAGTCCTCTTTTCTTTCATACATTTATTCAAAGAAAGTGACTAAAAATATCACTTTAGTGACTTAAAAATAACTGAACAAAGATCTAAATCTAGAACTAAAGTATAATGTACACTAACCTGAGGGGGCAGGATATTTGTCTTTATGTGGCAAACCTGACCCCTATTTGTGATAAAGCTTGCCCCTTCATGAGAAAAGACCACCTCACCTATGGCTGTATTCAAATATCACGGTGTAATGCTCACCTGCCTTGCAACGCAAATGTCTTGTCTTTGGTTGCCGGGCAACACAGGTCTTTTTCACACTTTTCCATAAGACCCTGTTACTCATCACAATGAATTCCGTTTTCTCTGCAGCAAAGGCACTCTGCTGTTTTGAACATGAATATTCACAGGAACACCCATTGAAATAAATTAGCACTTGCCATTTGTTTTTGAACAAAATGTAAAACAAAATATATTTAACGACAGCTGTTACAGTACCTTCCAACAGTATTCACACCTTAATAAAGATGAGCGAAGATGGCTGTATAAAATAAACAATACAGGTAATTAACTATATTGTATGCTCAAAGAAATGTTGAAATTAGATTGTTTTATACTAATACAATTGTTAAGAAAAAAATATGTTGTTTAACAATTAATATGCTTAACAAAAATACAGTATAAGTAACAATTATTCACACCCCAGTTTCCAGTACTTTGTGCACCCTCCCCTAGCAAGGATAACAATACTGAGTCATCTTCTATAGTATTTTATGAGATAGGTGGACATATTGGGGGAATAACCGTTGACCATTCCTCTATACATTTATATTTTAGGCATTTAGCATACGCTCTTATCCAGAGCAACTTACAAAAAGTTCATTTATACATGGTAAGATTAAACATGGTTAGTGCAAGAGATCAGTGTAGTAACTTTGTAATAGACATCATTGTTGTTGCAGTTGCACACCATACCGTGCGGTGAACACTACTACCAAATATATCAATACACAAAAAATCTTTCAAGATACTTCAGATCCTTCGGTCTGCGCTTGTGGACTGCCATCTCCAATTCAAACCACAAATGTAACACCCCATAACATCAAAGATCAACCACTATATTCCACTGTGGTATGATGTTCTTTTTAACATAAGCGTAACGTAAGCGTTCTTTTGACACCAAACCCACCACTGGTGGCCCAAAAGATACATTTTGGACTCATCTGTCAATAACAACCGGATCCAATCATTCCAGTTTAGCAAACTCCAGGGGCCTCATTTATAAAAAAAGTTGTGTAGAAACCATCATACATTTGATCTAAGATCATTTCTGAAATGTGCGTATGTGTGATTCAGAGAAAATGAACTTACGCACAAAAAAATGTGTGTACGCCACTCCCCCAGATGTGAAATCTCTAAATCACAAATGATCTTGAAATTGTGCGTAGCTGAATGGTTTTAGATCTCCGCCTTGTAAATGACCCCTAATTAATGTCATTAGCATATAAAGGAGCTAGAATCAAAACCCAAATCCTCTACTTGATAATGGCGAGCTGCAAGAAAAATAATTTTAGCGAGGCCGAAATCAAGGTCCTGTTGGCGGAGGTGCAGATACGTGCAGGGACGCTGTTTGGGAGCCTTTCCAGTGGCTTTACCAGTAAAACCAAGTACGTGGCCTGGCAGTCTGTAGCCCAGGCTGTGAATGAGGTGGGGGGTGGGGGGAGGGGCAGCAAAGGTCCCTGAAGGACGTAAAGAAAAAGTGGTCTGATTTAAAACTGAGGTCAAAATCTCTAATAACTCGTTCCCTTCTTATTGCACAGTTGTCGATATCTTCGAGAAGTGCCAATGCTGGCATTCTTCCTCTTGCAAACCACTGCATTATTGAACATTTTATAGCCTATAGATTGACTGAAATGTTTTAAACGTGTGGAACCATAATGTGTACATTAAATACATTTCCTTCAAGGATGTGTCAATTATGCTAATATGGGTAGTTTTGGAAAACCAATGTGTGTTTTTGTTTTGTTTTCCACAAGTAGCCTAGCTTATGTTGTTTTAATTTATTAATAACTTTATTGTGCAAACCATTACATATAGCCTAAGCAATGTGTTCAATCTGGTAATACAACTACAACAGCATCTACTACTACTACTACTACTACTAATAATAATAATAATAATAATGAGGAAACAATTAGGCAGCAGACGACATGTTGGCGCTCTTAGATTTCTGAATACATTTTACATTACATTTACATTTTAAGCATTTAGCAGACACTCTTATCCAGAGTGACTTACAAGATGTGCATAAATACATGGTAGGAACAATCATAGTTCGCGCAAGAGATCAGTGCAGTAATACAGCGATAGATATCATTGCAGGCAGCTGCATACCTGTAACACTGGGAAGGAAAAGGTTAGTACATTTATTTTATTATCATTATTTTTTAAATGGAGTAAGCAGGGGTATATAGTGTTGAGCAAGTAGGCAGTGGTGATGACAATTAGCTAGATGTACAGAATTCAGTGGTAGTGGAGTCTCTTGGTGGGTTTTGAGTCTCTTGTGGAAGGTCGCAAGTGATTCCGTGGTCCTGACCGATTGCAGAAGGTCGTTCCACCAGCGAGGGGTCAGGACAGAGAAGAGACAAGACCGCGAATACCTGCAGTACTCCAACATTGCCACAAGGAAACGTGCGTACGCCAAGTTGGAACCTGACGTGGAACTAAGTACTTTTCCACGTCAAAGACCGTTTTTATAAATCTGAACATTGGCGTGGATTTGTGCGTACGCACATTCTAAAATCAAATCTGTGCGTAAGCATGCTTTATAAATGAGGCCCCAGGTGCTTATTTATTCTGGCAACCCTTCCAAAAAGCCTACACAAAGTCTGCCATTGGGTGCCATCTCCATGGCAGACTTTGTGTCACCAAGATGAAACCACATTTTTTAGATCTCTAATTGTAGCCCTTGGATTTTTCTTTGCCTCCCAAACCATCTGCCTCACTGTGTGTGGGGGCAAGATGCACATATGTCCTCTACTATACAGATTTAACAGTGTTCTAGTGCTTTTAAACTTCTTGTTGTAAACTTAGTGCTTTTTTATTTATTTGATTGAAACCATCTCCTGACTTGTGAAGGTCAACAATCATTTGTCATGCTTCTTCTGAGAGTTATTGGCCTTTCCCCATGGTGATGGATGATAAATAGATTTTACATTAAGTTTGAGATTAACTGAAAAGAGGATGCATTGGGATTTTAGTCCTCTAAGGCTGTCAGAACCTTCTAAGGTTGTCAGAAATTTAAGTCAACATCACCTTAGCCACTATTTCTCATGAAACATCAAAACGTTGAGCGGTCATCGTCACTGAAGCTCCTGCCAAACATGCCCCAACAACCACCCATCTTCCAAAGTCACTGGGATCTATTAATCTAGCCATGGTAGCCAACTGGGCCTGTCCAGCATTTTTATATATGACCCTAAGCATGATGGAACACTCATTGCCATATCTGTGTGGAAGCACCTGCCTTCAATACATATGCTATATGCTGTCTCGTTTAGGCTCCTGCTTAAAAAAACTGGAGTGGGTCTTTAACTGATCAGACTGTATAAAGGATAGAGCTTTTCAAATGAAAAATGTCCATTGACTGTTCAGCTTTCAGCTCAAGATTCCTAAGATGCTCTCAATTCATCTCTAGTGTATGCTTTCCATACACTTTTGCTATTGAGGACATAATTAGATTAGCTGGAAATGAAATAAAGAAATCCTCTTACAAACAGATGAATAACACTGCCATGTGCCCCCAAATGGAGCCTGTTGATAAGTTGTTCCTTCTGCAATTATCTTGTAATTAAAATGCTCTTCCACCACCCATAATGAGACAGCACTTATTTCAATGCAGCTGTGATGGTTCTTCTAAAAGACTGATAATAATTAGGAATCAATACATCTTTACGGTGTGACAGCCACTCTGCTCAGCATATTGGACAAGATCCGTGTGTGACAGCTTATTTTTTTAAAGATTTTGTTTCAGATTTTTCCCAATTTTCTCCCAATTTAGGAGCCAATTGTACCCTCTTTTCATGGCAACTACTATTGTGAGCTCACTGCTGTAGTCCTGAGATCGGCAGTGACAAAGGCGATGCACCGCCTCCTCTGAGCCGGAACCTGCCAAGCCGTCAACTTTAACTCCGGTACACATAGAACCACTCTTATATGCAGTGAGCTCATATCGGCTTCCCTCCCCCCTCCCTGGGATGGACAGCCAATTGCTGTCCCCTAGCGGCACTCCTGGCCAGAGCAGTGGGCAACCTGCATTCCAGTCGAATGCCTTTAACATTGCGCCACCTGGGAGGCCTGTGTGACAGCTTCTTGGGAATGATTGTAGATCTGTGTAATAATAAAATGATCATTGATACACATCTCCATTAAAAGAATGGCTGCCATATACTAGATCTTTAATCAGGAATGAAAAACACATTTTTCATATGATTTTCCAAAATAAAACTGATAAACATCCTTACGCCTATTGTACTATTACAATCTTTACTGTGACAGTTGTTCCTTTATCTTATCTTCTTTGAAGTGAGCACCCGTTCCCTATGGAAAAATCTCCCCCTTTTCTGGTCAATGTGGTCGATGATAATTCAAACTGTGCTCCTTGGTCGGAGAAAAGACACATTTCATCTCCCCTCTGACGTGCACAATGAGGATCGTCTCTGACCTGGAGATAAAGAATATTATGTGGTCCCGTCTTGACAACTTATCGCTCCGGGGTTTTGTGGTACTGCATTTCTCATTTCCTGCAAAAGAAAGGCAGCGCAGGATCCACAGAGAGGAACATACCTTAGAAAGCAAAGTGGGAGCTAACTGATCTATGGTAACATGGCAGAGGAAAGAGTTATTCAGATAGCCAATAGCTTTTTCAGCAGGTTGAGTTATATGTTTGAAACCAATATAATTGCTACTTGACAGTTCAGCCCAAACAGTACAATACCCAACAATGCACATGCCACCTTTGGTGGAAAACGGACAGAGAGATGGTGAGGAAACCAACTCTCTCAGCTGGCTTGACCTGACTTTCAGACCTGACTGTATGTGGTCTACATTAGGGGAAAATGCTATTTTTCTTTCTCCCACAAGATTAGTTAGTTTAGGGAATTTTTTGTGGTTTTTCTATCCTCTCGATAGTAAATGATATGATATATTGCAATATACGGTATCATTTCAAGGTTTTCTTCACAAATCAGCATATGTTTTAAATGTTTTAAATACCATCACTTTGGGGGATTTTATTATTATTGCTGTCCTTATTTCTAACAGATTGCAGTTCCTCTGTTGTGCACTCGGTGGGGTGCTTTGTGACAATTTACTTCATCTTAATTTATTAAGAGCACGACAAGTCAAATGTAAAATTGAATGAATTGAATCATACTTGCGCTTAGGACTTTGCGCTTAAAGATATTTCAGGATATCATTTTAGAGAAGCCACTTTAGCCAAATTAACTCATCACTTTTGTTTGCTTCTTGCCCTTACTGGACCCCAAATACCACCTCCAGTAGCAAGCCTGTTCTTAATTAAGCGGTGTCCATCAACTCCTGGTCCTTGAGACATCCACACTCCTGTGGGGTTTAGGGCTGCCTCACGATTCACCAAGCATGCGACAGCAGGGACAGCGGATGATTATAAATCCTGTCAATGAAGTGCTCCAATTAAATAATTAAGACCTGAGTGGAAACGAGGACTAAAAAACTGCCCTCCACTGCTTTTAGAAAACATCTCTTTAAGCACTGAGCAATCACGATCAAGCTTAGCTTCAGCTGTTTGTTAAGAGGGTGGTGTGACCAAGACTAAAGAACACTTGCAATGGCTAAAAACCAATCTCTGCTCTCAGATCTGCTTGTGTGCTTTTTTGTGGTATTTTCTATTTCCTAAATACAGGTTTCTTACAGTCAAATGGTGTGTGGATGCTTATACTGCTTATACTGGTTCTGTGTGGCTCAGTTGGTAGAGCACAGCCTTGGCAACACTTAGGTTGTGGGTTCAATCCCCACTGGGGCCACATATACTGAAAAATGTATGCATTCACTACTGTAAGTTGCTTTGGATAAAAGCATCTGCTAAATGGCATATATTACTGCACAAAGCAGCTCTGTATCTGAGTTTGTTTTCCTTACCTGTTTCACTACCAGCTGTGTTCAGGTGCTTCTTTACCTTGCCACCGATAGAAGAACAGGCCTGGATTCCAAACACACTGGCCCCACTTGTAACAGACAGAGCAGGAGACTTACACTAAAAGTAAAAAGTGAAAGAGCCACTGTTTCAGGACACAGTGCTGCCACCAAGGGTCTGTTGTGATGGATAGTGTTTTGGTTGTGATCCCGAACCCATGGGATCGACTTGTGAAAATAAGGATTGTCCTGGACTGTAACCACATCTGTTCCTCCACTGTGATGGAATTGACATGGTGAATGTGAACAGGGCTAGTGACACGGAGGACAGTGTTTGCCCCGTCTACAGGTTAGCGTTGTGGGGGTAACAGTTTCCTTGCCAGGAATTCAAAAGGTCATTTCAGTTTTTTCCTTAATTGAAATGACGTGCTTGAGACATAACCGGTTTGAGCCAGTATTAAGACCTGACAGTATTATGCCCCCCCCACACACACACACACACTCCCATCGCCTTGGGCAACAAACAATCATGCTGGGAGCCCTAATGAATAGCAATGACCAAAATGGACCTCTGTTTCACCCCCAAAAAACGTTGTCCTTTACTAAACAGAAATAATACTGACAGTGATATAAAAAAACCACTCACTGACCTTGTTTAACTGCATACTGCATGGTGGTTTTGTTATTTAAACTTGCCTGACATGCCTCTGCCTTAGAGGTCCCTTGTTGTCATTTTAATGCTTTGGTTAACTGGTAAATTGTCTTGTTGCTTCACAGTGAACCTCCATCACATTTCCAGCTCATTGGGAAAGTACTCCTTTTTCACACATGAATGTAAGATACAATGGCACACAGCATGATAACAGTGGGAAATTGTATGAATGTCTCAACAGATATTGTGTATTCATGGATGCATCAGGATTCATGACATTTAAATCACATGAGTAAACATTTGCCCTTGTTGAGCCGTGTTGACTCTCGTTGGGCTTATTTCAATAGAAGAAGGACTCTTGTTTGTCGATCTGTCCTGTAATTGAAAAGCAGTTCGGCTGCTATTCGCGTGTGGTCAATATGGATGCCAGAGGCAGGAGGGTCAATATGGACGCCAGAAGCAGAGGCAGTGTTTTCTGAAATGCAGGACGGGGGGAGGAGATTTGGGGTGTGTTGGCATCTTCAGCTTAGAAATTGAAATCACACAACACACAGGTAGGCCTGAAGGAACCTCCACTCACAGAGATATAGCTATTCGGTAGATGGTTGCCATGGAAATATCCGGTGCCACGTTCAGCAAGATCAGGCACAACTAATGTGTTACAGTAATCTCACTGCATTTTTCTGTAACACACTGGGTGTTTCTCTTTTCAGGATAGTGAGCCACAATGATACTATAGTGTGATACTAAATGCCAGCATACTGTGAGGGTGACATTGGGACAATTTTATACTCAGTGAGAGCTATAGTGTACCAAAATGTCAAATCCAAGCCAAATGATAATGATGTGTTCTTTATAAGGGGGGGGGGGGATTCAGACAGCAAACAAGATTGATAAGATTGATTCATGAAGTCTATTTTGATCAGAACACTCAAAGGTTTCTGATTTTCACCATCATTTTCAGTGGTGGTGTGTTTCGGATGCACTTCCTGTTTCCTGTGCTGGAATGCTCTGTGCAGTGGAGGAAGGTTTTGTTCTCCCCCACAGACCTCTCGATCTGTCTGTCAGAGTCACGTCTTTCTGTGGTGCTACGTTCTGAAAAATCTGCCAAGCATCCAGTCCCGCAAGGCTCCTCAGAGCACTCTGTGCGGAGAATAATAACAGGGAGAGAGAGAGAGAATTATGGGAAAGCAAGAGGGTGAGAGGAGGGAGGGAAAGAGAGAATGAGACAATGACTTAGAGAGGGTGAGAGTGAACGAGAGAGAGAGAAAGAGGGGATGAGAAAAAGAGGGAGAGAAATACTTGGAGAGTGGGAGATGGGAGGAGGGAAGAAAAAGAAAGAGGGAATGGGAGGGAACAGGAAGGAAGGAAGGGAAAGAGCTGCTGGAAACAAAGACATGGGGTTTGCAGGAGCATTGTTTCTTGTTGCTTAATTTGTAAAAAAAAAAAATATTTTGTCTGCATATTTGATTCGTGAATCAGCAGAGAGATAATTTAGCACAAGGGATCACATTAAAACAAATTTGTGGCAAAGTCAGGTGAACGTTTATACATTTATACTTTCAGAGAACAAATGTACTTTTAGGGCCAGGTCACAGCATGTACGATAACAATAACCACTGTGCAAGTAATAACAATAATGATCATAATAATAATATCATAATTATATCATAATTAACAGTAATGTTTATTCGCAGTCAAACCAGAAATTGTTTTTTATTCAACACACCTATAAATCTATTTATTTCAAGTTGTTTGTCTCAAACTTTGCATACTTTCTTTTAAAGAAAGATTGTTTAGACAAATGTCATTACTGGAACACTATATATATACTGTATATATATATACTGTATATATACTGTATGTGTGTGTGTGTGCGTGCATTAAGTGATACCAGCAATATCTATCTCAATTGCTCATTTCATAGATATCCATTAATTTGAACTTGACCCATTTACATATTTTTATTGTTAGCTTAGTCTTTATTCATTGTATTTGTTGTTTGTATTGTTTTCAGTGTGACTCAGTGTGTGAAACCGTGGGCTTTAGCATGGGTATATCTTCACATTCTTCATCACCTGTATAATTGGGTTCTGTGTAATTGGTGGAGTTTTCTGTTGAATTGTTCACCTCTGTGAAGATATGGCCTGGATGGTGCAGATAAGCCATATCGCAGAGTATGACTCACATGGATGGTGATGAGTGATTCCCTCCCGCTCTTTTAAAATGGCCTCCATTCTCTGAGCCTCTGCTACACCTCTCTCAGCACCAGTGTGAAGCCACTTAGCACAGTAAATGTCTTTCATGGAAAATTGTTTGAACTTGTTTAATTCCTTTTCATTAGACATATACTTAGCATGGCTAATATGCTTAACATTTTGTTCTAAGGGAGCAGTTATATGCTATGATTCGTGTTGGTGGTACTAAGAATCAGAATCGGAATCAGAAGTGGCTGTATTGCCATTCACACTTAAATGTGTATAACATTTTCTTGCCGTTGCTGCAGTGCAGTTAGCCACACAGTGAAAACACACAGACAGTGTACTAGTGCAATAGACAACATAATTAATACATCAAAGTGCATAGACAATACATCAATACATAGAACAGGCACACCACCTCCATTTATACATTGATAAACCTTTTATCATAAAATATTGACAAACGCACAATAAATGAAACCATATCCATAAAAACAAATTTGTATCTAAACAGCTCATCTACCCACATAGATGAGTAGCCTCCTCTTTCTCTAAACAAGCAGTTTAAAGATCGCAAAATCAATGAGAAACATCAATGTTTGCATTTATTCTTATTGGAATTCCATGTTTTTGACCTAAACCTGACAGCTGTGCTGTATGCATTATATTCATAAGGCATTTTTCCTTGGGGTATGTCAGTACAATTCAAAATGTTATGCTATGCTGTAGCATGTACCTTAACCCTCCCAGAAAGGTGAGAATTAATCGTGCTCTAGAGGTAAAGGTGTCCCCAGTGGGGAGCTCTCATGCTCTCAGGCTTCGTGAAATCTGGGAGTATGAGGTTCCATACAGAAATCATTTTTGCTTAAAGGAACATTTCCTCTCAAAATCAGTCTGCAGTTTATTCAACTAAAAGTGAACATTGGCCTTGGAATTAACCAGACCTCAAAAAATTATTTGAAGAAGACAACCACCACACCGTTCGACACTGCTTTTGTGCGCGCCCTTATCCCAATAAATGTTTGTCCGTCCCTGTGACTCACAAATAAATACGTAAAGAATGTTACTTTTGTACACTTATAAATAAATAAAATTCTCATCTATTTTGGTGATTCCTCAACTCACTGCAAAAGGTAACACTTGCATTTAATTGCGAGTCAGAGGATAAATGTTTAATAAATCAAGTGGAATGAGTAAGCTCTCCTTCTTAATGAATTCAGTTACTCATTAGGCATTTGAGATATTAATAGACATTCTCTGGAATTATTCTTACTCTTTTTCTAAAGCCACTCTCAGGGGGAAAAACGCACCGCTGTGTGTTAAATTGTTTATACAATGAGCCTGCCAGTCGATATTCGGTGCCATGTTCAATGAGCTACCCCCTGTTCCACGGCAGAGAGCTTTTTCAGAACTCTTGGTTTAGGGTCCTCTTTAACCTCTTGTGAAAGTGTGCATCATTTGTATTCATAGGATTAAATATTGGTAGAGGTTTGTTTGTTTTTTCTCCTGTTGTCTCTTTGTGTTTATCCCCCCCGAAACCCTACAGCAGGGCTATTGATTTCAGCAAAAAACTATAGGAGCGTTTCTTTTCAGGGGATCGGTTTGCCTTTAGTTATTGTCTCCCCTAGTCATTGTAATTGTCTCCCCCCTCCTCTGCAAAGAAGCATTTGTCATTTTTAATGATGTGAAAGGTTTTTCCAAGTTATTCTAGCAGTTCACACTTTCATGAACATGCAATGTATGTTCAAAGTTATTACTCAATGATATAGCTAATACAATTCTCAGAAGATTCTAATATAAATCTTATGTATTGCCTGTTTGTCTGTTGGAAGCACTGCTCACATATTCTATATCATGTCTTGCCTGGCACTGCGTAGTAATAAACACACGGCATGTTTGTCTCACCTTTTGCTTGCCTTAGTTGTGCATGGTTTATGCCTCATGCCCATTTGTTGAGCAACATACTGTATGTTTCTACATTTTGATTGTATTGAACCTTTTTAACCATGAGATCTTTTGAAAATAAACTATTTTGTAAGACACTAACACACACACGCATATATATTGTGGTGTCCCTGGGGGCGGATGACACACAAGGTCCTTTTCAGATGGTGTAGGCAAGCAAAGAAATGCAGGGAAGAGGCAGGATTCCAAAATACTTTTAACAAAAGATTTCTCCAAAACACAAAATAAAGTATTCACCAATAATTTTACAACAAACAATCTTCTCAAAAACAACCACAATTCAAACATCAAGACCTCAGGGCATAATGCCTGCAGCACAGCTTGCTGCCCTCCAACCTCTCTTCCCTCTTCTCATCCGGCACCATCAGTCCTTTTATTGTAGTTCACAATTGGAGTCAGCTCCCAGCAGTCCCAATTGTCTCATTCGATTCAGCTGTTGGCCAGGTGTGGGACTGCAGGCTGCTAGAAGCTGTAGTCTTGATGACTCTAGTGGCTCAAAAAGTGTTAAAGGGGCAGGCAGCCATTTCCTCAGGCTCCCCCTTGTGATGCTACAATATATATATATATATAATTGGCTAAATATTTCAATCTTAGTAACCAATATACAGCATTGTAATTACATATTACAATTACAATTACATGGAAAATGTGTTGCTATTTAAAGGAAGGAAAGGACATTTGAAAAAAGGAAAAATGTTTCTTGTATTGAAATCCATGCTATATCTTTGCCCTTCCTGTGTTTGCAATAGTAATCAATCAATTCTAGTAAGACTACAATGTTAGATTTACACTGGAATACTTGTGTGTTTTCTAATTTGTTGGGTGGGGTTTGGGGGGAGGGACTACTGTCAGTCATACATACAGAAATAAATAGTATGATAACACTGGTTATAAAATTCTGCATCATAACAAGAATTTAAATTCAAACATTTCAAATATTAAAATAGTTAATATGTAGGCCAGATGTGCTGGATTATTGCATCACTCACAGGGAGTGTCCGTTATCCTTTAATCTTTTTGATATGAAAAGCTTTGACCTTATGGTGAATCCACCGAGAAAACACAGACCTGCCACAGCCTGAAGTATTCATTCCCAGGCTTATTTCCACAGATTTCGCTTTCGCTAAATGTCTCTCATTTTCATGAAATAAAGCGGTCTGTTCTCAATGCTCTCAGAGGTCTTTGCCTCACACTTTACACTTAGAAACAAGTCTAGATTACATTTCATTCACATTTGACATGTCCTGTAGATTCTCCGCTTTGACATTGTGGGGAGTAAGCAAATGCTTGAAAATTCCACACCGGCCTGTCAAGTCAATTAATGATGTCTGTTCACAGAATACACAGCACTTGGCTGCTGGTTTAAATTATGTTAAGCTGTAGGGTAGCTACCATCCTTATCACACTGTAATTTCTTACACCGATTACCCAGATTGCATTAAGGCCAGATTGTGGAGGAGCCATGATCTCTAGAATAAGCTGGATGGATGAGGAACATGGGTTCCAGCATGATTGCGCTCCGTGCGCATGGAGTAACGGAGATTAGTATGGTATCTGCGCCCGGGCCTCGCCGCAGCTGCATCCCAGCTTTCTGCATGTCTGCTGTTGCCACAGCAACAGGGGCATCAGCCAATTCCAACATGCCTGCACCGATGGGAAGAGAAAAAAAGAAGCACAAAAGTAAAGTTGAGGGTCTGGACTCCTCCAGCTGTGACTTACACTACAGTGAATGGCCTTAGTGCTATCTCATTCTGTGAAAGATTGGTGTATGTGTAGACCCCACAGCACACTACACACACATGCATACATGCACACACTCACACATGCCAATGCACGCACTTTATTTATTTATTTTATTTGTTTGATTATTTATCGGGGACCATTAAAAACTGATTAGCTGTACCAGAGTTAGATCATTTATATCTGTAGTCCGAACTATGATTGTTCCTACTATGCATTAATGCACATATTGTAAGTTGCTCTGGATAAGAGCGTCTGCTAAATGCTTAAAATGTAAAATGTCAATGTCAATGTAGTCCCTGGACAGGCAAACATTTAATCACAGCAAATCGCAGCAAAACAACAGATAATACATAATACAAGATGATATCACAAATACATACATGTTAAAAAATACATGGTCAAATTTTTGAGGTCACATACACACACACCCACGCATGAAAACAAACACACACTTCCCCTCTCATGTCAGCTGCTGCTTTTAAAGGCACTGCTTTTTACTACCAAGGGGTAGGGCCATTGTCTTCCAATTACCAACCGTTCGACACACCTCTTCATGCAAATGACTATTGTTAGCGATAGAAATGATCTGAGATTGACATCAGCTCCACTTAGTGTAATTATTGTCTCCTCACAGTGGAGGATGTAACACTTGAAAGATCACAAAGAACTGTGGACGTTTTTAGACCAGCGCCATGCTTCTGCTGCAGGGAGCGAGCGCTTTCCACAGTGCCAACAGTGTCTATGCATGTCCATTTGGGGTTGGTGCAAAATGGATGCATCACATGAAATCACAATCACGCAGTATATCTACGGCACATACACGCGCACACCTATATGTGATGCTCATTGCCTATTCATAATCAATGCTCCAATACTTTGCTCCAACGCAGCATAAACTCTACGTATCAGTACAGGATGCCCAACTTTGAAATTCATTGTACAGTAAGCAATGGCAGGGTATTACAAAATAAAACAAACAAGGAAACAGAAATTCTTTCTGATTTGAAGAAATCAACGGGGCATTCATGAGGGTGATTTACCGCCGGCTGCAGGGACTCCTGGCAATCGCAGATGATTTGCGTCTTTGCAGAATGTCCTGACGGTTTGTGCGAGGGAAGAAGGCCCCTGGAGATGATGGAGCTAACCATGCGGCCCCGAGGCCCATTTTTCACCCAACAGCGGAGGATTCATGCACCACCCTAACGGCGAGAGCCTGGAATTTATGTTGCAGGCAGTTCATTGTTCTCATTTCTCGCAGATAACGCAGGGCTGTGCAAATGGTGTCCCAGGACATATAACCGGGTGCATAAATCCTGCAGCCGTTTGTTTGCTTTGCCCCATCTGAGGCTGTTACCCGCCGGTGGGAATTATGACAGGCACCGCTTGGAATGCGGAATGTGTACATGCGACGGACCCGCCTTCTGGCACCGCTGTTAATGACCGATGAATTCATCTTTCCGTCGACTGTAATTCCGGTACCCCAGAACCACTCCTGCGCGCAGCGAACTGTGTGTCGGCTTCCCCCTGTGGAGGGGTCCCTGGGGTGGACAGCCAATTGCCGCCCCGATGGCACTCCCGACCAGAGCCGTCTCTGGCGCGACGGGAATCGAACCCTGGTCGCCGTGGCCAGTGTCGGACGTTGAAACCACTAGACCACGCGGGAGGCCCCCTGATTAATTCATCTTTCATTCAATTTCCTACAGTCCATAAGAAAGGCATCTTCTCTGCGCAGACTAAACATTATGAATGGCAAGGAGGATTACCGTAACTGACACAGGGATTTTTTTGGTTTATTTAATCGGGCTTTGCACTATTACGAAGAAGCTATTTCAATGAAGGGAGGGGATTTGTATTTGTTCATGTGTTGGATTGAATATTTAAGGGGTATTTAAGACCAGTTTTTTAGTAAAACGGTGTCATGTTCCTGATGTCCTTGTATGAATAGATGGGTTTTAGCTCAGAGATACTGCACGTTTGTTACAGATGATTTAGTGTGAAAAGTGCTGTTGGGGCATTGAACACCAGCTCCAGAGGACTGACAGCAGTTATGGAGTTCTGAAGTCTTTCCCGCTGTTCCACTGTGCTCAGACACACTTAATGACGAGGTTAGCCAAAGCATCTTAGCAGGACAGGGAGGGAAAACCAAGTCTCCAGAGCAATGGCATCTTTCAATTCCTCGCGGGGCGCCACACTGCATGGGCTATGCGCTGCTCATTATTTTCTTTTCACACAGAGTGTGTTTACAGAGCCACTTACAGTTTACAGCACAACCATATGTAGATTGTGGCTGCTTTACATCTTACATTTCATAACTTGTGCTTAAATCGTTAAATGAATGAAGACAACTTGTTTTCAGATGCAATTGTATTCATTGTTAGCCTAACTTACATTTTCAGATGCAATTGTATTCATTGTTAGCCTAACTTACAGTGCGACAGTCCAAACCTGGGGACTGGGAATGTGAACATGCTACGTTACCTTTAGCATCACACTAAGGGTTAATCAGGACCAACTTAGGGCAGCGGTGGCTACTCTGATATTGCATGGTGCATCTGAGAATTTAAGCCTTTTGTCATTGTGCCCAAGTTTCAGTTTTTGTGCTGTTCGGTTTTCCTTGCACAAGGTGCACTTTAAGGGTATTATTGAATTAAATATTTGGACCTCCTCTTTATGTCACCTTGAGTATAAATTTGATATAAAACAAACAGGAAGTGCTTGGCTGGATTCTGGGGAGCCGCCCTTGGTGAAAATTGTGTCAGCCAGGAGGTGGGGCTTGTCACGGGATCTGATGGGGTGGAGTGATTATAGAGGAGGCATAGAGGCACAGGAGACACCCTCTTCCAGACATGCCCCCACCCCATATTACTCATTCCTCACTCATATCTCATGTGCCCCCTCCAGCTTTCCCCTCTGGTGTTCCCAGCTTCTGATTAATCGTTAATTGCCCGGCTTTTGTATCTTACCGCACCTCCCAACAGGCCCCCTGTTCCCTGAGGATTATCTCCCCGTTAACAGAAAACCTCACCTACAGGACAACACCTGTCTCTGTCCCGGGACTCCGTAACTGATGCTTTTAGAGGGGGTATCAGGCATCACACTCTGACAGCCAGCCTTCAATCCTGACAAGCCTGGCTTGTGTTCTGGCTTCATGTTTACAAAAGCCTTATGTTAAATCTCTTTACTATTTTTACCTTGGTGTTAGCAAACGATAACCAAGGGCCATTTTTGTCAATTACATCCTATGTGCCCTTTTAGATAATTGCAGTTTTTTTGTTTTTTGTAAATCCGATACTCTTTTGAGCAGCATAATGTATGCATGGCACATCGGCTGCCTGTGGTGTGCAGCAGTTATTGCTGCTGGGTATGAGTTAATTATGCCAGACAGTCAGCGTGCCACAGCCTCTGCTGGGAGCCTCCTGTACAAACTGTACAGGCTTTGCAAAAGAGTCAATAGAATCAGTCACTATGCTATAGACTTCCCAACTGACCTTTCCAAGTGACTGTAAAGTCAGCAGTCAACGCGTACACCTGAGGCTATCAAAACGCAGCACAACAGCAAAAAAAAAGGATGCACGTACAGTCTCAAAAGTAAACAGCAAGGCCTGGGATCTGTGACTTTGCCAAGCTGTGCTGAAATTGTCTGGTCGTGGTTTTCCACGTCCACGACCTGTAAAATTGAAGTTATTGTTTCCCCTTCTGCGTCACCTTGACAAATGTATCAGAATTGGCATTGGTCTCGTTTCTGGTGGCATGTGCTCATACCTCCATCTGCTTGTCACCAAACAAGTGGGGAATTCTATGAGCTGTCAAAGATTGAATCGTGCCGACCGAATGAAGTGCGACGTGACATCTGCTGGTATTACACTGTATTTCCCATAGCTTCGTGAATATGATATGGTGACATGTCCATAGTCTATAAGTGCCATTAGCGAGAACTAGGCAGGATGAATACTGCTCTGTTTGTTGCGTCTTGGATTGTTCCGGAAGTCCTTTAGCCTGTATAGAGGTCTGTTATTTTAAGCTGGTAACCAGTCCACTTACAGGGACCGACATGTTTATTGAAACAGATTCATGAATATTCCCCCTTTCGGCAGCTTAACACACTTCACATTCCATGGTTACAATCTTTAATGTACATAACCAGTATGCCCTTTTTCCTTCTCTGCGTTTAACGAGTCTCTCTGCTGCCACTGCACACCCAGAACCAAGCACGCTCTCGCTCACGGCTGTGCTCAAGTGTAGAGCTGCAATTTGTTCTCATTTGCAAATCCACCGAGGAGTAATGACCATTTCCTTTTTTTTCCCCGGCACCCACCAATGTGAGTGGTAAAAATGATTTGCCATTACATCTTCAAGATAAGTAGTTCACCGAAAACGTTACGTTTTTATTAGTATTACAATTACTTCTAATGAAACAAAACCTGCTCTTAGTACATTCTGTATATTAATGAATCCTCTTATTCGGGATGAATAGCTACACTATTATTACATTATTACACATGCAGAAACTCATTTACGCAGCTGAATTTTCGAATGGTTCCACTAAGGTAAAAGTGTTTGCCCCAGCATTTTATTCAGGAATGCAAACCCATGTCCCTGAGGTGCAGAAACAACACCACACAATGCACATTGATCTGTGAGCCTTCTTAGTGTTTGGGGGTGCTCTCTGGAGTAGCTTTGGTTGCAATCAGCAGGGAAGGAATAACAATAAAATGGAATGTATGTAGTTGTGCTGTAGATATAGCTATAGGTAAAATACCTGCATCACTCTTTTACAAGCCTACAAGCCTCTCCCTCTCTTTCTCCCTTTGATTTCCTGAGGGGGGGCTCTCTTGGAGTGTGTGTGCATGGGGTGGGGGTGGGGGTTCCAATTCACCATGCTTCTCAGAACCCTTGTCTCACATGGGCCATCTCATTGTAATTCACTGTGACAGTTCAGGAAGCGGACATTGTCACTCTCACCACAAAAATATAAACTCCTACAGTAAACACATTTTAATGTTAAGGCCGTTTGTGCTGCTGGTTTCAGCTCTGTTACTTACACAGGTTCAATAGATTTCACTTTTGTCTGGGGCATCACTTTCACATCACAGCCTATAGGGCCCTGATTGGGCAATTCTGATGTGTCTGTAAGGAATTCTGTAAGGAACAGGTCAAGCAAGAGTCCTGAAAATGACAGTAACAAGAAAAAAGACAAGAATATAAAAAAGGTGACCACTGATATACTGGCAAGCCGAGGTGAGAAAGTTAAATATGAAGGCAACAAAGAGCATCAAAATCCATTCTTTAAAGCTTCTAGTTTCCCTCTAAAGGGAAATGTGTTCAGTATTTAATTCCGTGTTTTGGGGCTAAAGACTTTAGGTTAAGAGAAATCAAGTGAGACATCTTTTATGGATTCTGATATTGTAGTAAACATTTGAAATTAGTTTGATAAATGGATGGTTGGTGATGGGTACTTCAGAGGAAAAGAGAAAACAACAGTTAATTTATTACATCTGCTGTTGTATTGTTTACTTCTGCTCCATGAGTACTCAAAGTTCACAAAAAACAGAGCTTTGATATTTTATAAACTTACCACATGAAAATGGTCAGTCCCTATAACTTTTATCCTTGATGGTACATGACTCCACAGAGGTGCTGATACATTATATGGTTCCCCATTAGAACACTTGTGTGGTGTGTCGCCCTAACTCCTCAGATTCTCCGGTTCTTTGGTGTGTCACCTTCATTTGCTTGTAAACTCGATTTTCAAAAGTTCTGTAGTGTGTACCAGGCTTAAGACGGTGAAGACACAGTGCGTTTTCTGTTATGCTTCCTTGCAGGGCTATATGTGGAATTCCTTTTCATGTCTCCTGTGCAGGGGGTGCCCGATGTTTCAGGGCAAGTGAAAGTATTCCTGGTACAAGGAATAGGAAAGAGCCTAGGTTGTTGGGTGTTTGAGGAGTTTCTTCACTTTTTAGTTGTGTCAGACTTAAAAATAAGAATGTGTCAAACTTAAAAATAATTTGAACATGGGAAACGTGTAATTCAAATTCAAATTGTTTCATTTGCTATAACTAAGAATAATGACTCCTGTCATTTATATATATATATATATAAATGACAGGAGTCATTATTCTCTTACAAATTATTTTTATATATCTATATATATATATATATCTGTGTGTATATTAACACTGTGTGTCTGCTGAGATGACAGGTACTGTATATCATGGCTTATGTTTTACTGGGGATTACAATAACCCCTTTGTTCCTGGCACAGCCCTCTGTGCTTTAATGCGGTCATTAGCTATGGTCAACGTAAAACACGGATAATTAATTCCCTGACGGTGGCACCACATTAGGAATGGTTACGCACAACGGTGACACATTCCCAAAGGACACACAGCATTTAAATGCTGGTTTCTAACCTTCACCCTGTGTCAGTAAAGCCAGCCTTCTGTGTGGTTCCGGCTCCCTGCACAGTCCCTTGCTAATGATCAGCACAGCTGTAATTCTACAGTCAAGTGCTGACAGCCATTGTTTCCCCGCTACTCCTGAGTGCTCTGAGTAACACACAGACAACACTGGCTTCATGCCAGGAAGAACTTCACACTACGAGTGAGTGTCTGGTATGGAGACAGAGATGAAGTGGAGCCAGACAGACAGACATACAGACGGAGTGAGAGTGAGAGAGATAGAGAGAGAGAGAGAGAGAGAGAGAGAGAGAGAGAGAGAGAAGAGAGAGAGAGAGAGAGAGAGAGAGAGAGAGAGAGAGGAGGGCATTAGAAGGTAATGATGTGTGTCGTGAATGAATGAGAGGCAAAGTCAAAACTGAAACCCACAGCTGCCAATGGACATGACTCACATGGCTTGTGAGGGTCATTGTGGTTTGGTGCCCATGCTTATGTGTGTGTAATGTGTGTGTATGTGTGTTCATGTGTGCAGAAGAATATAAGAACATAAGAATACATAATGACAAGAACAGGCCATTCGGCCCCTCTAGGCTCATCATTTCCTAGTCTAGAGAATATCCAGCATTGCATCAAGCCTGGACATGAATACCCTAAAGGCCCTTTTCCAATGCACAAAAAAAACGAGAACAAGAACTTTTGTTACTTTTTTGGCACTAGAAAACAGGAACTTTGTGTTTTCCATTTGCCAAGATTCTAGTTCCACATAGTTGATTTTTTGGTGCCTGTTCAAGATGTGGTACTTACAGTACCAAACAAGACCTTGGGGGTGGGACTAACAGCATTGTGTATCGCTGATTGGTTATGCATCACTCAAGTGACTGATCATGAGGGAGAAGAAGCATTGTTAGAATTTGTTGAAGAAGAAATATCAGCATAATGTAGAAAACCATGGAGAAAACCACGGAAACAAGTACAGTGCTCCTTAAAAATAAAGTGTAGCCTAATGTTGTTTTGTTTTTATACGCAGTGTCTGTTTTTATGCGATTATGTTCCAGTTAAACTACGCCATATGAGGGCAGTTCTGGCAAGTGGTCAGGCAAGACAGGAAAAAACATTAACGTTTCATTCTGCTGTAGCTTGCTATAAAGTGATATGGCAGCTTTACCAAAATGAAGCAAAAATTGTTCCTTTGTGTTGATGATGTAACAAACCATAACTGTTTCCCCTGAAGTTGGTGGAAACAAGAACGGTAACTAGAACCGGAACTAGTGCTAGTTCCTGTTAGTTCCCATTAGGTCTAGTTCTAGTTTTTGTGCAATGGAAAAGGGCCCTTAGTCTTTCTGCCTCTACTGCATAACTGGGCAAGCTGTTCCATACATTGACACTGTCTATGAAAAAATATTTCTTGATATCAATTTGGAATTGACCTTTAACTAATTCCCACCTGTTCCCTCTTGTTCTTCTAACCGAATTCAATCTGAAAGATCATTGGTAATCACTTTATTAATCCCTTTTATTAATTAAACCTCAACCAAATTCCCCCTTAGTCTTTTTCTGTTTCTGTCTTTAATAGATTAATTGTATTTAAGTCTTTCGTTATAACTTTTACCTCACATACTAGGAACCAATTTAGTTGCCCTTCTTTGCACTTCTTCAAGAGCTTCTATATATTTCTCATATTGTGTTTTTTTAAATATTCTATAGTCTCTTCTTTTGCTTCAAAATATCAGTGGAGACTGCTTTTTCAGTTTATTTTTTAATTTTTAGTTTTGCAATCTACAAGTTGTACCAAATTTATATCACTTAAATTCTCTCCAATTTGAATAAAGTCAACTAAGTTAAAGTTAAAGTTAAATCCTAAAGATAGAGGAAGCGGTCTTAACTTGCCCAAATATATCAGAAGTGATTACACTATGATCACCATGACTATACATTGCTAATGTCTCTCCTTCCTGACAAGCATGTTTTCTATTCCATAGAGCATAGCATTCATGTTGCTGTATGAAGCTGGTAGCCTACTCCTGTATTAAGTAGGCTACCAGCTTCATACAGCAACATAAATTCTCTTTTTCATATTCTCCAAGTAATCTAATCCAGATATCCTCACAATGAATGAAAGGGACAATTCCTGGAATTTCCTGCACATTTATATTTTATTTTACATAAAGGGCCACACCCTTATAGGCTCTATCCTTCCTGGTCAGTTTGTACCCCAATACATTGTATTTGTCCCTGTCTGCTGCACCAAACCATGTCTCTGTAATCGCAACAATGTCATAACCCCATTAATCATTACAGCCTCAAGTTCCAAAAATTGATTTTGTTATGCTTCTAGCGTTTAAACAAAGGAACTTCAAAGTATTACTTTGAGTAGTAAGTAGTACATTTCTCCTCCCCCTCCCCCTTCATTCCTAAGTGTGTGCATTTGAGTTTGTGTGTGGGCATATAGCGGCGGCACTTGAAATAGAAGGTGGTTATGGAGGATACTGAGGTTCAGGTGCGTCCAGCAGTTTGACTGGCACCGGTAATTACAGGCTATTATCGGGCCCATCAGTAAACTGCCTGCTGCAGAGGCGGGATTGGGCTTCCTGGAGTTCATGCTGCCAGGGGTACATCAGCAAGGCAAAATCACCCTCCTCCTCCTCCTCCTCCTCTTCTCCCCAGACCCAGGATTCCCTTCATTCCCTCATTCACTAACTCATTCCTTTACTCACACACTGACTCACTTAATCGCTCGCTCACTCACTCTGTAAATCACTCAATCACACACTCAATCACTTGCTCACTCACTCTGTTAATCACTCAATCATACACTAACTCACTCACTCACTCAGTCTGTTAATCATTCAATCACACAGTAACTCACTCACTCAAAAAGAGCAGCAACAGCAACCAATAATTCCAAGCATCAAATGCATCAATTTGAATGATACTTACACCTAACCCAATGACCCAAACATAACTATCAGGTCCTAGTGGACCTTAAGCCCTACATTATTGGTTCCTGCATTATTGAAAGGACACTACCTGAAGCCCCTAATCTATTTTAGAAAATGCACTAAGATCTCATTAAAATGTTAATTTGAAATGGATTAATGGCCAACCTGCATAGTGCTCCTGGATGTTCCGTTCCCTTGATTGTCAAATCTTTTCTCTCTAGGAGGATAGTTTCAACAATGGCTCCCGTTCAGCACACAATTTGAGAAACTGCTCAATAATCATGGATTTTTAATACCGTATTTCTTCTAAATGGGTAAAAAATACACATCACATTCCAGCTTGCAGTAGTTTGCCATGGAATATCTTTGCTTGAAGGACGAAAGTGATGTGTGCTCTGATATCTTTATGCAGTGGCTGTTAAGGTGTTCATCTGAAGGGCTGCAGTGACTGGCAGACTCTGTACAATCCTGCCTGGGGCCTTCAAATTTATAGCAGTGTGTGTGTGTGTGTGTGTGTGTGTGTGAAAGAGAGAGAGATAGAGAGAGAGCAGCTCTTAACCTGATTGTGGGCAGGGCTGCGATCACACTCAGCTGGCTGTCCTCTCCCAGGTACACAGCGGACAGGACGCACAGCGAAAAACAAAACGAGTGTGTTAAAGGGGAGGAAGGAGCCAAGCAGCCGTCGTTTGCCCAGGTTTCGTTCCTTCTCCCTCGGTGTGAAATCTCTGCATCGCGCTCGCAGCGCCAGGTGTGCATGTGTTTGCGGAGCAGTGGGGCTTTGTTTTTAACCGGAGGGAAACGGACACATTCATAGAGTCTGGATGTGCTCGCACCGGCCCCATCTCTCACAACGCATAATCCGCTTATGAGCCTTGTGAGCTGCATGTACGTCTGGTTGACAGTTGTGACATATCCTAAATGAGTCCTAGCCTGACCACATTCTCAAGGTCGCGCCCTGTTCTCCTTCTTAGTGCCACTGCTTGATGGGTGAGAGAACGTCTGACAGTTTTTTCCGTCTTTTTTTAAAGCCGTTTCTGCTCTGAATATTACAAGGTCAAAATTAACGTTAACTTTTTTGAGAAATGGCTTTCATACAAGATGCATAGTTACTCTTGAATGACTTCATCTGTTTTCTGAGCCAAATTAAATGGCTCACGGAGGCCTACAGGGAAGACTTTCCTCTGACATTGGAAGGTTATGGTGTTGATGTTGAAATTGACACCCACGGCTTCTTAGTTTAGAACCAGGAATTTAAAATGAAAATTTGGAGCGTTGGTAGAACTGACTTCCTTAAAGTGGACATACATCATGCTTTAGAATGATAAGCAACTATCCCATTAGATAGCTACTCACTGACATAGCTTCTATATTTGACATATTTGTTTGTGAACAATTATTTTACTTTGTTATTTTCATTTTCCAAACCCCCTTCCCTTGACCCTGGGGACAATCCATAAAATTCAACATTCCTGTGCTTGCAAGTTAGCAACTTCATCTGCAGCCACATTCCAGGCTGTGATTGTATTACAGGAAGCTCTTTGAAGTTGAGCTGTAGTTTTCTCAAGGAGAATACTATCAAAAAGCCTATGGGGTAGCAGATAGCGTAGTGGTCTAACACACTGTATTTTGGCTGGTCGGATACGGTGTGCAATTCAATTTAGAGTCGTCCGCCAGCAGAAGCACCTCAGGAGAGCGCGGGACATTTGCCCCCAACACTTTACTTAATGTGGACGCAACATATCTCCAAAGCATATCAATTGCAGGACGTTCCCAAAATACATGTAGATAAGTCCCAATCTCCTTCAGTGTACAAATCCGGCAGATAGGATCTGCCACAAGTTTAATTTGGAATCTCCAAACAATGAACACGATCTCCACTCCACAGCAAGGAAAATACAACTTTTTACAAGTAACTTGTGACTAACTGCCCACAGAAACAAACAATATGGCACCTGGTCCGCCAAATAACACAATCCACCTGGGCATTAAACCGTTTACAATGAGGTCAGCTAGTTTAGCTAAGGTTAGCTTATATAATCACAGTAGCCTACCATAATTTAAATACTAAATAAAACAATTAACATTATATCCTGCCTGGCTACACATTTCCATGACAAGCTAACAATACCATAATCACCTAACCAGCGTTACTGTGGTAGACTACAAAAATGGCAAACGTGATGAAAGACAGTGACAATTGTTGCTGTCCATTGAAGTAACTAGCGATGGGCACTCCGGGCACAGTGAGTCCAAAAACGTGGTAGACACAGCAGGAGAGTCTAACAGCTTTGGATTCAGGGATCAACTTGAGCCTGGCAGAGTAAAGAAGAAAGGCTTGCATGCTGTTGTTGTGGGCTCGCTTGATCGGCTGGGAGAAATTCTTCTGACGTTGGGCTGTATGTTTGCTGTAATCCGCGAAAAAGCGAATCTCCTTTCCGTTCACAATCAGAAGGTATTTCCTGGCAGCCTGCAGAATAGCCTGGCGATCAGGGTAGCGGAGCAGGCTAAAGTCAGGGTTCTCGGCCTGTCTTGAATTATCATTTTTCACATGTATGCGGTGAGCTCACATAATCTCACAGTTTCTGCCAGCCAGAGAAGGGAACCACCGAGGGAGAGATCCAGTGAGAAAGGCTACTGCATCAGAGCCTTCACTACTTTCACTAAAAACAGATGGTTGGTTGATCTGCGGTTGCAGTCTTCCAACCCCGCCATTTTGGCTTCCATCCGCTCGACACTGGAGGAGCACACGGACGTAGCATTTTTTCCACCTTATATTAAAGTCCTGAAAGGTTTGTTTTCATACCTTTTAGCTTGCTTGACAGAGCCGCCAGTTCCGACTGCATCGAGTTCAACTTTTCTTCCAGGCGACTGAAAAAACATGTGTAAGTTTATGTGCCCATGTTTCCAGAACTACCATAAACTCTGACTGAGCAACTTTTCCCCCTTCCTTAGAAGGGGATGCATGAAAAGATAAATCCCTCTTTTTGGCTCTGTGACATATCGAAACCCCAATAAACAGTACCTATTTACCAAATGCGTGAGGAGTTCAGTAAAATTACTCAAAATAAGCATATAACGTAGAGGAAGGGACGGAGCCAAGGTTCACACCGCCATTTTCCAACAAGTGACATGGAACTCCTTATATTTGACATCTTGAAGGAGAAATATTTTTGCGAGCTGCACTCAGTTTTTGGGGATTTTACAAATGAGCATGTTAAGATGGGACTGGTATAGATTGAGCGTATGGCTAAAACTTGGCTCAAAATAATGTTTGAATAGAATAGAAGTGATGGCATTTCCTGTGCTTACAACTCTGGCATTTCCTGTGCTTACAAGCTTTTGGCCAACATGTCCAGTGGAGGGAGGGGTGTGTGTGAGTGTGTTTGTCAGCATGGGGAATGCTGTCACTCAGTTTGACACTTTCAATACAGTATGTGTAATTGTACACTGGGGACTCTGAAGTTGGTTCAGTCACGGTGGGTCTCGAGAGAACAAAGCCTCAATCTGACAGGAAAGCCCCTTACTGTACTAAGTACTCCTATAAATCCAAATACAAACCAAGTCTTTCCATCATAATCCACACAAGATGATTATGAAGTCATAATCATGGATGTAATAATAAGCAAGAATGTATACTTTCCTTGCTGTGTTGGTCCATATCAAGAATTTCTAGCTTCTGTGCTGACAGAGTGAAACAGAAAAATATTTGATTGATATCTATAAAAGAACATCTGCAACTAGGGTCCATTTTGTGTGACAATGGAGAGCATTTGTTTCCTGTGGGAAAATGAAAGGAAAGCATCTGTGTAATGCAACTGACAGGCTGACAGGCATCATTGCAATGTCTTGTTCTGTATAGCAGATGTTAGGTTTGGAACTTTGGAATCCACGCCAGAATCCAACCATGTTGCTATGGCAGCAAACATGGTTGAACCAGACATTTGGTGAAGGACCTGGCAAGTCCACACATATCTGTGAGTGTCTGCCAGGCTCTTCTCAGTGTGTATGTTGTGACGACTCCTCTGCCACATTCCCTGGTTGCAAAGCCAGAAAAACTGGAGACTTCAAGGAAAATGTGTTTTTTTCCAGACAGAACAGAGAAATGAAATGCACAAATTGTTCCTCTTATAGAAAGGCCACAGTAAAGCACCTGGGTGTCCCACTAGCACTTGGACCACCACAAAGCAAAGGTGGAAAAATTGCACCATGTCCCTGCGATCTATAGCAAGAAAGAGGACCACTGAGTGCAAGTCCCAGTTTCAGAGAACATGGCCGTCATCCTCCAGGGCCGCTGTGGAATCTCTCCTGCCGTCACTCTGAATAGCTGGATCTACAAACCTGGGGATGAGTGATGTCACTGTCAAAAGGGCCCAAATCACATATCTGCATGTCTGATACAAGAAAGAAAACATCATAGCACTTGTATAATATTGCACAGTAATGACCAGCGGAGAAGACGAAACATAGAGAAATGTTAATAATTGCCCATCCTGGCCCTTGTTCCACAAGCTGAGACTTCTTTGATGTTGCACTGTTGACTGATGTTTATAAATCCCACTGTGAATGCCCTTTAATCCTTGTAATTATTGATGAGGTGATCGGGAGATTAAAACAGGGATAGGGAAATGTGCAGGATCACATAGTTAATTGGTTATTGCCCACTACCTCATTGATTCATCAGCTTCCTCTGCTCTCATTAAGAGTATTTGTTTAGATAGCCAAGAAGGATGGCTGCTCTGCCAAGCTAAAATCTCATGTCTTGGAGAAGTACTGGGGAAAAAACTCTAAACAGGCTGAAATATTCATATTATGAATTGATTGTGTTCTCTATGGATTTGACTGTCATTGACCCTAGCAACAAAAAAAGAGATGAAATAAGAAAATCTGGTTTGGTGATCATCACAGTCTTGCATTTGAAATTCATATTATTCCACCCAGTATGAGAGACTGAAGTGGAGAATGAAGAAACAGTGAAAGGGGATCATTCATGATAATAACAAGACGATAACAATCTACTCTGTGCTTTGGGGACCCAGCTGTTCCTTGCAATTGGAAATAAAAAGTCATAGCAGATAGAAAGCATTATTGATTTAGAGAGAATCATTTTCAATCTCAGTATCTTTTTACGGTATATTTTGCGCAATTAATCTTATATATATGTGCCTATGTGGTTGTTCAGTAGTAATTGCATTATACTTGGTAAACAATATTAATGAATCATGCAAGTTGGTACAAGAAATGTGGTACAAGCAGACATAGGACAATACAAGCTCATTTTCTATTTGTTTCTCCTGCATAGATCCTCCCCTACCACTTCCACTGTTACTAGAGATGGTAACCCTTTAAAACATGTGCTTAGTTTTCTTGGAAGTAGGAGGAGTTTACCTCTGCATTCTTAGGCTTGAGAAACATCCTTAATGCGCACCCCCCTCTCCCCCCATGGCGACATCCCTGGGCCACCTCCGATCACCACCACGGTTTACAAAACGATTTACCACCCACACCACATGTTGAGTATCTCATGGGTTCATGAGTGCTGTAACAAAGGTCACTCTTTATATTGAATGGCACAGCACCTGCTCAACAACCATCCCCATTCCATCACTGCTGAACTTCACCTTCCAACAATAAGGAGTGCTTCAAAACGGCAGCAATTTTTTCAGATTGGTGATGAAATGTAATTATTAAATCCGTTTGCCAGCCTCTTTGTCAACCTTAGAAAATAGCATTTCTTTATTTCTTTTTTTACATTTGTCGTCAGATTTTATCTCACTTTTCTCTCAATTTGGTAGCCAATTACTCCCACTGTGCTTAGTTCAATCCCCTCCCTCGTAGTTCGCTGCCGTAGTCCTGTGACCGGCAGTGACAATGGCAAAGCGCTGCCTCCTCCGAGACAGCACTCGTTGTGCTGTCAACTGTAATTCCAGCACCCCAGAACCACTCCTGTGTGCAGCGAACTGTGTCGGCTTCCCTCCTCCCTCCCTGGGGTGGACAGCCAATTGCCGCCACGGTGGCGCTCCCGGCCAGAGCAGACTCTGGCGCGACAGGGAATCGAACCCCGGTCACCATAGCCAGTGTTGGACGTTGAAACCACTAGACCACGTGGGAGAAGTCCTCTTTTATTTATTTTTTAAAAGCAGATTCTTGACACAGCAGGAAGCAGAAGCTAGGGTTATTACCATTTCATTGGCGCGTCAGTGCGGAACGGAACAAAGGTCCTGTATCCATCCCGGATGCAATTCCTGCCCCTCAAATGTAATCAAAACCCGCTGACTGCAGAATGCTGCGATTGCATTCTGACAAACGCTTTTATCAACACATGGTTATAAAGCAGCGTGGTTCTTCCAGGAAATTGTGTTGTGGTTCATTGCCAGTCAAACTCGTAGATGTCGTACAGGTGATGTAATGGCTGTAATTTTCCCCTCTTCACGGCATTTGACTGAACACAGCGGTATCTATGCTGGCCGCTTTTTGTCTCACTTCTGTAACACTGTTGTGCCTGCTTTCCCAATGAACCAATGACTCAAACCTAAGTAAAATTCTCCCTGCTCCCTCGGGACGACATTACTGTCCATATTAGGCGTATGGGTCGCACCAGGCTTGTTTGGTACCTTGACAACAGATGCGACTCAATGTTCAATGCAATACCTCTCAGACATGGTGAAATAAATCACCATTGACCCTCTTTTATGAAACGCCAGGTAAAAGTAGAAACAGAAAGAAGATGAGGGCAGAATATACACTGCAGCAGGAGATGGATGAGGGCTGAATGAGTTGTTTGAGATGTGGGCCTTTCGGTAAATCTGCAAGTCGGCTCACAGGCACGGACGAGAGCGAGAGAGTGGTTACTCAGAATTACAAGCTGTCGCTGATGGAAGATTCTGATAGATGGAGAATCATTTTGTCTTTTAACCATCTGGTCAAGGCTGTGCCTCTTAGATTGATAGTCATTCTGGCTCTACGCATCTCTGTCTTTATGCATTTTTCTCTGCGCATGTCTTTGGTACGTGGTTGGTGCTCATGTCTGAGTAGTGAGGTGTCAGGGAGGGAGGTTTCAGTTTTCATGGCCCAGAATCGGTCTTTGCCACATCATGCATAACCTCTTAGCCGCATTATGCATAACCTCGATTGACATCGTGCCACCCAAAACAGAGCCAGAGGAACGCCTAGATTACTTGTAAAGATCATCTTGAATTATCTCCAGATCATTGTCCATTTTCCTAAACATAACCCAGGGTAAGTAGCTGACACCTCTGTAATCAGTTTTTGTTCACGTGTGTGTTCAAGCACTAAGCATAAATGCACATGCAGTGGCTCTCTTAGCCGCTCTCCATGATCTGTTAATGAATAATGCTAACGAGAGACCAGTTGCTGTGCATGTCACTGATAATGACTGATGACTGCATGTCTAAAACCTGCCGTTTGTTATGGTAAGTAATTAGGGCAGGCCATCCGAGAGAAGGCTTTATTTGGTTTATCAGTGCAGCGCTGTTCAATCCTCGCAGTGTCAAGGTGACACAGGTGTGACCTGCTTGGAAGTCTGCCATGCAGGCAGAAAAAGAACAGGGCAGCGTTTAAATTGTGTTTGTGAATAAAAGCCCTTTATTTCCCCTCAGCGGCGATCTCTTATGTTTACTTTTGGGCAGGCCTTCGTGTTCCCTGGGTACTCAAACAGCTTAGCACAGGTCGTCTTTTTATGTGGCCGGATTTCAGAAGGGTGCTCGATACCAATAAAAAAATAAAAATTGATCCCCTTGAGCTCTCAGTCTGTTTACTTTTAAAACAGAAAAGCAATACTGCAATACTGATTACAAAACAGTAAATGTTTATTTCCTGTATTATATATATATATATATATCATATTGAGAAATTTTTCCCTTTGACAGAAGTCCTTGAGTTCTGATGTCTGTGCCAAATACTTTTTTCTTTATATAAACAGAGGAAGCAAAATTAAAAAAAACCTCCCTTTTCCAATTCCAGTCATCTGGTCCTTCTTGCCACTCCTTTTTATGGGGAAGTACGCTTTACTGTCTTCAAAAATAAGCAACAAATATATATTTATTTCTACCTAGCTCTACAGTCTGTCTCTCTCTCAGTTGGGATCAATTATTTTCTTTCAACTTCCTTTATTGGCACGACATTCAACAAATGCTGTAAAACCTCATAAAATGACAAAGCAATTAGAACTGTAACTCACAATAATAGCAAACGACCAGCATAGTGCCAACTTTTGCACTGTTCTTGGCTGTTCAGTGCTGAGTTGCACTCTGGTGCTATACAAAGAATGAGATTGAAAGGAGCATCCTGCAGCTGTCTCTATGGAGTAGCATACTACAGGGCCAAACCCCCCCCCCCCACCCCCCTCCCCTACCTCCTTCAATTAAACATTGATGGAAGGACAAGGAAAGCGATTTCTGCGTCACCATCTCTTAAAGGTCTCTAAATGACATGTCTCCATAATTTCCCAGAGGAAGCTGATATCGGTGGTAAGGCTTTCTCACCTCACCCACCCCTGGGTAGCTCCTTCAGTACTTGCATCGATTGTGCTTGATTGGCTTAGAGGGACCAAACCAGGGATCACTGGCTGTGTACGAATTGCTAACAGAGAGCCTGGCTTTATTGGTTAGTTAAACGGTTTTTCACAATTCACCTCTGCTTAATGAAGTAAAAGGTTGTGGGCCAAGTACACGCACGGTTTTACGAAATTAGAATCTGTGCTTGAGGCCAATCCACACAGCAATAGCCAGAGAGGAAATGAATGTTGCCGGCCATGCCAAAGTTCCAGTTTCCAAAGCGGGAGTAGACAAACCATATAATTGTGATAGCTTCAAAGCAGCTTGTTTCACAGAAAGCATTCATGGTCTTGCCCACATTGAACAAAATATTGTCCGAGTCTCTGTTTCCTCTGACCTCTGTAATAATTTAAAATTAATTGAGGAATAATGGAGTATATCTTTAGGCTGCTCCGTTGAGTTTTGTGCCACACACTTTACATGCTGAGGAAAGAGGGCAATTCAGAATACATATATCAATGATAATCTTTCCACTGCTGCAACCCTTCAGTGTGGTGTTTCACAACATTACAATGTTGATTAGCTGATTATCACTGAGAAAGAGGTAGTAGCATATCTTTAAAAACATCTGGACATCATCTGTTTGACCTGCTGCCCTCTGGTAGACGCTTCAGGTCCATCAAATCACGGACAAACAGACTTAAGAACAGCTTCTACCCCAGGGCCATACGAGAACTGAACACTTAAAAACTCTGATACGGACTGATGACTATCAGTACTGCAACACCTACACTTACAGTACACTTACAGAACACTGCATATATGTTTACATTACTACTGCACTTTTGTTTGTATGTTTATACTCCCAACTGTACTACACTTCTGCCATAGTGAGCCTCTGCAATTCGGAAATGTGCAATATCTAATATCTCATATCTCATCAAAATAATGTAACTTTTAACTTTTAACTTTTTAACAGTAAATATTCACATTTCATTTTATTTCATTTTATTTATTTATTTAATGTTAATTTTATATTTAGAATCTTAATTTGTTTCTGCTGTTCTGTTGTGTTTTGTCTTTGTTATCGTAAATGTACCGCCAGGATTGTCACTCAATTTCGTTGTACTCTGTGCAATGACAATAAAATAAATCTAATCTAATCTAATCTAAAAAGACTGTAGTCTTCAGCCTCCCCACATACTCCTCACACACCCCTTTATTCCCATTCTTACCCCAAACATCCCCCCCTCAGCATGTGATCTTAAACCTCTCTTATATCAGACCTCTCTTTCCACTATCCCACTATGTGGTGCAACTGTGTCCTGTGCTAACTCTACAGTTGGGTCTCACACCAGGTGTGGAGGTTCATTGTGGATGCAATTTCTCCTCTTCATACTACGGTATAAATGTGCCACTGTATTGCATGAGAGGCCCATAGTCTGTACTGATGCTGGGATGTTACACCAAGCACCATTCGACAAATGAGGTCTGAAGCCATTATGTCCAATCCTAATCTATTAACAAGGTATGCATGCGTGCGCTGGGAGGTTGTGACTGACATAGCAAGTATGCAAACTCACATGATGATGAGCACTCTGAAATCCAGCTCAGGATTCACCTCATACATCACGTCGCCCGATAAGACAGCCTATTTATTGAGCAAGGCCATGTGACAGCCATCAGTTTTCCTGAGTGGGAAATTGCTTAACTAACTTATACAATTCAGTGCCTGTTTTAACTGTACTTGATGATTTGGAATACCAATGTGCTGAATATCACAAACAGTAGGGTAAAATACTGAGTGAGACCTGCGAGGAAGGCAGATGCGAGTATGGAGCTGTTTAGAAGTCGGACTGATCTGTCCGAGCCTTTGGTCCGCCTCATTCACACATTTGCTGTGATCAAGGTTTGTCACTCCTGCAATGTCTGTGGTTTAAAGGAAACACTTTCATGTGTTCTAGCAGACTTGATCCCACGGTATGAGAAAACCCAAGAACTTCATTCAGGTTGTGCTGTTTTTCCCACTAGAGTTTCCCAAAGTCCCAAAGTAAAACAGTGATACTGGTTTTCAGTAAAACATGGCAGTTCTGTACGTACACCGAATGGCGATTTGTAACTGTGGCATCCCAAGGGACAGGACGAGGGAATGGCTGCCTGCCTTTTTACTACTTGGGAGCCACTGGAGAGGGAAAAACTACATTTCCCAGCAGCCCGCAGTCCCGCACCTGAATGACGTCAAGCGATTGGGACTACAGACAGCTGAAGGCCATTTGGAGGCCTATTTAAAGGCCCAACTCCTGTCACACTGGGAAGGAGTAGGTTGGTGGTTGTGGAGAGTGTGTTGGAGTGTGTGAAAAGGAAAGTGTTTTTTTGGATTGTTGTTTGTGATTGAATTGGATTGTTTGAGGACCCTGCTTTGTGTACCGACTTGTAAAACTGCCTGAGGAACTGAACTGGATTTGTGGACTGGATTATGGGATGGAGGGGCAATGTAAAAATGTCTTTTCTCCACGAGGTGAACGGCAGCACATTTTTGTCCATTTTGGAAATAAATGAACAGTCAAAATGAAAAAAAAACATTTTGCACAATACATTACTGGCAGCGGCTCAATGTTTATAAAGGTTGCCTTGTAATGTGTTCATGTGCTTGGGCATTTAAATATAAATGGAAATAAACACAGCTAAAGAAAAGAAGGATCTCTACATTTATCATTGAATGCCTAATTGAGAGCGAGGGAAAGCTTGCTTTGTCTTCAGCTCTGGCGACGGGAGACTGATTTTGCTGGGGGTGAACACAAGCAGTACACGAGAGCATCTCCATACCATGCTGTGCCAAGCTGGAGGTCACAGCCAGCTCCAACAATGGCTCTACAACCTGCTAGGCAGTATGGCACATTGTCCCTGCGGGTTTTTTTGTTTCTGTGGTGCCGACGGCAACGCTATCATCAGTACACAGTCCTCTGGTAGAACAAGGTCTCATTTGCATGGGGTTGCTGTGTCCTGATCGACTCTTTTGGCCTGATTTCTCAACTCTGATCATGTCTGACCTGGCCGAAGTGCAAGTGTAATTTGCTCTACACTACAAGCTGTAGTGTGGTGGCTGCATGCCGAAGAGTTCTTCTCTTCATGCTTAACTAAACATACCGCAGTTTATGTTGATGATTTTAAAATTTAACCTGAACTTAACTGAAGCACTTCAAAAAGGAGCAAACAAAAGCCTCCAAAAAATATAACAAAAGTATCGTTTTATCACCTGAAAAACATCGCCAAGGTGCAACCCTTCCTCTCGCAGGTGGATACTGAAAGAGTGATACATGCATTAATTTCTAGCAACTTAGACTATTCCAACGCCATCTTGGCTGGTCTATCAAATCAGAAACCAATTTATAAGCTGCAGCTGATACAGAATGCTGCAGCACGAGTCCTTACAAAGACGAGACGAAGAACACACATCAAACCAGTTTTGAAATCACTGCACTGGCTACCGGTCAACTCCAGAATAGATTATAAAATCCTCTTAATAGTCTATAAATCACTGCATGGTTGTGCGCCTAGATATATCTCGGATATGCTGGTGAGATATTTTCCAAGTAGATCTCTGAGGTCCTCTGACAGAGAACTCCTGGTGGTCAGGAGTCAGGACAAAGAGACAGGGAGAGGCAGCTTTTAGTTTTTATGCCCCCAGGCTCTGGAATACACTCCCAGAGAGCTTGAAATGGCTGAGAATGTGGTCACTTAAACGAGATCTTAAAACACATTTATTTTGTCTTTTGACTAATTTATACTTTATTCTTTTTGTTTTGTAATGTGTTGGATTTGTTTTTAAATTCGAGTGTATTTTATACTCATTATATATTTGCTTTTGTATGTATCTGTGACATGTATGTAAGCACTTTGAGTTACTGTGGTATGAAAGGTGCTATATAAATGAAATAAATAAAGTGGAGTATACTCCATAGCTTGTTGATAATGAGTCTGTGGTTGAGCAGCACAGGGGCAATTAGTCTTGCTCCTGATTGGAAATCCAGTAAAAGCTAAGCAGCCATTACAGCCATTAATGAGTGACCGGGCTGGACCTGTGCGTGAAGCCAGAGCAAAATCCTGACACCGTGCTATGTCCCAATTCCAGCACGCCTAAGCTCCCATCCACCACTCCATAAGGATCGTTCGGCCAGCATCCCTTTTGTGTGCAGCCATGATTGACCATGCATGGTGGCAGCTCGTCTCTTCCTTGGCCTCAGTCCTCCCAGTCTCCGCCTTCTTGCAGGCTGCTCCTTTTTTAAACCAACGAGCGAGTGAGAGAGCAGTGCCCTGGGCCATGGCGAGTGCATTCGCTCACCATCTGCGGTCTGGCAATCAGCAGACAAAACACGTATGCTTCTGCCATGGATGAAAGGGGTGGGGGAGGGGCAGCCACACCGGGCAAGATTTGGCAGGAAGCGGGCTGCATGTGGCTGTGTGGGCTGTGGGCATCCAAGCACTAATTCGGTCACTGACCCAGATTAACCACCAAGCCCTGGCTGGTGCGCGGGTGAGTTCTGAAAGACCTGCTTGTTACTGAACTCTTCAGCACCCCTGTAGGTACATAGGGCACATTGGAAATCTGAAATCAGGTCGAATGACCCCCACACACACACTCAATGTTTTACGATGTTAAAATACGGGGTGAAATATATTCCTTTCTTCTCAGTACAAGACATTCACACAGGGTATGAAATGTCCAATAGCTCTTGGGGATCCCCCAGGTTTTCAATAATGTGCATGCACATGCACACGCACGCGCACACACGTTTGTTTGTTTCTCTTGCGACTATAATATATATTGAAACAAATGATCTATTTCTTTCTTGAAATGTAACAGGTTTATTGGTCAGGCAGATAGGTTTAAACAGTTGAAACAGGATTTTATGCCATTTCAATAAAAACAGGCTGGGCTGAACCTTAGATAGGCTAGGTATAATAACGTTAGCAACCGGTAACGTTAGTGATTTGCATCATGAGCTGAGCTGAAACCTCTGCAAAAACGTAGCAAAATAAAATCCCAAAATCACAAACCAATTTAACCCTGATTATTTGTATCAAAATCACTTAGCAAAATAAAATTCCTGGTCAAAATCACCCTGGACAAACCAACACACACCATTCACTCAACCATACCTGGGCAATTTATTTCCTATCATGTCTTTGGACTGTGGGAAGAAACCGGAGTACCCGGAGGAAACCCATCACGGGGAGAACATGCAAACTCACTGCCCGAGACCTTCTTACTGTGAGGCGACAGCCCCCACTGCACCACCGTGTATAAATAATCCTTGCTTATAAGGAGATAGATAAAAGTAAATAGAAAATAGGCATTTATAGAGGGGAGAGAAGCCTAATATATCCCGCACATGCAGCTTGTTATTCAGGCCAGGGTAGACATAGCAGCCTGCCAGGTCACTCGGTTTTAAAAATTGTAATTCACACTTTTAAAATACCAAATTAAATCAAGTTTGAGACCCAAACCATTCGTTGGTGGACAAAAATGATTTAGAAATGGCTTTAATAATGTATATTTTTTTAAAGCATGTCCTCTCACACAGAAATATGATGAAAAACTTCAAACTACATGTATCACTAAATATTTAGCTACTTAATGTGAAGAAATTCTAGTGTTAAACCCCTCGACTTTTCATTACAAATGAAGAAATCGTGTTATATTTGACACACGCTGCCGTAGTGCCTTTGCACTGAGTTAGCATGGCTACTTTCTACTTAATTTGATAGATTTTTTTAATGTACTGACATCAAAGATTTTTTATAACACAAACCTTTCCTTTATTGTCTATGCTGACAGGCTGCTTTGTTATGTCAGCCGGGCACATTTTGGCCTTACAGAACCCACAGATCTTAAATAATTCTTAAAGACAGTTTCTATTGGTTGGTTCTATATAGTTATAATGTCCTGTTTGACTCACATTTGTTAAAAGATGTTAATATAAACATGGGACCCCCCAAGCTTAAAAATGTATTTCTTAGGGGCAGCAGATAGTGTAGTGGCCTAACGTACCTGTATCTTGGCTGGTCCGATACGAGTGTGCGCTGCCTATCAGGGACATAAAACCCGTCTCTGCCAGACCGGCCCTGGCTGTTAGCCCCGATCAGGGGCGGCGTTTGGCTGTCCGCCCCAGGGGGAGAGGGGAGGGTAAGCCTGCTCGAGTTTGCTGCCCTCCGAGTATTAGCTTGCCTCATAGAGATGAGTGGCAAACTTGTGTGGGGAGGGTAAATCAAAATAAATAGAGGGTATAATTAGGCACTAAAATGGGGAAAAATCTTTTAAAAAATGGATTTCTTATGGGGGCCCTTGTGGCTTATGGGTGAGTCCCGGATCCCCCCAGACCCCCCTCATTTTGAACACTGCATTCACAGTATCAACCAAACTGTATTTAATACAAGGTCAAGTACATTTTATTGCCTCATAACGTCCATCCAAGCTTTGACTTTGAATTCCTCAAACAGGTTTATTACAATATTTCACCCATGGGACACCAAGGGTCAAAAACTGAGTTTTAAAAAGGTGCAACTCTCAATTTAATGAGATTTTGAAATACTTCTTCAGCTGTAACTGTGGCAGAACCATGCTCTCCAAATCCTTTATTAGAAAGTCAAAGGCATATGGCCAGTATGTTATTTATTTATTGGTTTTTTTATGGCTTCCAGCTTGTTTGTGCAGGCTCTGAAACCACAGTGGTTTGCATTGAGTTTTAGGGGTCAGTTATAGAAATAACATACCAATAGCCATGAGCTACATTTTTCTCCTCCCTTCACAAATTACCATGTTTAATTTAGCATGATAACGGGGCAACCATATGGCCCGCAAAACATAAATTATTATGCGCCAAGGGGATTTCAGATGAGAGATTTGTCTCTCTTTTTTGTAAATCTAAATCTAAATGTTTGTAAATGTAAATCTTTGCTTTTAACTTGGGTTCACTATACACAAAATATACTCTTGTGTCACATTCCCTGTGTTCTGTAGCTTTTTTGAGCTGTTAGCCTTCTGAGATCCTATCAGAATCACTTCTCTGAATTAGTAATCACCAATCCCAATATAGCATATTAATTGTGTAGTTTGGTGCATTAGGCCTTTCTTTTTTACCATGGCAACCAGACGGGTCCCCACATTGCTCCATGCTGCTGTGCTGTGTATTTAACTAAGCTGAAGCATTTTAAAAGAGGTAAAAAGAGAAAGCTCTGGTGCCAGATGCCCAGAACCCCCCCCACACACACACAACCTATTTCATAGTGGAACTGCACCTTTACTGCAACTCTTACCATACCATTGAGGTTTGCAAAGTTAAAACTGGTGCACTAATTTGTCATCCCTATCTGCCTGCTAACTGGACATATTTGAATGACTGACATTCATGTTGAGGATTTCTTTGAGCATTTTTTGAGCATTTATGTAAATTAATTTCACGTAATATGGGAACCAGGTATTATAAACTGTTACTCAGAAGTATTGTTAAATGAGCGAGGATTGTACAAATAGCTCCTTGCTGTCATTCACAGACACAAATAAACATGCACTACCGGTCAAAAGTTTTAGAACACCCCCATTTTCCAGTTTTTACTGAAATTTAAGCATTATTTTTCTGTTTTTGGTAACCCAAACCTCTGTTTGTTTTTTTCCTCTGGCAGTTTACCACTTACCTTTGTACCATTTCAGGTTATTCACTGGACTTGAACTGCTTAAAGTTCAGTAAAAACTGAAAAATGGGGGTGTTCTAAAACTTTTGACTGGTAGTGTAATTATGTCATTGATGTGTTTTGGGAAAAACAGACTTTTTGAAATCAGACTTAAATTGATTCAAGTGTGGTTTCATGTAATTTGGTTCAATCACCTTCCTTCTACGAGTAAGAAGTATGGGAGTGTACTCTTTAATGGCATAGCAATCAAAATCATTTTGCATTGTGTAAGAATGCAGTCTAGAAGCCAAATATTTTCTTGTGTGAAATGGTTTCTACTTGAGCAATAAGACATAGATTATGGTTGCATTTATGGAATAAAAACCAACATACACAGGGGGGTATCACCGAATTTGTGCAGCTGTACTATAGACCATGCTGACCATCTTCAGTATGCTAGAAACTGGCAGCTCTCCTTATTTATAATCATTCCTCACAGCCGAAAATGTCATTCAACAGGTGCCAGCAATTATATTCACTTTTAAAACTCAAACAGGAAATGGAACTCGCCGGTGGAAAACAAAAATAAATAAATAACATTCCATCCTGGTATTTTGGGTGTGTTTTCATTGAAATTATTAGTAGACTTCCTGTATCCAAACTGAAGCCTAACCCTGTTCTAACAGGGTGTGTTTGATTCTCTATGAGAGTGAGCAACTTCCGTGCCTGATTAGTCTGATTTATGGGCCAAGAAAATTCGAACTTTCAATGTTGTCCTGTCTTGTATCCAAAACCAACACAAAACCGAAGCCTAATGGATGATTTGAGAACTGCAGCATACTTTATTTAATCCTAAAAGCATAAATTTTATAGACATATGGCCTCCTCTTATTTATTCGTTTGGTTAAAAGGCTTGTGTTTGGAAAAACGGGAAAACGTATTAACCTCTTCAAAAAGCCTTGCTTGAGTTTGCATATTACTGCTGATATCATTTAGGCATTAAAGGGACAACAATGTTTATTTTTGAGGAGGAACATTTAATGCTGCTGTTATTAACCTCTTCCACATATTACGTTGATATCATTTAGGCATTAAAGGGACAACAATGTTTATTTTTGAGGAGGAACATTTAATGCTGCTGTTAATATACTTGTTACCGCCACTGTCATAGTCAGATGTTGCTGGGATTTGGAAATGTACGGCACTTCCTCTGTCTATTACAAAACAAATGAAGCTTTGAAAAGATAAGACTGTTATCATAAAACCTTCCAGTTATTTCGAGGGAGCAGAGTTGGGAATTTGCATGCAGTGCCCTTTGAATTGTAAAGAGGCTTGGCTGATTCTAAAGCCACAGCTAGGTTGATAATTCCTTTCTTATGATTAAATGTAGCTCTTATTAAAATATGCCATTTTGCCATATAGCTGTTTAGGTTGTTTACCTTCAAATCGGTTCTCTAGCAAATTATTATTTTTCACCTCATCTCACAAGTGTTTTTGAGACTGTTTGTTCATGGTTGTTTTTATTTTAGCCATAAGCTTTCCGGTGCCCCTTGATGGCCCCTTCATTATTCCAAGAGGGCAACGCCGTAGCACTATAAGAAAGGATGGCTCTGCAGTTTCTCCTCTCTACAACAGCAGAGCATAAAAGTCCACTGATGATCCATTTCCATTACTCTGCCTGACATGAAACGAATAGAGAAACAAAACAGATAAAATATTATGGGGTAAGAAATGCAAGAAAGATCCTATGAATCAAAGAACTCACATAATATCAAAGCTGGGGGAAAGGTTATAATTATTGTGGCATCCCAAGGGGCAGGACGAGGAAATGGCTTTTTCATTCTTGGGAGCCACTGGAGAGGAAACAACTCCATTTCCCAGCAGCTCGCAGTCCCACACCTGAACGGAGTCAGTCAATTGGGACTACGGACAGCTGAAGGCGATTTGGAGGCCTATTTAAAGGATTCGTACATGTCACGCTATGAGAGGAGTAGGGTGGCTGTTGTGGGAGAGAGTTAGAAGAAAAGTGTTTTGGATTGTTTATCATGTTTGACCCGGATTGTTTGAGGACCCCCTTTTGTGTACCGACTACTGACCTGGATTGCAGAACGGAACTGGCCTTGGAGACTGGATTACGGATAACGATGACGAGTAGGATTGGGGACTTTGTGTTTTGGATTCCCTGAATACCCCGCCCTTTGCTTTGTGTTTTTGTCAAGATTTGGTTGAATAAATTATTGTTTTGTTGGTAATACTGCCTCCTCCGGGTTATTTAACCTGTCTACGCCCTCTGCAAGGTCCGTGAGCATCGCCCAACCCCTAGGGACACCACATTATTTTCATTTTAAATATAAAATAAATGATTTTGAAGCTGTCTGCAAAAAATAATTTATATATCTGAAGGAACATTGCCCTTGCACCTGAGCAGAATGTGCAGTCTTAAAGGATTGGCATTACTGCTGTGATAACGGTGATGAAAAACACAGTATTCAGTGTAATAATAATCTGCATCATCCTGCTTGGACAGCGAGGTTCGTCACAGAGTGATTGCATGTCATTAGTCTCTTAAGAAACGTGCAATCAACGATGACCCTTTCCTGAAACACAAGAATCTATAAAGTAAAATATTCAGTGATGCCCTAGTTATGGTGGCCAGTTCCATCTGGGAGTTAATGGCAAATAATAGAAACCTATCATTCCTACCCAGCCAACGTATCAGGATATCTATTACCTGACCATTTGAGAGCTGAAAGTCTTGTCGTTACCACAGAAATGTGAAAAAAACTGAGCATCCTACAACAGTACTTTGCAGCGCAGGAGACATAACCCATTGTTATGTTATGTTACACTGTTGTGTTGTTCAGTACATTGTGTTGCTGTTGTTACTATTCCTTTAACTCTGTCATATCTCCCTTGCAGTGATGGCTGGGCTGACCGCTATGATGTCACAGATGGGTTTGTCCGAGAGGCCGCTGGCGGCATAACCATCAAACTGCAGTCAGACGATGTCAAGTGGTTCGATGACTACTACCTGAAGCTGAGGCCTGAGAGCAACCTGCGTAACCCCTGGTTCCCTGAGTTCTGGCAGCATCGCTTCCAGTGTCGCCTCAAAGGCCACCCGCAGGAGAGCTTCAAGTACAATCGCACCTGTGGCAGTGAGTAGTCCGAGCTGTCACCCCCAAAAACGCACGCCACGCCCATGCAGCACACTCCTGTCACACCTCATCGGGCCCGATGCATACTGTATATGTCAAGCCCGATACACTCTTGTCTAATCTGATACTCTTCTGTCACACTAAATACTGCCATATTGAAGACCCCCATCAATTTCAGTACACACCAGCGTGATACACTCCTGTCATTACAGATACACATGCATCACTCCTGATACACTCCTGTCTCACCCAGTATACCCTTGTCACAGCCAGCACACTCCAGTCACATAGAAAACTCATGTTATATCTGATAGACATGCATCATGCCAGATACAATTCTGAACCGCACACATTCAGTTTGAATCCAGAACCCAGTATGGACAATAGGCATCGCTAAATGGTTGTCCTTACACCAGAGGATTGTGGCTTCATGACCTTTCAGCCTGTTCAGTGATAAAGTGATCTTTATCAGCGTCTTCTCCGGGGGTTGCCACACGTACGTCATGGAGCTCTAGGCTGAGACCCAGTGACCATATATGAGTCACGCATCTGTCTCTTCTTCAGAGAGGAAGTGGAAAGCACACTCCACAGTGCTTATAAGGCACACAATTAGAAACTGGTTGGATCCGGAAAAACATCAGAGGCGTGGGACATCTGGCCACTCAGTTGATCGGTCTGTGGGGTTTTGTTCTGTTTTTCTGTGTTTTCAATGCGTATGAATACATCAATCAGGCTCACAAGCCCCATATCTCTGTTAGGTGTTTCTCTGGGCAATTGTCATGTTAATAACAGAGCAGGAACCAGCTGAAGACCCACAGATCACATTTGCCCCTGTTCATTTAAAGTGTGTGCCCATCCTCGCTTCCAAAGAGAGAGAGAGCGGATTCATACCAACTCATTTATTCTAAATGCTTTAAAAAAAAACATTATTCAAAAAAACACTTTTGTTTTTAAAAGCAGCGCCTCTCCTTCACCATTCATTTACAAAGTTCCCTCTGAACACCCTTTCAATTAATCCTTGCTTTAATCTCACACTTTGAATAATTAAAAAACACAAAATCATGAATTGTACATTTGAATATTGATAACATACTTTTTTGTTAAAATACAGAACAGGCTATTAAGGTACTCGAGCATAAAAGGAAACGGGGTGATAAAAATGTTTTGTAAGTGGATGTGGAATTGTAGGAAGGTGGTTGTGAAGAATGCATCCTTGCTTCTTACTACATTTTACATTTACATTTTAAGGTCATTTCATCATTACATTAAAATGGGAGAAATTAATTTGTTTGTTTTTTACATAATATATATTATATATATATATATAGTGGTGACCCTAGGGGTTGGGCGACACTCACGGACCTTGCAGAATGCGTAGACAGGTGAAATAACCCAGTATTACAAACACAACAATAATTTATTAACTTAATCTTGACAAAACACAAAACAAAGGGCAGGGTATTCGGGGAAATCCAAACACAAAGTCAACAATCTTTACTCGTTGTCGTTGTCCGTTATCCAATTTCAAAGTCCAGGTCAGTTCCACAATCCAGTCCAGTAGTCGGTACACAAAGGGGGGTCCTCAAACAATCCGGGTCAAACACTATACACAATCCAAAACACTACTTTACTTTTCTCGCTCCCTCCACAGCTCCCTCCACAGCTCCCTCCACAGCTGTGCTCCTCCACAGCTCCCTCCACAGCTCCCTCCACAGCTCCCTCCACAGCTCCCTCCACAGCTCCCCCCACAGCTCCCTCCACAGCTCCCCCACACAGCTCCCCACAGCTCCCTCCACAGCTCCCTGTGTGACAGCTCCAAGCCCCTTAAATAGGCAGGAACAAGCCCTTTAAATAGGCGTCGAAATGGCCTTCAGCTGTTCGTAGTCCCAATTTATTGACTCCATTCAGGTGTGGGACTGCGGGCTGCTGGGAAATGGAGTTGTTTCCTCTTCAGTGCCTCCCAAGAATTAGAGGCAGGCCGCCATTTCCTCGTCCTGCCTCTTGGGATGCCGCAGCAATATATATATATATATATTGTGGTGTCCCCAGGGGTTGGGCGACACTCACGGACCTTGCAGAGGGCGTAGGCAAGTGCAAGAACACAGAGGAGGCAGTAATATAAGCAAAATGATGCTTTATTAAACGAACAAACACAAAACACAGGGTGGGGTCTTCAGGGGAATACAAACACAAAGTCCGCAATCCTTCTCGTTGTCAATGTCCGTTCCAATTCCAAATCCAAGTCCAAGTTCCGTAATCCAGTCCGTCGTCAAAATCCAAAGCAGCAATCCAATTTCAAACACAAAACAATTCCACAAACACTCTCTCCAAATCCTTTCCAAAACACTGGCTGGTCATACAACTTCACAGTTTTCTCTCTCTACAAATACACTCCACAAACACTCCGCAACTCCTTCCCACACACGTTCCGACTCCTCTCTCAGTGTAGTGGGAATCAGCAGTTTAAATAGGCCTTGAAATGGCCTTCAGCTGATCGTTAGTCCCGTTTGCTTGACTTCTCTCAGGTGTCACTGTGGTCTGCTGGGTAATGTAGTGTTTTGGGGCTGCCATGTGTTGTAGGCCAGGCAGCCATTTCCTAGTGCAGCCCATCGGGCTGCCACAATATATATATATATATATATATATATATATATATATATAAAACAGAGGTCATTATTATCCTGCTTTCTCATTCCATGTTTTCAGGGTCTACTGGTGTTGTTGCTAATCATCAACTTGGCTGGTGCATTCACCTATTGCAACGAACTCATTCTAGAACTACTTATTTGTTATTTTGTACCATTGTAATCCAGCCTGGGTCATTTCAGCATTGTTTGGCTCATGACTTTAACTTGTAAAGGACAGATGTAGACAGAATATGCACTGTTGCCTAACGCTGTACAGTAGCCAGCTGCTGTTTCATGCTATAAAGCCAGAACACCTTGGCAATGTGTCATGGAAAAGGGTTAAACCTTTCTGCTCATGACACATGACATACACAGGAGGAGTGGAGCACTGACCTACAGCTAACCTATGTGTGTCTGTGTGCGTGTGACATTCTGAGAGCACTATCTATAATGTCACAGATGGAGCCTGGTCCCCTGGCACAGAGAGACCAGTTCAATCACATTCACCCATTGTGTCATTGAGGGAAGTGAATATAACATTGCACCTGGGCCGTTACAAAATATGATTCCTTCCCTCCTCTGTTATCATCTTCACGACCGGCAGCTATGTTAGAAGAGGGATGATGTTGTGTTCAGCACTACTGCTACAGCTATTGCTATTGTTACCAGTAATACTAATTATTATTGTTCATATTTTTGTTATGGTTATTGCAAATCAGATCAGTACTTGTAGCTATCCTATTCAAATGAAGAGCTTCAAAGGTGGCCTTTTCTGTTCTTTGATTGACAATTATTTAAGGTTTTTTCTGCTGGATTTTGTAACAGTTCCTCAATCTATAAAATAACCAAATATCTGTCTGATTCCACAAGAGACTCAAAACCCACCTTTTCAGACTCCACTACCATTTAGCTAAATTGTCATCACCACTGTTTACTTGTTCAACACTATATACCCCTCCTTACTCCATATAATAAAAAAATAAAAAGTACTAACCTTTTCCTTCCCAGTGTTACAGGTATGGTACACAGATGCCTGCAATGATGTCTATTGCTGTATTACTGCACTGATCTTGTGCGCTAACTATGATTGTTCCTACAATTAATGCATTAATGCACATCTTGTAAGTCGCTCTGGATAAGAGCGTCTGCTAAATGCTTAAAATGTAATGTAAATTAGTTGGCCTGTTTTTGCCCTACTTCGAGAGCACAAATGTTTTTGAATATCGTAAAAGTTGTGACACTGTTGTCCTGTGCCCTCCCCCTTCAGAGAAAGAGAGCCTCCGGCAGCAGTATGCGCAGGACACCAAGATGGGATTTGTCATTAACGCCATTTACTCCATGGCCTATGGGCTCCATAACATGCAGAGAGCTCTGTGTCCGGGATTCAGCGGCCTGTGCGACTCCATGAGGCCCATCGACGGCAGGAAGCTCCTGGACTTCCTAATGAAGACCAATTTCACGGGCGTGTCTGGGGAGGGCATCTTATTCGACGAGAACGGAGACTCCCCTGGGAGGTGAGATTGCGCCTCACATCGCGGCTGACTCTTGACACTTTGCCACAAAGCTGTGGCAACGTCCTGTAAGCATTGTGTTTTTGGTTGCGATGACCATACATCAATACAGGGTTGATATGACACTTTTGATTATCCCAGGTATGAAATCATGAACTTTAAGAAGATGGGCACGGACTACTACGACTACATCACGGTGGGCAGCTGGGACAACAGGGGTCTGAAAATCAACGACGAAGAGATCTGGGCCAAGAAGAGCGGCATCATCAAATCAGTGTGCAGCGAGCCCTGTGAGAAGGGCCAGATAAAGGTGGGTTGCAGAGATGATGACTTTAAGCACTCTGCATGAAGACCAGATGGCCCATTGCCACACACAATTGCGATTGTGAGGTTGTCGCACATAATTGAGGCTGCCATTTTAAATCAGCAGCCTGTAGTCTGTGATTCCTTCCCTCGGTTGGCCGATGGTAAGGCTATTGTTATGAAACAACTTCTGAAGTTTAAGGTATTTATGTGGCACAACATGACACCATAGCCAGCCTTTTAAAAATATAACCACCAATATTTTCTCTTATTTCTGTTAGGCAAGTGTTTTGTACTTTGGGAGTATTGGGGGCAACTGTCTAAGGGCCTCTAAGATGTGTCTAAGATGTGTTTGGTAGTCATGGTGATGGTGGCGGCAGACCTCATCGGACTGCTGCTATGAAGCCCAGATAGCATTTTGTCCCCCTTCGTCTACTTATGTCACTCCATTGTTACATTTCCTTTCAGGTGATCCGTAAGGGTGAGGTCAGCTGCTGCTGGACTTGCACTCCCTGCAAGGACAACGAGTTTGTCTCTGATGAGTACACCTGCCGCTCGTGCATACTGGGCTCCTGGCCCACGGATGACCTCACAGGTAAGTCTTGGAATCCCCAGGAGTTCAAAGCAACACTATTAGGTGAAACGTATTTTTGAAAAACACTTCCCCCCCCCATTTTCCTCCAATATGCCATGAAAGTGCCCTATCATCAATGTAATAACATGCATAGTAACAACCATCTGGAGACACACAATCCATATATAATGGTGCCTCTTTTTAGTTTCTACAGAATGTCATCATTCTGTGCAATGCAGGGCACATTCATACATTTAATGTCAAATTTCATACAATTTAATTTTGCACATAAGCGAATTAACATTTTCACTTCATTGACTCACTCATACAATAAATGACAGTAACTAATGTTTTTGCTAACATAAGTGCAGTCGCCCATTGCTTATATTACAATTTCCTCGATTTGGGGAAAGTAAAAAACTTCAACTTTCCCTGTCATTACAGTGGGTTCACAGTTTGACAAGACAAATAATCATTTTGATGGTTGCCACCTCCTGGTGTGTCTCCAGTGATCTCCCGATGCCAACAGTGGCATAAGCACTTTAACAGTGTGTTTGGAGCTGCTAATTGAGGCTCTTGAGCAGCACTGTAGCTGGAGCTGCTAATTGGTGCCCTCCCGTAAGCCAGGGACTCTTTTCCACAATAGGTAACAGGATACCACACAGTATTACAGCCAATCGGAGGAGGGGTTCGATTATCTAGGCAATCGTATTGCCTTGACAGTAGTGCTGACATTCCCTTTTCATTTCCGTGTGCAACCGCAGACTCCTGCTAGAAGCAAGGTAGGAAAAAAACCTCACAATGGCTTGGAGATCAAAGATATAAAGTCACGCGCAAATCTCCTCGGTCGGTACGCCAAACTTCAAACGCTCGTTTGTTCAGATTTAATGATTAAACCGTTCTTTGTAGTCATGCACATCCACATGCTGCAGTATTAAACAATAGAAGATGGTGCCCTTTACCAGTGGTTTCAGGCTGTACACACTGAGCTGAATTTCTGCCAGTCTATTTCAGCGAGGTTTGGTGGCACTCAATAAAGTTCTGCTGGCAGATGTGAAGATGGGGCTCAGTGGAGGGTGAGGATCAGGGAAGCTCAGCCTTCTGTTCCTAGAGTTGGGCAGAGAGATGCGGATCCACTGTCCTGCTTGAAATGCCACAGCACCTCATAGCAGGGAAACAGTGTCTCTCTGACACTCTTGGGGCCACTGGTAAAGCAGAGCATTGGCCTTTACATTGTTAAAATGTTTCTATTGACTAAAACGGGTCATCTGATTCGAAGGGCCTCTTGAAGGGTCATGTAATTACGTTTTTATTAATATGATTGCCATTTCCCTCCTTTGCCACTGTACTGCCGGCAATGGTCTATTGGCTCCACCCAGTTCTTCCTCAGATCCATGTCCAAAATATGGTGGCCTGTATGATGTCATACTCCCTCTCCCATGGCCCATGCTTAGCAACACAACTCAGGTGTTCCATCTGTGTCAATTCTGCAGACAGTCACTGAAAATAAACATCATTACAGCAGCTTATACCTTCTTAAATCTGAGGCAGTGCTCTCTCTAAGATTCCTTCTCAATTGTAACTCAATTCCTTGTCAATGTATGGCTGTCCAAACATGTCCATGTAATCAATTAAGCAAAAAATGCCCAAATACCCCTTTAAACAAGGAAAACAGGCTGTCCTTCAGAGACCCAGGCCCACATTTTTCATTGATTTGGCACCAAAATGTTTCTGTTTCAGCCCCCAAAAGTTGCATATAGTTTCATTAAGAGACTTCTATTGTCTCAGTTCCTTAATTATTTTGGGGAGTCATAAAAAGGGGAGGACAATTGCCTTTTGCAGTCAAGCATTGCATCCTTTTAAACGCAATGGAGGGAAGGCAGTCTTTCAAGTAAAATGAAAATAATTGTTTCATTGATTGCAAAACCTGAAAGAGAAGCTAATATGAATGCCATTGTCTGACTTTTCAGACTCTAATATGAAGCTTTTGAAAAATAGTACAGGCTCAGAATCTCAAGGTGCATTCAATGGATATAACACTGAATTGAGTGTAGAATATCAATAGGATAAAGCAAGCACAATAATTCATATAAAATGACCCAACCTTTCTGTCATATTATATTTCATCACAGGCATGGCATTTCTTAGTTTCCCTTCAAAATATTTATTGTTGAGGGCCTTGGGTTGCATTGCATCCACCCGGAATGCAAGTTGCCTACTGCAGCCGCGGTTTGAAACCTGACTGTGCCAATCTGTCCCCTGGCTGGGAGCCCCGATCGGGGGCAGCGATTGGCTGTTCGCCCCAGGGGAAGGGGGGAGGGTGAGCCGGCACGAGCAAAACTGGGAAAAAAACTGAAACAAATTTTAATAATAATAATAATAATAGTGAACCAAGAGAACGTGAAATGACACTCGGCCATCACTATAGCGGCTATACTACCACGGGATACTGATTGTTCTAGAACTCCTCCCAGGTATGACGTCTAGGCTAGGCACCTCGTCGGCGGGAATGTAACACAAACGGGTTCATTTTGAGGTACTGAAGCGTAGCTCAGAGGCTGCTGTACTGTGCTGTACACCAATCTCCTATCGGTGCTTACGGTGTGTGTACTTTGTGTGTGGTCGCTCTCGCTGTAATTATAATCAAGCAGCGCGCTGTAGTCACGCATTGGTAACGGTGGTGTCGGAGGTGTGCAAATTATTCCCCACCAAATGAATCTCCTCCCTCTTGTCCTCGCCATAATTGTTATTTGTATGGCCACCAAATTTCATTATGATTTATCATGTGCAATTTTTGATGCAAATCGATTTCAGGGATGGTTTATTTTGGGCGGGGGCAGGATAGTTTATTAATGCAAATTACTTGAGTATATTATATAACATATTCAACTATATTATAAACGTTCATTTATGCAGGGGCTGTTGTGTGAGACGTGCTGCATTCTCATTGGGGAATTTGTAACGTGTTTCATCATATTTAATGCAAGTTTAAATTCAGGAAAATAAAAACTAATTAATGTATAAATTGCTCCATTGCTCTACTTGACTTGATTAAACAGCTGCATACTCTCACTGTTACGAGTCATTGCATTTAAACAATAATCTGCCTCTCCTTTCACAATGCCTTGGTTTATACTATGATGACTATGTGTAAACAAATTGTTCTTATGTTTTTCTTCAAGTTGTTTAATTACCTTGCTTGTCTGGAAGCGAATTAAATCCTGTTTCAATTAACTGTAGTGGAAAGCAAGTGCAATGGGCCATTCACTGTAAGGTGTTTTCAGAGTATTTTGGAAAAGCTGGGAAATCTTGAACAACACACACACACACACACACACACACACATATACAGTATATTATATTTGTTATATACATATATATTTCAGTTCCTGATCTGCATTCTAGACACAAGATGATGTTTGAAAATAGAGCCCTATTAAAGCAACTGTGTTTCTGTACATACACTCTTTTATTCTAAAAATCAAATGTATTTAAAATATTATATAAATTCAATGAGAATGACTTAAAAACCTTTCTGGTGTACTTCTGCCTGTTCTTGAAAAACTTGACACACTTAAAAAAAAATCTTCCTTCAGTTGATCTCTGTACATTTACTTGCATGCGCATTAAGAAGCAGTGTAATTAGAGTTGTCCTTTGATTTAATTGGTCTTATCTCTTGCCTGGGAGGCAGTATTTAAAACTAATTTCGAGAGAGCCTAGAAAACTAATCAAGACTGTGATTGTCTGCTTCCTGGTTCTCAGGCTGTGACCCCATTCCAGTGGAGTACCTCCGCTGGGGCAGCCCCGAGCCCATCGCCGCCGTGGTCTTTGCTTGCCTTGGCCTCCTGGCCACTTTCTTCGTCACCTCCATCTTTATAATATACAAAGACACGCCGGTGGTGAAGTCCTCCAGCCGCGAGCTCTGCTACATAATCCTGGCAGGCATCTGCCTGGGCTACCTCTGCACCTTCTGCCTCATCGCCAAGCCGCACGTGGTCTACTGCTACCTGCAGAGGGTGGGCATCGGCCTGTCCCCCGCCATGAGCTACTCTGCCCTGGTCACCAAGACCAACCGGATTGCCCGCATCCTGGCCGGCAGCAAGAAGAAGATCTGCACCAAGAAGCCCCGCTTCATGAGTGCCTGTGCCCAGCTGGTCATAGCCTTTGTCCTCATCGTCCTCCAGCTGAGCATCATTGTCGCCCTCTTTGTCATGCAGCCGCCCAAGGTCATCCACGACTACCCCAGCATCCGTGAGGTCAATCTCATTTGCAATACCACCAACCTGGGCGTGGTGGCGCCACTGGGCTACAACGGCCTGCTCATCCTCAGCTGCACCTTCTACGCCTTCAAGACACGCAACGTGCCGGCCAACTTCAACGAGGCCAAGTACATCGCCTTCACCATGTACACCACCTGCATCATCTGGCTGGCCTTCGTGCCCATCTACTTTGGCAGCAACTACAAGATCATCACCATGTGCTTCTCGGTGAGCCTGAGCGCCACGGTGGCGCTGTGTTGCATGTTCGTGCCCAAGGTCTACATCATACTGGCCAAGCCGGAGCGCAATGTGCGCAGCGCCTTCACCACCTCCACTGTTGTGCGCATGCACGTGGGCGACGGCAAGTCCTCCTCCGCCGCCAGCCGCTCCAGCAGCCTGGTGAACCTGTGGAAGCGCCGAGGATCTTCTGGGGAAACTCTCAGGTAGGAGCGCAGCTCTGCCCCACCTATACTGAGGGGCTACAGGCTATCTGAAGCATGTTTGAGTGTTAGCCAATCCTTGTGGGGGAACAGGGGTCTCGGCTCAGTAAATGCCACTGGGAGAGATTGTTTTAACGAGAGAAAAATATGAGTATATCCAAACTGGCTGCCCTAGCTTTTAACCCAGAATGTAATTATTTAAATGTTGCAAATGGTTCATAGATGAAGTTTGATATTTCTTGTAGAGGTGGCCTTCTCTGATGGACAACTGAACAAGGAATCAATCATTACGTGTTTGACAACAGCTTGCTTTTAAAAACATTTAAAATCCAAGTTCTGTGTAAAACCTTCTATGGGAATATAATGTATTTATTCTCACTTCCTAAAAATCCACCTGACCTCAGCAATGTCTTGTCCTGCTTGGGTCCTAACAATCTTAAGATGAGATAACTTCTATATTGCAGAACTGTGAATAAGAGGTGGTACTAATTCAAAGAAATTGTTCTCAATATTACATGAAAAATAATTATATAATTTAAGAAACATAAGTGGAGCAAGAGGTCTTCAGTGTGGAAATATTCATACATCCTAACAGAACAGTTTAAGACACATTATTGCAATCACAAGGATACTACTGACAATAAAAAAGACAGTTCAGAGAGAAAGGAGTTAATATATTGTAAAATGTGCACCAAGGGGAAAAAATTAATAAGAGAGGCCAAAAGGAAAACAAATGAGTGCTTTTTCAATATTGTTATAGAAATGTAAAAGTTAGAGAATTAAGGCATGTTAAAATGGACATGTTGTACAGTAACAATGCATGGACAAAGTTTTGCAATTATTAATAATTCAGTTGCTTGACACAAGACAAGCCGACCAGTTGCAGTGCTGCTCTCACCTTCACAGAGAGGCTGGCACAGTTGATTGTGTCAGCTTGTCTTGTGCTCGTAAACCACAGAACCGTTGAAGAAGACAGCAGGTTTTGAACATCATAATAATAATAATATACGCCATTTAGCAGACACTTTTATCCAAAGCGACTTACAGTAGTGAATGCATACATTTTTCAGTATATGTGGCCCCAGTGGGGATTGAACACACAACCTAAGCGTTGCTAACGCCGTGCTCTACCAACTGAGCCACAGAGAACCTACAGTACATACAATCAGAAGTTGATTTAATGTGTGCCCTTTGGACATTTTAGGACTGCACTTTTTACATGGAGTAATTATGGATTATGGTGATACCATCATAGTTGGGAAAAGTTTCCGCTGACAACCCTGACAACCTGACGCATTGTTTCGCTACAGTATGACTGCTTATACTCCGTGACTGAGAGACCAGGGTAGAATAGAACAGAGGAATGGAATAGAGGAACAAAGGAATCAAACGGGGCTTCCTACCTACCCACCAGTGCTGGCGTAAGGGTTTCTGGCCCCAAACTTCTTGAATTTACATACAACCATTTTCACTTTGAAACCAAATGAAATCTATTGTTTGAGCCAACCTGTGCCTGTATATAAAATATAAACATGTAAACTTGTAATGAACTATATGTAATGAGGCTATAATATAACTACATTTTGCCCTACCTTATTCAAGCCTATTCACACTCTAGCCACTGCAAATTGGCTAATGATATCATAAAAATCATCTATTCTAAATTATGCAGTAGTGTACTGACACATGGCATAGTGTAATCAATCAATTAATTCCTTAACAACAGGGACGCGTTTCTTTTTATCTTTTTGTTGTTTCTCTCTTTTCTGTTCTTGAAATGAAATATCTAGTTGACATGGCTTTGTCCAAACTAACAATGGAACGGGGAAGGAGTTTTGTGAGCCACCTTTGAATCCTTTTGAACAGTTGTCATGTTCGATAACCTTGGAGCAGCAAACTTGCGATGGAGCTGGGGCCCAAAGTGGGTTTTTTAAATTACAAATTAAATCTGGCATCTCTAAAGGCACTGGTCCCTTTAAATTACACACAGTAAGCACAACAAAACCTGATGTGTCACAGTCAGCTGCTTGGCTTTTCATGGAGGCTCTGAGATGACAGCTCTTAAGAGTAGAGACAATTTGCTGTGTTTCTCTTGACATGGGATCAACAGAACAAGGTGCTTCTGTCTGTCTACGTGCCTGTGTAAGACACCCAGAAGTTTCTGCATAGAATAAATCTGAAATATTTGCCAATTATGCCTTTTCTAAAACACTGTTCCTTCCAACTTCCTCTCTCAAACATGACCTTGTCGAACAGCAGAACATTAATTAGAAAGAAACAGCACCATGCCATGCCATAGCTACACACTCTTTCTGTGATTGAAGATCATTTTAATAGTGTAGGCATTTAAGCTCCAATGAAAACTGTATACTAGGTCGGGGTTTGAAATAAATAATGTCCAAAAAATGTATAGCGGCAGGAGTTTGTTTTGGGCCCTCCCTTAAATTTCTTCTACCAGGGCATTTCCTTCTGAAGATGAAGAAGTAAATCCATCCCAGAATTCTGTGAGATATGGCAGAGCTTAAATACAGTGTGTTGGATTGTACAATATTGACTCTTGGTTTGAAAACGGAGCAGAACTTTACCCAGCTACACTGCACACATAAGAATCAAGTGTCAGAGCAAACACACAGCTATGGCATTTGTGCTAGAGTTCCTGTGGGAATTTGTACCTTGACTGTATGCCTGAATACTGGAATCCTGATGGCCGGGCCCACAGATGAGGATTTGTTTTCTTAGTGAATCAGCCATGCAGCTGTTGTTTTTCTACATTAAAATGTCCTGCAAAGTGAACATCCAGCCATTAGGGTGGCACAACCCTTTAGGTAACATCTATGCAGTTGTTCTTATAAACATCTTCAACATGCTATTCCTTGACTTTCTTGTTTGGGTCTTTTAGTGTAATGTGTTTACAGTCAAGCCCCTTTAATTGTACAAGGGACGGTTGCATATTTAATTGTGTTGCACTGTACACACTCATCCCATTTTACGGTTCTGTGTGGCTCAGTAGGTAGAGCATGGCATTGGCAATGCTTAAGTTGTGGGTTAAATTCCCACTGGGACCACATATACTGAAAAATGTCGCTTTGGATAAAAGTGTCTGCTAAATGGCATATATTATTATTACAATGTTCAATTACTACTTGTTCAACACTATACTATTTATTTAAAAAAAAAAAAAAAAAAAAAAAAAATTGTACATTTTGTAAACATTGTAAAATACCTTTTCCTTCCCGGTGTTACAGGTATGGTAAGATGCCTGCAATGATGTCTATTGCTGTATTCCTGCACTGATCTCGGCAACTGTGATTGTTCCTATGTATTGATGCACATCTTGTAAGTCATAAGAGCGTCTGCTAAATGCTTAAAATGTAAAAAAATGTAAAATGTACAATACATTGTTTCTATGGCAACATACTGTACCTTAGTTAAATGACCTTTGATACGAGCATAATTTTCACAATGCCTTTTACATCTGATAATGCAGTCCAGCACAGCAGCGAAGAGCTGTGAAGAGAAAAATGTCATACTGTGCCAATGTAGTAACCAGCAGTGGACTGTACAGAACACTTTCTTGTACAGAGGTGTGTATGTGAAGGTTCTTGGTGTGTGCTTAAGGGCTGGGGAGGCTCTGGCCTTTTTATACAAAGTGCTTATTATTTCCAAGAATTCTCTATTACCCCGTGACTTGGTGATGTGATACGATCTGAGACTTAATTAAGTGATTAATTAAAACTGCTGAGTCTCATTAACCTCCCAATGATGCCCACAGACAGTGACCCTCTGTACTTCACCACGGCAACCCCCTCACCAGCCCCGTCACATCTCTGAAGCACCTTCTCACACGCAAGACCACGGTCCTACGACACATCTCCACCGGGAATTATGAACAACCGGGAACAACGATGATAAGGACAAACTATAAATCGATCGCTGTCTACACCAACAACGTTTTATCGTCGTATACAATTCCTGTGGAAGCAGACCGTGTACAGCAGTGATTGGTTAGACGGGTTATATTGGTGGAGATGTGTTCCAAATATTACTCTGAGAGTGATCCAAATTATATATACCTTTATTGTTGTAGCTCATGATTGTAGTTATTTTGGTAGCATTAACAATTACATTTATTTGATTGGAACAATTCTTTAATTTAATCTTTATTCATATCCTTCCCGGTGAAGACAGGCCTTTAAACTCCCCAACTTATTGAGACCACAACATGTGCACAGGAGATTATATGTGTGCATAAGTATGAAGTCTTATGTACTGCTTGGGCAAGTTTGTGTTACTGTGTTGCAACACAGCCCGCTGTGTGCCCTCTTTAGATGCTTTCCCAGGATGTTTAATGATGTTGAGGTCTCTGCTCTTACACAGCTCCAATGGCAAGTCGGTCACATGGGCCCAGAATGAGAGGGGCACCCGAGGGAACCATCTGTGGAAACGACTGTCCTTCCACATCAAGAAGAGGGAGAGCAACCAGACGGCTGTGATTAAACCGTTCTCCAAGGCCTCCGAGAGCCGCTACGGAGGCGACATCACGCCGGAGTCCAGTGCCAAGATGCTTTACGAGGTGGCGGAGGCGGAGGAGCATTACCAAGTGACGTATCGTCCGCAGACACGCCGTCGCCCATCAGCACGGTGAGCCAGAGCGCCGCCACCGCCTCCCTCGCCCGCTCCCCCGACCCGGACCCGGCGGTGCCCGTGTACCTGAGTGAGCCGCCCCAGGGCAGCAGCCCCTCCCAGGGCTCGCTGATGGACCAAATCAGCTGCGTGGTCAACCGCTTCACTGCCAACATCAGTGAACTCAACAGCATGATGCTGTCCAGCTCCCCCTCGGGCCCCCCGGTCGCCGGGGCACCCCCCGAGCCCTGCCCTCCGCCCTTCCTCATCCCTCGTGAGATCCAGCTGCCCACGACCATGACCACCTTCGCCGAAGTGCAGCCCGTGCCCGCCCCGGAGGGTAACGCCCACCCGCAGGCCGCCAGCGTCAGCGTCAGTGTCAAGGACGCAGCCTCCGAGTCCATGGCCACCAAAACCGACCTGGAGGAGCTGGTGGCCCTCACGCCGCCCTCGCCTTTCAGAGACTCCGTCGACTCCGGCAGCGCCTCGCCCACGTCGCCTGCGTCCGAGTCCGCACTCTGCATCCCGGCCTCGCCCAAGTACGACAGACTGGTGCTGCGAGACTACAGCCAGAGCTCCTCGTCCTTGTGAAGAGCGCACGGAGGGGAGAGGCAGGAAAAAAACTCCCCCAAGGAAAAAAACAACGACAACGAAACGTGATTACAATAGTGCGACGCCTACCGTGTCTCCTATATTCACGATCGATTCAGTAGCTAAAGTATAAAGTAGGGGAGATGGGTGGAGGTAAACGATCCAACTGATGAAGCTACTGATGAAACATCACCTACTTTTTTTTGTATGGTTTGGAAAAGAGAAGAAGAAAAAAAAAGTTTGTTTGTAGTACAATACTTTGGAGTCTTTTTGAGTTAGATTGGTCTTCGTTTGGTAGTGGCCTTACACAAATATGGCTTTCAACTAATTAGAGCTGTTTTAGAATTGGGCATCTGGGGGCTTACTGTTACCAGAGTAACCTACACCTCCAAAGTGTTGGTTTTGCTTGGAGGACTTGAACAAAGAAAGGCTGTGTGAAATGATGCCATCCGTGGGTGCTGTGTGGCGTGGGTGCCTAGACCCTGTCGAAGAACAGTCCATTGGGTCTGTCTGGTATAGCTACACTGTAAATATAAAGGAGTTTGCTGGTCCTTCCCGGAGAGTTATCAGACATGCTACAACAAAGTGCTTTGCTTGACTACCGTGAAAATGTGTACATATAGATTTTAAAAAATTGCATTTGTCATATGAAGTTTTTTCTTCAACTATTTCTTTCTTCATGACTTTATATCATTCTTTCTTTCCATTACTTTTTTTCTCCAGAGCAGACTCTTCATGATTTTGAATGTATACTGTTTTTCCTGAATAATTCTCAAATGATGTGGGACCAAAATGATCTTGTACCTCTTGAGTGTTTGGAAAGAGTCATCCATAAGATAAATTGTCTGCCTAGATCGGAAGTGACATTAGCATGTACTCAGACTGCACTACACTGATTCAATGATTCAACTTGAAAGGGTTTAAACATTAACTTATAGGAAAGGAATTCCCTATTTGACTGAAAATTTTTAATATTTATGGCAGCATATTTCATATGAAAATATCAATGAATCAGCTTTGTCGGTGAATAAAAGGGAATCAATTTTTGTTTCATTCGGAATTATATTTCCACCATTTAAAAAGGGCTCTTATGTAATTGGAATGCATGTTATCATGCAGTGCTGATATAGTATCCTTCCCTTTCTCAGCCCTGGACACAGAGGGTTACCATAATTAAAACATATATCTAGATTAAATCAACGGAAATGTTTTTATGAGGGAACACAGCTGCAATTAATACAATTGTCAAAGGATGTAAGTGATTTCATACAAAATTACAACACTATTATCTATTCACCAAGATGCCAGTAAGTACAGAAATATTGTTTCTATTTATCATAGCATATAGCTATTGTAAATACCAAGGGCATGCTAAAATAATCTTTTTAATTTGCAATGAAGGTAATCCCATATTCCTTACAGAAAGTTAAAAAAAAGTTGCAAAAAGATTTTACACAAACTTCAACAATGTCTTTTTAAAATGATCGTATCATGATAACTATACCTACATGTACAATTGTGTTTAAAATAATGTGAAATGAAAAAAATGCAATTCAGTTGTTCAGTGGTAAAATTTGAAATATATATGAACATAAATATTTGTGCCAAAGGGGAGGGAGCTGGGGTTTAGTGTTTTCATAAATTCAGAAGTAGAATATGTTTTTATTGTTTTGGGTGTTCTTTTTTTACATACCATTCCAGATTTTGAAAGATAAAGCAATACCAACAACACAACAATTGTACACATACACAAAACACATATTTGCGAGACAAAACGTGCTGGTTGAGCTATTAGACGTTTATTCTTCATGAACCTTGTATGAAAGCAAGACATTATTCTTGTATTTTTTTAAACAGGTGAGATATGAAGCCAAAGGCTAAGGGGAAATATCATTTTAACATAGCCAGTGGAAGACTTGCTGATGAAGCGAATAACTATACCACTGTATCCTTTTCCCTCTATGCTACTGCATAATGATTTCAGAAACAGATTTGGAAGTCCTGTTGTTATACCGTATATACCAATGGCACCAATGGTACATATACATATATAGTGTTTGTGCCTATCTAATGAGGATTCACAAATGAGACTGTGGGGGTGTTTTTCTCTGAGCTTGTGTAAAGAACAGTGAGTACAGGGTTGTTCCTAAGCAAAAGTATAAACCCCTCATACATTGGGTTTATTTCTCCAGAGAATAACCTCCTATTTTCTGTTTGTACAGTACACAATACCATTGGCAAGATGACCCTTTGAAAGGAAAACTAGACAACATTAGATTAAGGCTTCAATTTAAAATGTAATTTTGAAATATTGATTCCAACCACACAACGGACAAAAATGGCACTTTTATCTGCCCTTTCCCCTCATTTCTTAAAATCCAAAATACTATTAGTGAACACCGAGGTAACATGACACTGTTTTCACATGTGGAGGGGAGCATAGTGATATGTATTGTTCAGTTACTGTGCATATGGCTCGTCATCTTTCGTAGCTGTATAAAAGACAAACATGGGAACTAGAGACTAGAGAGGTGTTCTGTGAAACTAAATATTTATGAAATTGGGGACCCTATTTTTGTATGTTACAATGTGGGTGACACACACATTTCCATTTGATGTGAAACTATATGTGGGTGAAGTTGATCCGTCACAAGTGAAGTCATGTACCAGTTGACACATGCTTGACTGAAGGCCATTCAGCACACTATAGGAAATAGAAATGTTTTGAGACAAAAAGGATGTTTTTAGAAGTGCTAAGTAAATGCATGAGTTGAACTGGGTTGAACTATGATGTCATAGTTCTGTTTTGAGGCATACAGCATCAAGTGCAGTATAGTGGTAAAACAAAAGTGCTACAACACAGTGTCCTTCATAGAATTAAACAAATGCACTGCAATAATTATCTTATTTTTGTTAATTACACTTCAAATCTTATTCATCTTAAAATAAGTATGTGCAAGATTAATCTGAATTGAATCTTGCCTACTTTAAACATGTTCTTTAGTGTCAAAATATAGAATTTTTCAAATATAGGAAAACTGAAAATATACATTTTTATATTTTAAAAAGTCATATTGTGATAAAAAAAAAATGTATTATTTTTGCAGTGCAAAGAAAATGTTTTGAATGTTGCTACATTTACAGCAATGTTTACATTTAGCTAGAGATAGTTTAAGATCATTTTTAACATTATTCACCATTATTTTCTGATGTTAAATAAACATCATTTAGAAAACCTGACCTTAATTTGTAAACCTGTGTTAGCTAACACAATAACTGGACTCAAATTCAAACAATGGTGTTTTGTTCAAGAATTGAAAGTGACATGCACTCATCCGACTCAATATTGCCCCCAAAAAATAGGGTCCAAAAGGAATTTTTAAAGTGAAATTTCTGCATAATGTGTTTTTATGGTTACATACATAAATAAAGGGAGAGGATGATGTATATTGCTAAATCCCACTCCAGTCTGTGCCAACTATTGGAATTTGTATGGACTGTCTTAAGTGCTTACATTTCTTGTGTTTTCGGACATTTGATAATTGTTTCCATTTTTTGTGCTTTTCGCTGCTTTTCTGACTCACATAACTTTAGAATGTAATATGATATTATTGACGTAAAGCTGGAAGAGATTTTTATTACTATTTGTTGACATTTTAATAGTTTCAATCTGCTTTGTAAATGTGATAAATGAAAACAATGGTTACTGCTGTGTAGACACATATTTCACTGTTTTTGAGTTTTCTTACCTTTGACAAACCATTGTGTTAATGTACTAAAGAGTACTTTTGGAACATTATTAAAAACCTGGAATTAATGTCTGGTGTTTTTTCATTACATAATTGCTATTATTATGTACATTTTACATTTTACATTTTAAGCATTTAGCAGACGCTCTTATCCAGAGCGACTTACAAGATGTGCATTAATACAAGGTGAGAACAATCAAAGTTAGCGTACAAGATCAGTGCAGTAAAACGGCAAAGACATCATTGCAGGCATCTGCGTATCATACCTGTAACATTGGGAAAGAAAAGGTTAGTGGGTTTTTTATTTTTTTTTTTTTTTTTTTTGAACAAGTAAACAGTGGTGATGACAGATTGACTAGATGGACAGTGTTCAGTGGTAGTGGAGTCTGAAGAGGTGGGTTTTGAGTCTCTTGCGGAAGATTGGAAGTGATTCCAGCAGTCCTGACCGATTGCGGAGGTCGTTCCACCATCGAGGGACCAGGACAGAGAAGAGGCGAGACCGCGAGGAGCGGCTGCCAGGCGCCCGGAGGGATGGGGCAGTCAGTCTGCCAGCGGAGGCGGAGCGGAGGGGTCTGGACGGGGTGTAGGGCGTGATGAGTGACTGGAGGTATGGGGGAGCAGTACCTCTGGCCGCTTGAAAAGCAAGCACCAGTGACTTGAATCTGATGCGTGCTGCGATGGGGAGCCAATGCAGAGAGGAGAGTAGAGGGGTGACGTGGGTGAACTTCGGCTGGTTGAACACCAGGCGAGCAGCAGCGTTCTGGACTAGTTGCAGTGGCTTGATGGCACAGGCCGGAAGGCCTGCCAGCAAGGAATTGCAGTAGTCCAGACGTGAGATCACCAGGGCCTGGACCAGGAGTTGAGTGGCCTCTTGGGTGAGGAACGGTCTGATCCTCCGGATGTTGTGGAGGGAGAAACGGCAGGTCCGGGAGATCGCTGCAATATGGCTCGAGAAGCACAGCTGGTTGTCCAAGGTTACCCCGAGACTCCTGGCAGACTGGGACGGAGACACTATGGAGCCTTCCACGGTAATTGACGCATCAATCATCGGGAGCCCTTCGCTGGGAGGAAGAGCAGCTCTGTCTTCCCCAGGTTCAGCTTCAGGTGGTGGGTGGACATCCATGCGGAGATGTCAGCCAGGCATGCAGAGATCCGTGCCGGGACCTGGGTATCAGATGGAGGGAAGGAGAGAAACAGTTGAGTGTCATCAGCATAACAGTGATAGGAAAAACCATGAGCAGAAATAACAGAGCCAAGTGACTTGGTGTACAGAGAAAATAGGACAGGGCCTAGCACCGAGCCCTGCGGGACACCGGTAGAGAGGGTGCGGGGAGAGGAGAGGGATCCTCTCAGGCCACCTGGTAGGACCGGTCAGCCAGGTAGGACTCAAACCATGTCAGCACAGATCCAGAGATTCCCATCTCGACGAGAGATGAGAGCAGGATCCGGTGGTCCACGGTGTCGAATGCCGCCGACAGGTCAAGGAGGAGGAGGACGGAGCTAAGGGATCGGGACTTAGCGACGTGAAGAGCCTCAGAGACCGCAAGGAGAGCAGTCTCTGTGGAATGGCCGGCTCTGAACCCAGAGTGGTTGGGATCAAGCAGGTCGTTCTGTAAGAGATGAGCAGACAGTTGATTATAGACAGCCCGCTCTAACGTTTTGGAGAGAAAAGGGAGGAGAGAGACAGGTCGGTAGTTAGAGATGACAGCAGGATTCAGAGAGGGTTTTTTGAGGAGGGGGACAACCTGGGCGCATTTGAGGGAGGAGGGGACAGAGCCAGAGGAAAGAGAGGAGTTAATGACATTAGAGACAAAGGGAGGATGTCCATAGCAATGGACTGGAAGAGGGGGGAAGGAATGGGATCAAGAGGGCAGGTGGTGGGACGGTGGGAGAGAACAAGTTGAAGGATGTCCGAGTCAGGGAGGGGTGAGAAGGAGGACAGAGAGGTGGGAGGTTTAGGTAGCGGGATGGGAGAGGGAGGGGTAGGGGGGAAGGAGTTGCGAATGACCTCAACCTTCTCGTGAAAGAAGGATGAGAAGTCATCTGCGGTTATAGAGGAGGGGGTGGGGAGGAGGAGGGGTGAGGAGAGAGGAAAATGTAGCATAGAGTTTACGTGGGTTGGAAACAGAGGATTGAATCTTAGAAAGGAATGTCTACCATGGATGTGCAGTGGTTAGAGCATTAGAGCACTGGACTGTTTTACTGTGGGTGATGGGACTCTTGTGAGTGGTGGGATTGTGTACAGTTGAAAGTTACCTTATGTCAATTGTTCCAGTAAATATACAGCTACATCTAGTTAGGCTTACATACTATGTGAACGGTAAGGTGAAAATGTGTCTCCTAAGCAAATGAGCAAGGATAATACATTACAGCAGGTGTCCAAAAAAAGAACAGATTCCATCACATGTGGAATGTCAAAAGCCATTTCAATACTGTCCACATGAAAACCTTAACGCATCCCATCATCTAAATATTTCTTAACAGAGATGCTAAGATATTCAGTTTCACAAAATGACATTGTATTTTCAGACTCATATAATATTCACTTGTATTCAACATTAAAAGGTTATTGATGGGCAGGGGGAGTGAGTCCAGGATGCGCTTTGGCAGGTGACCTATTACAAAGTTCTGCACACTGTCCTTTTCAAAGATAAGGGTAAACATGAGATTTATCGGATGCTTTTGGCATCACAGTGAACAGGTGGAAAGTTCTTGGTCAGTTCTTGACCTGGTCCTCTTCTACTTCAATGGAGGAGGAACAGCCGTTGTTCTCTAACTGCATACAGAACAATCTGCCTCCCATCTCCTCATATCCTGCATCCTACCCCATGCCAGTCATTCATAGATTATATCACAGCAAAACACAGCATTTCATACAGGGACACAAGATCTGTCTTCAGCTGTCTAAAATATTAGACCACATAAATGATTAGGATAGTTGAATAATTAAGAGCATAGGTTGGCATGAAATCATACAAAAAACAGACACAGCTCTCCTTTCCCATCTCTGCAGTTGACATATAATAACTCTGAGTTATAAATATGCATCGGGGAAGGGTAGAGATATCTAGAGAGGTCAGGTCAGATCAGTCAAATGTGATTTTAATATGTGCTGGAAAAGCACTGGCTTGTAATTACAAAAACATATGCCGGTTTGACGTATGATGTGTGTGACAGAAAGTGTTATATCACGCTTGTTGTTGTGATGTTTTTCTTAATTTCTGTGCCCAATACTATAATCACCCTTCCTTGCTCTGCTGTTGCTAGGAAACAAACTAAAGGGGCGTAGCCCAAAGTAACAAGGCTTTAGACTCAGATAAGAATGTTTGACGTGGATAGAGGGCGTGGCCCAATGTAAGAATGTTTTAAAGATGCTGTCCACCAAACTGTAGGCGAACACATAACAAATGTTGTGCAACCCACTCTCCATTCTAGAATGAATAAACAACCTTGATATTCACCAGTCCGAAACTAAGTGTGGTTGATTTCCACTACAAATATAAAACCCTTTCAGTCTCTAAACTGCTTTTTCAGCACATACGGAAAAAAGCTTCATCAGGGCAGAAAGATTGTATCGCTGGTCTACTTTATGTTTGCTCTGTACAGGGAAATTGTGGAGACAAATAAACTGCTTATTCTTCCAAACACTGGAATTGTTGTAATTTCAATGAACCATAAAGATTCTCAAAAAATGTTCACCCATTCACTATCTAAATGAATGCTGTGCACAGCATTAAAGAGGTGGATTGGAGATCCAGAATCCTACTCAGTATTATGCATCAGCATCAAAATGTTATGCCTTTGTATTCTTGTTCGGATAGCTGTAGTATGAGAAATGCCAGTTTCACATTAAATAAATAAGGCAAACAGCTTTACTACCCCTGCTTGTTTTTGTTTTTTTGGGGGTGCTCAATTAATACTCCATTAATATGCACCTCTTTCCAGGTATTACTATCATATGCTTGTTTTGGTGTCTCCGTTTTACTCCAAATACATGTTTGAGATCTCATAGCACTGCAGGTCTCACAGCAAGACACATTAACTGATGATATCAGGTGTGAGAATCACTTTAAGCTCTGACTCGATGAGCCATCCATTGTTGTGCAGTCATTGCTTAGGAGTACACATTGCAGATGGGGCTGTAACCCAAACCTTTACACCACTAGCCCCTTGGATTTCTGTTTTCCCCCAATAACCTAACCAGTAGCACCAGGAAATTGTAGGTACAAATTTATACAATAACTTAATTTAGGTAATTCACATGATTCACAGGACACAGGTGCTTCTTTCCCCCTTTTTCTCCTCGGGTGCCTGACTTTACATTATTTTTGTTCTTTAGATTCTCTACAGGCACCTGATCGACCAGAGTACTGCTCTTGTTTGACTGGTGTTTGACTGGTGTTTTGTCTTGCCTCCCCAGAGGCATGCACAGGTATTGCACAGGTATAGAAAGAGGATTAGGAATAGGGATCAACATGACCAGCCTTTGATTGTTTTAGTTTTCAAGTGTTTTGTGTTTCAAGAGTGTCTCAGATTGTTCACTGATATTAAATCATTTCTGTTACTATAATTTTGAGTTCATATTTAAGATTGTCATGCAGTCAGATAAAGTCCCTTTGTCCCCAGAGAATACATCTATTTGTTTCTTAGTCGTCATGTTTTTCACCTCAAATAGAAAGAAAAACAAAAAACTATTATTTAATTATTTTAATATTTTAAAATTGCCAGGTCTTCATCAGGAGGATGTGAGATCACACACAAATTGTGAATAATTTAACAAAAGGATATATTGTATTCAACGGAATACATGCATTCAAACATGGACAGATACAGAATGTGATAGACAACAGAATAGCTTCAAAAACATCAGAAAACAGGAATGAAAGAAAACAAAGATAGCATTCAGTTATTGTTTCAGTCTTATTATTCAGTATTAATGGGGCACCCCAGTCCAGTCCCTACTATGTTTAATGGATGATTGTAGATTTTTGTATTGTAATTAGTTCATATATTCCACTACTGTAGCCTGGTCTCCTTTATTTCTTGTTGACCATTTGCATAATGTCACTAAATAAGACTTCCTTCGGAATGCCACTAGAAGGTTGATGTAGTGAAGTTCCAGGCCGCTTTTCAGACATTTTTCAGAAATCCCGTTCTCTGGTGCAATACTTAAAAATAAATGTACTTACCAATAAATAAATGGCAAAATCTGACTCAAAATGTGCTCAGAGAAAGGGGATTGACCATGGGCAGAGTCAACCTAATTCCCACTATTTTATGTTTTAAGCCATGTTCTGGATAAAGAAACACCATTGGTTCCGCAATTGATAAAATGTCAGAGCTCATACGGTTTCTTCATGCATGTCTACTAAAGAATGCCTGGGCCCAAATACAAGCAGACAACTGTGTAACATGTTTTCACCAAAAAAATGTAACATCCACATAAATTACATAGTATCCCAGCTGCCAATTAAAAGCACTTAACAAGATGCTTTAAAAAAATGTTTGTTTCCTATAAAATGTCACAACACATCACAAATACATAATTGTTTTGCATTAAATGATTTCAAGCGGTTTTGAATGTAGATAAATGGTGTGCAATGTGATGCTTGACATATTTTTACAGCTCGATGTATCCATTGAAATGGATAACAAGCCATTCATTTTTTCAGAATGAAATTCTTCTAGATTTAGCAAGAGAAAGAAATAGGTTGAGTGCTTTTTAAGTATATATATTTTTTAAATGTAATATATTACATTCCATTTGCCATCAGGTCATGAAATAACTCCATAAGAAAGGTACAGTATCAGTGTCAGTGTTCCGCCGTTTGTGTTCTTTTTCTTCCATTGTACCCTTGAGCAAGGTACTTAACCTGGATTGCTTCAGTAAAAATATCCAGCTGTATAAATGGATTGTATGTAAAGAAATGTGAAACTGTGTAAATCGCTCTGGATAAGAGCATCTGCTAAATGCCTGTAATGTAATGTAATTTCTTGGTGGTGCTACGGTAGTGCTATTGCCATTTCTGCTGGTGCTTATAAGTTATAATTAGTAATGGATTATAATGAATTATAATTTGTTTGAATAATTTCCACCACACCATGCCACACTTTATCACATATGTACATATATCATAACAGCAGCAGGAGAGTCATATTTTGTATTTTCCAACCGATTTTCAATTCATATCCCAAAGGGACAGTGCACTGGAGAGAATTCAATTACAGTACCAAAGTCTGTGAATCATTTTATTCCACAGGGTTTCGAGGAGAGCATGTGCTCAAACTTGATGTTCAGCTTTTAGAATCTATTTTTTAGGCACAAAATGATTGGTGCTCAGCCTCCCACATGGCCCAGTGGTTACAACGTTCGACGCTGGCCATGGCGACCGGGGTTAGATCTCACCGGCCGCGCCAGAGTCGGCTCTGGCTGCGAGTGCCACCAGGGGTGACGATTGGCTGTCCGCCCCAGGGAGGGGGGAGGGAAGATGACAGAACGTTCGCTGTGCACAGGAGCATCTCTGGAGTACCGGGTTACGGTCAACGGCCTGGCGAGTGCCGTCTCGGAGGAGACGATACTTCGCCTTCGTCACTACTGGTCACAGGGCTACGGCAGCGAACTCACACTATGAGGGGGGGGATTGACTTGATAATAGCGGGTGTAATTGGCTACCAACTTGGGAGAAAATGGGATAAAATCAGAATCCCCCCCCAAAAAAAGAGTTGGTGCTCACATTTTTGGCCCAGAACATTTGGATCCTTTGGTAACCAAGGTGTGCTACACGCACCGTGATGGCAAAGAAGGCCTTGCCTTTCCTTGTTTTAGAAGAAAATATTTTTAAAATAATCCCACTGCCTTTTTCTTACTGCAGAGGACATCTACATATGGGCTTTTAAACTATGTAAAGTATTTGTCACCTTTTCTAAAAACACTAATATACATTCTCTATTGTCAATCTATGCAGATTGATTCAGGCTAACCTTTCTTCTTTCCATAAAATATGATTGCTGGCACAGCAGCCATTCTGAAGAAACAGGAACAGGAAATTGTTTAAATCATAGATGCATAGATGCATTATTGGAAAGCCTGGGATATCCACTACATGTTGTCTCAGTTAGTGGGTTGCATGAAAGGCCTGCAACTAATGTCCACTACAGAGGGCAAACGTACAGTGCATCCGGAAAGTATTCACATCGCTTCACTTTTTCCACATTTTGTTATGTTACAGCTTTATTCCAAAATGGATTAAATTCATTTTTTTTCTCAGAATTGTACACACAATACCCCATAATGACAAAGTGAAAAACGTTTTTTAGAAATTTTTGCAAATGTATTAAAAGTAAAAAACAAAAATATCACATGTACATAAGTATTCACGCCGTTTGCTATGACACTCAAAATTGAGCTCAGGTGCATCCTGTTTCCACTGATCATCCTTGAGATGTTTCTAGAACTTCATTGGAGTCCACCTGTGGTCAATTAAATTGATTGGACATGATTTGGAAAGGCACACACTTGTCTATGTAAGGTCCCACAGTTGACAGTGCATGTCAGAGTAAAAACCAAGCCATGAAGTCCTAGGAACTCTCCATAGACCTCTGAGATAGAATTGTGTTGAGGCATAGATCTGGGGAAGGGTATAAAAACATTGCTAAAGCACTGAAAGCACCCAGGAGAACAGTGGGCTCCATCATTGTGAAATGGAATAAGTTTGGAACCACCACAACTCTTCTTAGAGCTGGCCGTCTGGCCAAACTAAGTAACCGGGCAAGAAGGGACATGGTCAGGGAGGTGACAAGGAACCAGTGGCGGGCCGTGCATTTCACACCTAGGCCTTCAGTAGTGCTCCGTCTGAATCAATCCACCCCTCAATAACTATCTTATGGCTATAAAAGCCATCTTATTGTTATGTTTTGAGTGTCTGTTCGATTTGTTTTTGCACTTTGTTTATTTATCTTTCTTCAGTCATGTTTCATTCTCGTTCTGTCATGCACTTCGGGAAATTCTATGTTTCGGTTTTTCCGTCTTCGTTTCTAATCTCGTTTTACTTCCTTCTTACTTTCTAATTACACTTTGTATATATTAGTTAGATGTATATAGTACTAACCAACTAATCTACTAACATTAGGGATTTAGGTTAAGTTACTAACACTACTAATCACTAATTATCTCACGCTTCTAACTATCGCTGTCATTCTCTCTCGTCCTGTCTGTACGCTTCTCACGTTCCGCTTTATTCGCACGCAGATTTCTTTATGCGTTCCTCCTCCTCCCTAAAAAACCAAAACATAGAATTTCCCGAAGTGCATGACAAGACAAGGAGAGGAACTCGAACAGGAACAATGACAGACGTGGAACAGAATGAGAATGAAACATGACTGAAGAAAGATAAATAAACAAAGTGCAAAAACAAACCGAACAGACACCCGTTGCCGTTGCATCGAAGATAGATAACTCGTGTATCCAGAATAAATGCCTTTACTGAAGAAACAAACCCGGGGTGCTACAGCTGCGACACACATAAAAAAATCATCAATAATAACCTCATAAAATTGCAATATTATTTAGGAAAATAGCAACATTTTACTCACCAAAAATCCTTATTATCTGTACACAAAATCCATCCCCCTTTCTTTCCTCAAAAATAGTTCAATTACTGTCGTACATATTATCCGTGTGTTTCAGTTCCATCAAGAAGTCCTTTTCTATCGCCATCGAAGCTAATGCTGAAAGTCGATCCTGCCCTGTCGTATTTCTGGCATAAGTTTTAATTCGCTTTAGGGCTGAAAATGTCCGCTCAAATGTCTGAATCACAGACTGATGTTAATTATATTTTGTCCATGAATACTTATTAAATAATTCCAAATGGTCTGTCCGCTTCCTTTCATAGCTTTTCCCCTGATTGCGCTGCTTCCAGACGTGTATTTTCATATTAAAGCATTTAACCAATCACATTACATCATAGTCAGACACTCTCTGACTATCCAATCAAAGGGTGTGAATACGCTGACGTTACCTAGGCCTTCTAGAAGGCCTTTGTGTCCCCAACTCAAAATCTGATTGGTTGAAGCAACAGTTTGATCAACACTTATTTTATGCTACAGGGCCTGCAGAACTGATTGTGAAGGCCTCCAGAAAGATTTATTTGACCCTGGCAACAAATGATGGCTGAAATGTGATTGGTTAAATGCTTTAATATGAAAATACACGTCTGGAAGCAGCGCAACCAGAAAAGCTATGAAAGGAAGCGGACAGACCATTTGGGATTATTTAATAAGTATTCATGGAAAAAATATAATTAACATCAGTCTGTGATTCAGATAGTTTTTAGGCCAGCAGAGAAGGCCTTGCAGGCCCTGACGGCCCACCACTGCAAGGAACCCAATGGCCACTCTAAGAGAGCTTCAGAGTTCCTCTGCAGCGATGGGAGAACCTGGTAGAAGGACAAACATCTCTGCAGCACTCCATCAATCAGACCTTTATGGTAGTGGCTAGACGGAAGCTACTTCTGAGTGAAAGGCATATGACAGCCCACCTGGAGTTTGCCAAATGGTACTTAAAGGACTCTAAGAGCATCAGGAAAAAGATTATCCGGTCTGATGAGACACAAATTGAACTTTTTGGCCTGAATGCCAAGTGCTACCATAAAGGTCTGATTGATGGAGTGCTGCAGAGATGTTTGTCCTTCTACCAGGTTCTCCCATCGCTTATGTACTTATGTACATGTGATATTTTCGTTTTTTATTTTTAATACATTTGCAAACATTTCTAAAAAACTTTTTTCACTTTGTCATTATGGGGTATTGTGTGTAGAATTCTGAGAAAAAATATGAATTTAATCCATTTTGGAATAAGGCTGTAACTTAACAAAATGTGGAAAAAGTGAAGCGATGTGAATACTTTCCAGATGCACTGTAAGCTGGCCCGCGTTAACCTATTGGGCAACATGGGCTGCAGCCCAGGGCCCCGGCCACTAGGGGGCCCCGGGAATAGCAGGTTACGGTGTAGGCCTACATTGACTTTTTGAATGCGGTTTTGACTGTTACTGTACATTTTGGTCCACTTTCCCACCTGTAGTAGTCCACATTGTCCTGTCGCAACAATCAGTGTCAGTGAGAGTGAGTAAGGACGGCTTTGTCTCGGAAGCTCGATTCTACAAGTGGAAATCGCCGTCGGTCCAACTCGGTGTGTCGGAGGACTTTCATCTGTTGCTGTAGGGTCAAGAGCAGAGGTAAACCTGTCGCGCGGCGCAATCACGTCGCTACATGTATGCGCGCTGTCGTTCTGCTTTAGTGAAATTAGAAAATGACGTATATGTCAATTTCACGTGCGATAACATTTTGATACTTTAGTTGCTGAAATTGGCGAGAGAAACACACTTAGCTAGAGCTATAACCTGAGCTGTCCAACCAGAAAGTAATATATTACTATTTATAACGGGTTTTGCTGCAAAAAACTATGTTGTAGCCTATTCCCCCCCAAGCAACCAGCATTTTATAACTGTCAACAAACTATTTCAGATAAATTCATCTTAATTCGAGTTCGACTGAAGAAAACGAAGTGGGATAATTTTGCATGACCGAATAGCGTAGTTGTGTTGCTAAGTAAGTAACGTTAGCTAGCTGAACAGCAGCAAGTTTGCCTGTAATTTGTAGCAATGTTTGGACAAACGTATTTTTTTAAAGCCAGTATAAACTTAAATTATGTCAAGTTTGCTGTATACATTCGCATTTGTTGTATAATTGGATGCAGGTGTTAATGCTACGTGTTGAAATTAAAACGGTAGCTCAATTAACTTGCACAAAGTATCATACGTTGTCCTATAGGTGAGTAACATTAAATAATTTATATCAATGCTTGTTTTGTTGGTGCTAGTGGTTGAACGGGAAGTGTATTGTTTTGTGCATTGTCATTTGTGGTCAAATTTCTGGTTTGTAGGCCTACTTTGTACACTAGGCTACTACTCCCTTTCATTATCCTGCCATGCTGGGCAAGGTTGGTCATGACTTGAACTTGAACTCGTGCGTTCGGGTAACAGATGTGAATATTTCGAGAGCACTGTAATATGAGAGTCGGTACTCTTTGACAGCTTTTAATACATTACAACGTTCAAAGTTTTCAATTGGAGGTCTCATTCTGTAACATATTCACTATCTAGGCTACTTCTGATATCCTTTCTCATAGGCCTATTTGTCGAATTTGCGGCAATGCGAATTTGCGTTGCCAGGCCTGGTCGCGTCAATGTGCTTTTACTTTTCCAGTTGAAAATCGTGGACATAGGGCCCCAGGAGGTGTGTTAGCCCTGGGCCCCGGGGAGGCTTAACGCGGCCCTGACTGTAAGTAGTTGAGTCTCGGGAGATATGCCAATTACAGTAGGATTCTTTGTTAGTCATTGTGATTCAAGTCAGAACAGTCCTTGTATGATGTCCGAACAAAATTCAGCGAGCCCTGACAGCCTTGGTTCCAGCAGGTATCCCTCGGGGGAAAACGAAGGAACTGGAGTAATGAGAGAGTGAACCGTGGCCATGAAACAGCTGTACACCTTTGGTACAGGCTCACAAACAGCTTTGCTGTGAATATCAGTGGGACTGGGCTGTAAAGAAAACACATACAGGCATCTTCTTTATTTGCAGGTAAACTATAGAACGATTAACAATCATTACAGTCCCCTAAATCATGTTGAGAACATTCAACTCTGCCCTGTTGTCATCCCCTTAAAACTGACTGGCTACACAATCCCTTGCATTTCCAACCTACTTTGATTCCCCAAGAATCCCCTTTTCGGTTCTCAGTTCACCTATCTGCAATAAAGGTACAATACAAATGCATATTTTGTTACAGACCATGTGATACCAAATGAGGTTTACGGAACAGCTTTTTTTTCATCTTAACTTTGTCCAAAAGCAGCACACACCAGAGAGGTTCAGGGCAGTAATGAAGAGCAATAAAAATAACATGATCATTACTCTAGTTAAGTGCATTGATTATGGTCTGTTGGGGTGATGATTCATGTTCTTTGCATAGCTTCAGTAATTGTAGTCTTTGTCTCCAGATTCTTCCACAAAATCCAATTTTATCTCCAGCCTTCAGCATTGTATAAGTGGTTCTCTACGTCTCTGCATCGACAATGGAGAGCTGTCATTTTGAGCAAACACACCACTGAGCCTTTATTATCCCATGTCTTACCAACAGAGAGAAAACGTTTTTCTGTCTTTTATTTTATTGCATTTCTTTATTGATCACAATAGTTGTCATGATTAACCATTGTTTGATTTCACAATGTATGAACTGGCTTTAATTGACTTTCAGGTGAGGGTGCTTATGTTCTTCAGACACAACTAAAAAAGTAGGCTAACACAAATATCACCGCAATAGAAATGCATTCAAACTGTTTTCAAGTGGTAGTAATAAGTATAAGGATTCTGACCTGATGAACTGTGTGCAGTAGGCTATTGTCTCTGTTAAAGGAAACACAATCCACCAAAACAAACATATATGGTTAGGTATATTTCTCTTGTGCCGCTGTCTTTGTCTTGTCATTGGCAGATTATTTGTGTGTCACATGTTGTTTAGTGCCCTGTGGGTCGTTTCTGTCTCTTCGGTGTGTCCATTGATCCTTGTTAAGCTTGTTGACAAAGTCAAATAAAACTTATAGCAAGATGCCTGAGCCTGGCCATTCCGATGTCAACGCTACTATAGCTATAAACCTGACAGCAGAGGAGGGTGAAAGTTCTTCTGAAATTAGGATCCTCTCCAACTACTGCTATATTTTTGGCATGCACGAGAATCCGTTTTTTTAATGTGTTTCTTCAGATACGATTGAGTGTGATACTGAACTGTGCGACGGATGAGTCACCGCTGGAAAACAGAAATGCGTGTCGGAAAGATTAGATGCATTCGCAGTTCTGACTCAGATTTCTCCTCGACACTTAATCCGTCGCAATTCAACACAGCGAGGGAGAAATATGAGTGCATAATATCTAGTTGATTACACGTGACCCCTTCTCAGAAATGCTCGTAGGCTACATTACCTTTCTTGAAAACTTGAGTGAATATTGATCAATCTAGTTAAAAGTATGTGGGTATAGCAATAACCTACATAGCCTAATTGATACAGCCTAATGAATATCCATGTTCGTGCAATAACTAAAATGTAGGATTACGAAGACTAGCTAGCCCAAAATACAATATTTGGCTTTATTAGATTTGTGATTTGTGGTGATCCGTTTTAGACAATGACACTCGTACACGCTAGTAACTAGCGTTATGGCTGCTAAAGTTAAGTCCAGTACTAAGGTCTTTAGAAATACTGTCTTTCTGGGTTGTATTTATCACTTCATCTTTGAGTAATTTAAAATTCTTCATCATTTAACTTGTGCCTACTTACATGCTAATACATTTGTGAGCGCATGCAATTTGGATTTATTACAGCCCAGCTAACTGGAAACAGGTTAATTTAGCTACATAGATAGCTGTTTCAAAAACACAACCCACAGTAACAAATAATCAGCAATATAGCGTGCAATACAATTTATCATCTAGTAGGCTAAAAAAATGGATTTTTGAATGCGTAATCATTCAATCGCCGCCTGATCACCTTCCTCATTTCAGACTATCACGTGAAAGCTTCGGCAAGTCATATGACACATGGGAAACTTAGTCGAGTGAAGTGAAGACACATTGAATTTACTTTCAAGATTAGAAGGACGCGAACGGTCTTCCTTATTTCGATGGTACATGCAATCATTTCGCTTGATGTGTTGCCGTTGCACCTCAAACATTTTTTGTTGTTGAATAATCGTATGTTTGTAGCGTAGGTTTCGTTGTTTTTATATCAAAGCTGTGCGGAGTTTATGATGAAGGGGGTATTGGTGTTGTGCATATTTATGCTCGGAGTGGAAAGCTCGCTTTGCGATACCCCGGCCAATTGCTCCTATGGGGATTTGGTGGGCACCTGGTTGTTCCAGGTTTCCGAAGGCGGACAAGATCAGGGCATAAACTGTACCACGATGGGTAAGTATCTATCTGGCTAACGTTGTATTGAGTTTTCAATGACAGTTTGCTGTTGTTGTGGACTGCTAAGTTGCTACTAGCTAGTACTAGGCCTATGTAACGTGTGGTACAATTTCCTGAATGCACATGCCTGGCTAGGTACATTCGCGGAAGGCATGTGCATACCTCATGTTTTTGGCTAAATGTAAGTCTGCGTTAGTGCATAAAGTAAACTTAAACATTAAATAAAATAAATCAGAGCAATAGATGGGCTATGCGTTTGACACAGGACCTACAGTGAAAACCATCACAGTCCATCTTGAAAAGTTGTCCGTGGCCTCCGACGACCTGGGAAACACTGGATTTTTTACTCTGATCTACAACCAAGGCTTCGAGGTGGTCTTGTCCGATTACAAGTGGTTCGGGTTTTTCAAGGTTGGTGCAAGTCTGGCTCGGCTGATGCTTTCTGTTTGTTCTTCCTCGACGTTGATTATAGCTGCTTCTGGTATTTGTGCTACTTCTCTTTTTGGAACAAAGGTTTTTTGCAGGGGTGGTTAACCACCTGGAGAGCTGAGGGTGGCTGTTTTTTGGTTTTAGCCTTAAGATCAGTAAGCACTTTAGATCCAAGAAACCAGGTAAAGTGGCTTATCAATATAGTCTAGTTAAAGTGTAATCATTTGCTGTAATTAAATAATTAAGTGCTGAGTAACAACAACAAAAAGCACATCCTGCAGCTCTCCAGGACCATGGTTGGCCACCCCTGGTTTCTGTTGTTTCAGATAATGTTATTGCCCATTTCATGGATTATATTTCACTACCATCATAAATAAGCTTAAGGTAACTTTGCTAATCATCAGTGTGGCGCCCCAAATGTGCCTGATTACGGCCCATGTCCTCCTCACTGTCCAAAGGGAAATGTTATTTCACTGTCGGCATTCTACTCTATCCAAACGCAGTACAAAGAGGAGGGGTCAAAGGTGACCAGCTACTGTGACCAGACTCTACCAGGGTGGGTCCATGATGTTCTGGGCCACAACTGGGCCTGTTTTGTTGGCAAGAAGATTGTTGCAGTTCCCCAAATAACCTCCACCAGCAACCATCCAAGTTTCAAGCAAAGCTTGTGAGTTCTGTGCTTGGAACTCTCATATGATAATTCTCCCACTATTCATTATGGCTAACTGGTTATTGAGTTATGACCTCCACTCTTAACCGGTTACGTGACCATTTTTAGTATATTTGAATATTTATTATTTATTTTTTGTTGGACTGATACAAGTCAACATGGCTGCATTGTAAAACAATAATGTAATGCATTGTACCATAACATTTATAGCTTATGCTAATGTCCGATACATGTCCCTATAAGGGCAACTAAAACACATGCAAGTAAAAGTTTGATAACTTCTTGACATTATTGGGCCCTGTCTCATACAACCTAGCAGTTTTTAACTTGTCTCCTGATAACTGTGTGTCACTCATATAAATGACAGGCTCTTTCAGCGCCCTTACAAACACAACCATGACTTTCTGCGTGCGATCAATGCTGTTCAGAAGTCCTGGAAGGCCACGGCTTACAGCGAGCACGAACGCTTTACCATCGAAGAGCTTATCCGACGGGCTGGTGGGAGGGACTCCCGTATTCCAAGGTGAGAGAGCTCATTTTGATGAAAAGAATCTCTGCATCTGCCTAGGCCTGCACATTTGAGGAAGATTAAAAAAATCATTGCGTTTTGAAGGAGTTATTTTGTGTGCATTCAGAAATGGATATGGGGGAATTAAGTCGATTTTGCATTCAGATATCAGAAATCAGGAGGGGTTGCAGAGGAGTCTACTGAATTATTGCAACATTTCCCTTTTTTGTAGAAAATGCTTTTTGCAACTGTTTGAGAATTTTTAAATGCTGACTTGCTCTTTGCTGTTTATTGTGGAAAAGTTGCAAATGGATAGTTATTTGTCATGTGCTTGTTCTCCTGCCCCCCCCAGACGTGTGAAGCCTGCCCCTGTAATGGCTGAGGCAGCCAAGCTGGCTGCAGGGTTGCCTGAACGCTGGGACTGGAGAAATGTCAATGGTGTTAACTATCTCAGCCCTGTCCGCAACCAAGGTACAACCAGCCACTTGCTGAACATGAAGATCAGAGGAACATGTTGTCAGTCATGTCGTCATGTCTGTCATCTACAAATGTATTTAGAAAAATTTTTAGCTTCTAGCTGGAGGAAGTAGTTGTCAATCTCAAACTGGAGGGCCGTCCCTTAAGAATGATAATGATGAATTGCATTTATATAGCAAGCTTATGATCTAAAAGCAATTTACCGGGAAAGGGGAAACCTTACCTCAACCACCACCAAGGTGTAGAACCCACCTGGGTGGTTTTATGAATGATATCATTTTTATAGTTCAACTTTACTGACTGAGTTGCATGGGGGTACTTGAGTTTTTAAATGCTTAAAATGTAAAAACGTAAATGATTGACACTTGTGAGGAACCTGAAGCCTGCATGTAGCTTTTGAAAGTAAGAGTAGTATGGCGCTATCACAGATGTCTCCGGGAGCTCCCCTCCTCCTGTCTTAAAAAGGGTTCTGTGGTTTGACAGTACTGACAGCAACAGAAGTTATTTCAAATGCTTTCATTTTTACAGAACCAGCCTGTAGACCTGTAAAGCAGCAGTTAGCCTTGTGGTCCCCTGTGCCGCCTCAGGTTTAGGCTTTTGGGAAGGGTTTAATTAATTTGGCATTGGGTTTGTAAACCTTTCCTTGTATCTCTATTGTGAATGTCAGCGATTTAAAATGGTGTATTGAAGATCCCGCCATCTTTTATTTATTTCTTTCTTTCCTTGTATCCAGCGGCCTGCGGGAGCTGCTACTCCTTTGCCACCATGGGAATGCTGGAAGCCCGAATCCGCATCCGGACGAACAACACCCAGCTGCCCATCTTCAGCCCGCAGCAGGTGGTGTCCTGCTCAGAGTACTCGCAAGGTACCTACGCTTTCATATCACGACCAGCGGGCAAGGCTGCATTTCTGTGGTGCCCTGCCGGTCTTGAGCTGTTAATAATGTTGGCTGTTTAATTAAACCAGTTAATGGTGACCTCAATTCCATAGACTCTCAGCTCTTAGGTCGCTCTCCAATCGTCTTTCCTCGTTTTCCTACCCTCGTCTCCTTCTCCTCGTCGATTTCGTGAAACCTCAGAAAGAGACGAGGCTAGGAGAAAAGGGTAGAGGGTGAGACGATGAGGAAGAAGTATTGGGACGCAGCCCGTGTCTCTTGGTGTAGTGGGTGCTACTGAGCGCGTGACAGGTTCTTCCTGAGTGGACTCGTGTCAGAGGGCACCATGTATTCCGTTTGCAGGACAGATTTCCTGTCTGCTACAGTATTGTTCACACTTCAGGGTTAATTATTGGTTGGTCCATTAGTCTGGAAGCAGAGCTAACCCCTCTCAGATTCAGTCATGTAATTACATCTCTTGACATCCATTAAGGGCCTCTGAATGGTAGGCGGTAATGAACCTAAAAACTTGCGCTCACTTGTACCTCAGTTTGGGGTTAATCGCTTTGTCTTTCTACCCCCTTCCATGTTGCAAGTACTTTGGGTTAATTTATGAATGACATAATTGTCTCTCCTCTGCACAAGCCAGTGAGACTTGGACAAAGCTGTCATTTCTTTACTGCACTGGAGTGGTAGCATAGTGGCTTTGCCAGCATTTCTCAGTTTTGTCATTCCGGCTTCAGGTGGGCCCTCTACTGTCAGCTGTTTAATTTCTGTCTGGTGGAGGGGAAATCGACTGCAGGGAGCTGCCAACAATGCTGAAATTCTGTGATTCCCTGGGTCTGAGATTCCTTGGTGTTGGTCCAAGATGCCAGCAGTAGTATTTAAAGACCTGTATTCATAACCAGAATGTTGTTGCAAGTCCATGTGGGGCAAAAGTATTGTATGTGCCTGAATTGCATCATTAAATCTGTATACAGTACCAGTGAAAAGTTTGAGTACACCTGCTGGAAACTAGGTTTGTCTTATAATTGACAATGTTTTACACCATACAAGTTTATTTAAATTCCAAAAAATACATGTAATAATAAAAAAAGGAACATCAAAGCAATGTTCAATATAATTTAATTGAATCTTGGATTCCTCAAAATAGCTACCTTTTGCTGTGATAACAGCCTCACAAACACGGGCCATTCGGGTAATACGTTTCAGCAGGAAATCACCCGACATGTCTTCCCAGCTCTCCTGCAGCAATTCCCAGAGGCACTTGTGGGTTGCTTTGCTTTGACTGTTCTGTCCAGTTCATCCCATACAAGTTCTATGGGATTGAGGTCTGGACACTGGGCAGACCAGGTCCTTAGTTTGAGTTGTCCTTCACGTTCCCCCTTCACCAGGTAGTTCTTGCACAACTTCAAGGTGCGTTTCAGGTCGTTATCTTGCTCAAGGATGAAGGAGTGCCCGCTTAGCCATAGTCCAGATGGAAGGTGTACTCAAACCTTTGACTGGTACTGTACATGTTATTCATTTACATAATTAGTATAGCTTGTTTGTATGTATTACATTTTTTGAGATGTTAAATGGAATGTGTGCTTTGTAAGCACTCTGCAAACCAAAAACTATTTCTGATCCATGTTACTTTGAGAAGAACATTTTTGGCTGACCTGAGGTGGAGTTTAATGTGTTTAAGCCGTTTGTCACACGCCACGTGACAAACCCTGAACGGGAACAGAGCAGCCAGGAGACACGGAGTGGAGTTTGTCGGTCTACGGACCGGATTTTATTTATTAGTTTTTCTGTCTCTCCCCCCAGACATGGGAGAGAGACAGTGGGAGTAGCAGGTTAACATATAACAAAGACCAATCTTCACCCTACTCGCCGCAAAGCTTTCGGGTAAAAACAACAAACTAAAATAACAAGTTAAAATAACCAAACTTACGGGACACTGCGCCTCTTCCTCCGGAGTTCCCCTGGAACCTCCTCAGGCACACGCATATCCAGTGACCTTTCAAGTGCTTCCCACCCATTCATACTGAGACACTCGCCACAGTGAGAGTTCTGGCAACCAGCCCCACGACACTCCACTCTTTCAGTGAGTTCTTGGGCTGTTGCTCAGAAACACTCTCCACTGTCGAGTGTGAGCTCTCTTTTACTAAAACCAGGGCACCCTCTCACTCCTCCATAATCACACCGAGGGAGAGAGGTGGACACTCTTAGTGCATCCTCTCTCCCTCTACCCCACTCACACAGGAAGCACTACTCAGTCACCTTCGACAAACGCACACAAAACTCCTCAAACATCAAACATTCCACAACATACGTGCACACGCACTCACACACACATCAAGACAAGACTGACTGATTCCCCACTCGCCCCACCTGCTCTTAAATAGGCTTAGTTTCTGCCTGGCTCAGGTGGGACTCGTGAGGCAATCACCCAATCACAATCATTCAACTCACATTCTCACCCAGACACCCAATCAGCCAATTGACTTCCATATCAATTGACTGATTGACACCAATAAAATAATAAAATAATAATTAAACCAATTATGGCCTTTGGAGCTCCCTTCCGGGCGACAGTTCACTCTCACACCCTGTGAGAGTGCCAAACCTGCCCCCGGAAAGTCTCACTGCTCCAAAGGCCTCCACAACATGTAAAACACAGACAACCATGCCACTCCCACGTGGCCGAGACCGACGTCCTCCACACCGTTCATATCCTGAACATTTCTCCAAAGCTTCCATGGGGTATGAATGCATGGTGGAGCCAGGCTTGGTTTATCCTAATCAATAGTGGAAGCAACAGGCCTCGCGTTACTGCACCAGATTACTGTAACAAATTTTAATTGAAGTTAATGTCATTACAGGAAGTAAGTGAAATTATGTGGAATGCCAGTGTGGGTTGTGGCTGTGCATGATTTTTGTATTTGCTTTGCAGTGGGAAGGGATAAGCTTGCAGCCATGATATTGCCTGATGTGTGTGGAAACCACTGCCATCTATTTTAATACGTACACTGACAAATGTTTTGTCATGGGAGATGTGTAACCGCTAGTAAATGGATGTCCCATGTCAGGCAATATTTTGATCTTGAATGTTTGGATGCATGGATCTCCATTATATGATCAACAGCCTTTTACTTACAACCTTATTCTTAACTTGTAATCACAGCCTTGATTGTCTAGCATTCACTCATGGGACCTCCCCAAACCATATCTAAATCAAGGTTTTGCTATATACATTTCCCAAATAATTTGAGTTTCCTGTCCCTATCTCATGGATACATGTTGCTTTCTTTGATGGTCCTTTAATGATTGGGAATATTGCTTATAGCTATATTGCTTTGCCTGATGGGTTACACATTTTTTATGGAACTGCGAGCTAGCATCTGGACGGCAAGGTATACTAGCTAACTTCTGTATGGACAGGACTGGAGGCGCATCTAGCTGTGATAGTAATTCTGTATCCAGCATTCTCTATAACAGCCCTTGTTTCACCCCAATAGGTTGTGACGGTGGGTTCCCTTACCTCATCGGAAAGTACATCCAGGACTTTGGAATCGTTGAGGAGAGCTGCTTCCCCTACATAGGGGAGGACTCCCTATGCTCTGTGAAGCCAGGCTGCCTGCGCCACTACACCGCCGAGTACCACTATGTGGGTGGGTTCTATGGGGCGTGCAACGAGGCGGCCATGATGGCAGAGCTGGTGAGAGACGGCCCCATGGGTGTGGCCTTCGAGGTGTACCAAGACTTCATGCATTACAAGGAGGGCATCTACCACCACACCGGCCTGACGGATGAGTTCAACCCCTTTGAGCTGACCAATCACGCGGTGCTCCTGGTGGGCTACGGGCAGTGCCACATGACCGGCCAGAAGTACTGGATTGTGAAGAACAGCTGGGGCGGCGGCTGGGGCGAGGATGGGTTCTTCCGCATCCGCAGGGGGTCCGACGAGTGCAGCATCGAGAGCATTGCTGTGGCGGCCATGCCCATCCCCAAACTGTAGCTTTCTGAGGGCTTTCTGTGTCCTGCGCCTGTTACTCTGTGATGCAGGTGCCGCTAAAGGAAACTATGGCTATAAGAGGTTTTAAAGCAAGTTTTAAAATGGCATGGAATTTTGTAATGCGTATAGATTTTATTTTTTGTGTGTGGTGGTCTTTTTAATGGTAGAGTGCTGTCCCACGTGTGATATTTAAACCAGGAAGTTGCATGTACCAAACTAGAAGAGGAAGCTCACCGTGCAACAGAATTTTAAACACCACAGCACACTTAAAAAATAATTACAAAATCTGTTTTTACCTTTTGCAGCTCATCCTGTATAGGGAATTATGTACTTTTACTTGATTATGATCAAATTAGGTTTACTTAACCCATTGCTTACTTTCAATCTCAGGAAAGCATAGGGTTTGGCTTGACACATTAAGCACCTTTTTTCCTTTTCAAACTTGAAGATAACTCATTCTTTAAATGAAACCATTATAACTAAAGAACCTAAAAATGATATTCTGCCTCATGATGTGTAAAGGGAAAATATTTGTTAATGGCTGTGCCTTTTTGATGTTTAGGAGAAACAAATAATTTTTCTTGTTTGTAATCACACATTATTTGACAGTGTAGGGACAGGTCATAAATTTGCACTTGTTTTCTGTGAATTTGATGTTTGAGAGAAATAAAAATTGATTTTTAAACTGTGGTTAATTGCATTAGTCTTTTCTTTGGTAATTTGGTCCTATAAAACTTTGACATCAGTGTGGTTTTAATGTGGCAATAAGACCACTGCTCACACGGCCAGCATGGCATTTTACTGGACAGTATAGAACAAGGACACCCCAGGCACTAGGTGGAAATTGCATACCATTTTCCAGTTGGCATTAATGGATTACTGCAGTCATAACCAGGATTGTGGTTAAAGGCAAATTGGTTTAATTTAAATGGTAAAATACAAGTGTTTAGTAGTTGTGCTGAACAGGATGCAGTTGTGTATTTTTACACACTCCTATGGCAAGCTGTTCTGAAATTTAATCCTCGAGTTTCTAATGTCAGGAATTGCTATTTCTGACATCAGAGACTCCCCATTACATCCTGTGGAAAATCAATTTCTGATTAGAAATTGCAATTCCTGATATCAGGAACTGCAACTTCCTATAGGAAGTAATGGGGAGATTCTGAAATTGCTATTCCTCATACCAGAAACTTGATTACATTTTAAAACGGTTTGCCATAAGCTGCACCATATAACATGCCATATGTTAAAAGTGTGCTATTTTTGATATCTGGAATTGCACTTAATATCAGGATATGGAGTTTCTGATATTAGAAATTCACTGATTGTGTTTCTGATATCTGAAACAATGGGAAGTTTATAATATAGGTAACTCAGTTTCTGATATCACAAATTTAAATTCCTGATATCAGAAACTCCATAATTTAAATGTTAACTGCTTCCCGTACAATATTTGCTGTGTCAGGTGTATGCACGCCTCTGCTAGCATGGATTCAGCCACATGTCAGTTGTAGTGTATCGATTAATTTAAATTAAATGAATGAGCCTTTTATCCAGGGGTGGGAGGTGGTTGGTGGATTGGAATGGTGGCTGATTAGAAGCTATATTGACAACAATCCAATAAAATGAAGGGGCATAATACTTGGATAGTTTTGCGCTTGACCCTTATACCCACGTCTATTATGTAAAACAATCAGTTTAAGAATATTGTATTTCTCCTTCCACACAGAAAGTCGTGCAATGCCTTTAATCCATTTCCATTTCACCTTTAGGACGGTTTAAACACGCCAAATTGGCCGGAAATTTACGTTGGCCCATTTATTTCAGCTTACTCTAGATTTAGAAATCCGACATGCTGTCTGTGCGAATTTATCGTACGAGGAGTGGGGTTGGGAGTCACAAGTTTGTGCAGCGCCATGTCATTCCCTTTACCCGAACGCTCGGGGCGTTCCTCCTTGATTTTATAGAGCTCCGCTCCCTATCCAGGCTACTCCATCACTAAGGATAGCACAGGGCATGATCAACAGCAGCCGTCAACATTCGCCATGCAGAACAATCAAAAAGAACACCTCTACAAAATCCTAGTAATCGGGGACTTGGGAGTGGGGAAAACGAGCATCATTAAGCGCTATGTTCACCAAAACTTCTCTCCGAACTACAGAGCGACTATCGGAGTGGACTTCGCGTTGAAAGTTTTAAATTGGGATTCAGAGACTATCCGGCTTCAGTTGTGGGACATAGCAGGTAGGAACAAGTCCGTTCAACCATACAGAACGCACTACGAATGTGACAATGTTAATTTAATTTTGACAGTTAATTTGACAGGTCTCCTCAGTTGAATGAGGTCGCTTGTTATTGTCGTATCGTTGTCATTTCGTCGATGTAGCTACATTGGATGTATTCAGTTATTAACTTTAGAAAATGGCACATTTATTTCCCATGTTCTCGTCCATAATAACTTGAAACCGGCTAGACATGTACAGCAGTTTTCACGTTGTTTCTGTCTATTACGACTTGCATGTATGTTTTGGCGATTCTGCGATAGCCTACTTGACACACACAAAATGTTTTATACAGCACTGTTACACGAGTGGAAGGAAGAATGGTTACCAACGCAATGACGGATTAACTAAAGACTAAATAAATAAATAAAATAACTATTTTATGGCCTCATTCAACTTCAAACGTTCGAGTTTAATTTGAAAAACAGTTTTAGTATTTTTTTCTGTAGGCTACCATAATTTCTAAATCATTTTTATTCACAGTAAGAAGTGACATTTGGTTGTAACGAGTGCGAACAGCAAAAAAGACAAATGTGAAAGATCAATACACAAAACCATACCTGTAAATAAAATAGCCTATACGATTATACTATACAACATGTATTATTGTATCATGTTATACAAAATATTACACAAGTTGAGACTAAGTTGGAAATAGGGTACAGAGAGCTACTTGAGTTTAAATAGGCTTAGTATTTGAAAGTGTAATCAGAGTTTTAATAATTAATTGTAACATTTTCAATTACTTAAGTCTGTAGTTGAATTACCATACATTGAATGAGACTTTCTAAAAGTAGGCCGGTGGATGTTAACATGAGTGATGAATGAATGAATGAATGAACGAATGGCTTGTTTCTGACGTGTTCAATTGGGAAATAATGCAGTACATCAGAGAATACATCATTAAAACGTAATTCTAAACGTAATTCAGACATAATTCTATTTTAAACTATATCACGTGAGTTACATTTTTAGACAAACTCCCAGCACAACCACTGCAGGGTAATCTAGCGCTCTAGGGCCGACTCCCCATCCTGCGCTGCGGTATGTACAAGTCATGTGTCTCTGCCTCATGTGAGCGAGATTTCGAGGCAACAACAGAAAAGTCATTGTAAATAAATACAGAAGAGGTACTTTGAAAAAGTGTATTCACCTGACTAATAAAAAAACATGATACTTTCCTGAACTGTACCAATTCCTTTATGGGATCATTATTAAAGTCTGAAGCGGTGCAACGGGATTTAAACACATATCCTTCTGGCTCAAATGCTGAGGGCTTTAACCACTGCTTCACAAGCCTCTGGGTTGATTGGTATAACAAGACTCAGATGTCTCTGCTGCCGCTCTGACTCTATCTGTGCTTTCTGTTTTAAGACATTGGGGTGATGAACTCTAGTGAAAGAAGAATTGAATTGTGGACCATAATATTGCCAGTTTCCAGATTTAAGCAATTCGGGTTGATACAATTGCTCAAGGATAAAGCTGCAAAGTATCCTTAAACTATGCACTTGACCTGAATTATTGTAGTAAATGTTCTGTCGATTCAATCACTAATATGCAAGGTAGCTTACTGTGCGTGTGTTGTTATGGATGATTGTATGAAGAATATGAGCATTACAGCCGGGGTACATTCCTGCCATAATTACTGTAATACCTGTTCACTGGAGCACAGTGAATCGTGGATTTGTAGTTGGAAAATTAACGGTTGCATTTCCAGAGGCCCTTGTTCTATGTTCAGAAAGGAGGTACTGATGGTAAATGTGTGGCACTTGCACATCCCACATGTGCTTATCCTTCCATCTACTGAGACATTCCTCTCCATGATTACACATGCAGATTGTACTCCTTTGCCTAATGAGCCTGATATGATTGTCAGAGTGTGAAATCAGACATCACATCAGTCACACTAAATGTTGCTCTAAAACATCATGGGGCTAGTGACAGTCAATGTATTGTATGTCTGATGATTAAAACCATTCCACTGAAAACATTCTAACCTGTCTTAAATGTGCTGTAAGCGATTATGACATTGACAGTTGCTATGAAAGTATGCCCTTTGGCATTTTTTCACATTTTATGTTCTTACTTCATGGAATCAAAATTGATTTAATTGGGATTTCTTGCCACTGATCAACACAAAATATTATATGTTGTCAAATAAAAACTCTAAAGCTTTTTGTTAATTAATTACAAATAAAAACAGAAAGTAATTGATTCCATAAGTATGAACCCCTTTTGCTAAGCCTCACCTAAATAAACTCTGGTGCAATCATAGTCTTAAGAAATGATATAATTATTCGATTGGAGTCCACCTGTGCACAATTAAGGTGTTTCAAATTATTTCAAATTAAATAAACCTGTTTGTGAGAGGTCCCACAATTGGTTAGTGCATTTCCAAACAAAAGCTTCTCATGAAGACCAAAGAACATTCAAAGTAAATCTGAGTTTCCTCAAAAGCACTAATCAGGGGAAGGATATAAGAAGATTTCAAAGACTTGGAGCACTGTTAAGTCCATCATAAAGAAATTGAGAGAATATGGCACTACTGTGAATTTGCCCAGAACAGGCCGTCCTCCACAACTGAACATCCGTGCGAGAAGGCCACTTGTTAGAGAGGCCTATGACAACTCTGACGGAGTTACAGTCTTCCATGGCAGAGATGGGAGAAACTGTCCATGAGAGAACAATAGCATGGGCGCTTCAGAAATCTATGCTTTATGGGTGGGTGGCAAAAAGAAAACCATTGTTGAAGAAAACTCACATGAAATCTTTCCTAGAGCTTGCCAGAAGGCATGTGGGAGACTCTCAAACTAAGTGCAGGAAGATTCTATAGTCTGATGAGGTCAAGATTGAACTTTTTGGCCTCATCATCAGGCACTATATTTGGCACAAACCTAACACTGTGCATAATATTATGAACACTATACCTACCATGAAACATGGTGGCGGGAGCCTCATGCTATCAGGATGCTTCTCTGCTTCAGGGACTGGCAAAAATGTCAAAATAGAGGGCAAAACGTGCATGCAACAAAATGCAGTCCTCATCCTTCTGAATGTCAAAATAAGACATGGGAAGTGCTGGCAGCCAAGGTATATTTTATTGTATTTATTTTTGGGGCCACCTTCCTGTTTCTTCCAGCATTCTTTCATACCCTGAACTCTGTACTGTGAGCAGAGACCCAGGAATACATGAGAAGTCAGACTCAAAAAGATTATGAGCCAAGCGCATGACTCCTGTGCTCATCGAATAATCCGCTGTAGAATCATGGGATCTATGGAATGTAGAGGTTGCCCACGTTTGCCTAAAGCTGGGCTACCCAAACCTGGTCCTGGAGGTCTCTTGTTCCAAGTGCTAGATCACATTTCCCCAGCCATGAATGTGTTGACTGAGTTGGACTATAACCCTTAATGACCTGGATTAGGCATCACGTAAACTAAAGGGTGGATTGTAAACTGAAGCTATGTTTTCAGTTCAAAAGCAGTAAGTATAGATTTTTAATAAGAATAGAACTGTCAGTATAAGTGGTGTAATAGACAAGGTGCAGGAAACACACTGATTTTCATAATAATAATAATAATAATAATAATAATAAGCTTTACTTATATAGCACCTTTCATGCATTGAAATGCAGCGCAAAGTGCTTCACAGACAAAGGAAAACAAGATATAAAACAAGAGTGTTAAGAGTAAGCAAAAAATAAAACAATAAAACATCAATGAAAGCAATGCATGTCAAGGAAAATAAAAGAATGAATTAAAACAATAAAACAATAAAATAGTGGACACTTCCCCTCCCCGATTTGTCAATTTACTGATAGAAAAAAAAGACATTTAAGGGCATAAAAGGTCATTTAAAAACAGCATATGGGACTCCATGTGAGGCACGCATATCATAAGACGTGGTGCTAGAATAAGGCTAGGTTAAAGAGATATGTTTTTAAGTGCCGTTTAAAGATGTAAACAGAGCCTGCCTCTCTAATATCTTTGGGTAGACTGTTTCACAATTTGGGAGCATAGCTGAAGAAGGCTGCATCTCCAATTTTCTTTTGGGTGGGGTTTAGAGTATCTAAAAAACCAGCAGTAGAGGATCTAAGGGCTCGTGAAGGAGCATAGAACGACAGGGAATCTGTGATATAGGCCGGTCCTAAGCCATTTAGAGCTTTGAACACAAGTAGAAGGACTTTAAAATCAATTCCGGTAGATACAGGGAGCCAGTGCAGTGTAGCTAAGACTGGAGTGATGTCAAAGTCAAAGTCAAAGTGTTTTATTTGTCAAGTGCACAGTATAACACAAGGTCATTCTGAACAATGAAATTATTGGGACATGGCAAGCAACAACTAAGTAGTGACCAATAGCAGAAATATACATAATAGAAAAACAGTAAACATTAAACATTAAACAATTGTAGCAGTTCCGGAACCAGTAAGAAGGGGGAATATAGACAGTAGAATAAGAGTTTTAAATATATAAATATAAAGTAAAGTAGTGCCGATGGATATGTGCATTTAAATGAGGTGATGTGCATTTAATGTACATACAAAGTGATTAGAGAACGCATTGGGGTGATGATGTAATCAATGTGATCACTGAGATTAGTGCTGCTGGTTGAGAAGCCTGATGGCCTGGGGGAAAAAACTGTTCGTGAGTCTGGTAGTCCGTGCTTGGATGCTCCGGTAACGTCTACCAGACGGCAGCAGCGAGAACAGTCCATAGCCTGGGTGGCTGTAGTCTTTTATGATTTTCCGTGCTTTCCTAAGGCATCGTGTGTGGTAGATGCCTTGCACGGAGGGGAGGTGGCAGCTAATGATGCGCTCCGCTGTCTTCACTACCCTTTGGAGGGCCTTGCAATCAGCAGCGGAGCAGCTGCCGTACCAGGTAGTAATGCAGCCAGTGAGAATGCTCTCAATAGTGCACCTGTAAAAGTTGGTTAATGTTTTGACAGACATGCCAAACTTCTTGAGTCTCCTCAGGAAGTATAGGCGCTTTTGGGCAGTTTTTACTGCCGCGTCCGATTGCTTGGACCAGGAGAGGTCATCATTGATGAACACACCGAGGAACTTGAAGCAGGAGACTCTCTCCACTTCAGCTCCATCGATGTGAATGGGGGCGTGACCCCCTCCCCCCTGTCGCTTCCTGAAGTCCACAATCATCTCCCTAGTCTTGCAGACATTGAGAGAGAGGTTGTTGTCCTGGCACCATGTTGCCAAGAAGCTGACCTCCTCTCTGTAGGCGGTCTCATCGTTGTTGGAGATGAGACCCAGGATGGTGGTGTCGTCTGCAAACTTGAGGATGATATTGGAGCTGCGCGTGGCCACACAGTCCTATGTGAACAGGGCATACAGGAGGGGACTGAGTACACAGCCCTGAGGGGCTCCTGTGCTCAGGGTCAGTGCAGAGGAGGATAGGTTACCCATTCTCACCACCTGGGGTCTGCCCATCAGGAAGTCCAGGATCCAATTGCAAAGGGAGGTGTTAAGACCCAGGATCCTGAGCTTGGGAACGAGCATAGCAGGCACAATTGTGTTGAATGCTGAGCTGTAATCTATAAACAGCATCCTCACATATGTGTTACCCTTATCCAGGTGGGAGAGGGCGTCGTCCGTAGATCTATTGGGACGGTATGCTAAAACTTCTTTGTTTTAGTTAGTAGTCTGGCAGCGGAGTTCTGGATAAGCTGCAGCCTCTCAATGGACTTTTTAGGAAGACCAGTAAAGAGTGCATTGCAATAGTCTATTCTACTTGAGATAAACGCATGAATTAATTTTTCAGCATCTTGCTGGGTCAGGAATTTTTCTGAGGTGAAAGAATGCCACCTTGGTCACTTTGCTTATATGGGGTGTAAAACTTAGATCGGAGTAAAATAACACCCAGACTTGTTACTTCTGGTTTGATCCAGGGAGTCAGATTGCCAAGTCTTTTAAGCAGCTCATCCCTTTTGGATTTGGGGCCAACCAATAGGATTTCTGTCTTATCCTCATTAAGTTTTAGAAAGTTATTATTCATCCATTTATTTATTTCCGACAGACAGGCAGTAAGGGAGCTTAAGGCATCTACATCACTTGGCTCAATGGATATGTACAATTGTGTATCGTCAGCATAGCTATGGAAACTAACGTCATGTTCCCTGATGATATCACCTAGAGGAAGCATGTATAGTGAAAACAGCAGAGGGGCAAGGCAGCTCCCTTGTGCGACACCAAAGGTTATGTCATGTTTCTCTGATACATGGTCCCCCAGACTAACATACAATTTTAATAGAATTGTTCATGATGAAGCAAAGGTAGTAACAGTTTACTCATCTGTAAAGGTACATATGTTTATGTAGAATGTCCTAATATTAAGATTAGCAACAGAACACATCGCATTGGGTACCTGATACTGTGATGACTGGTAAATGTTTTTTTTTCCATTGCTTTTTCCATTGATTAAGGTCAGGAGAGATTTGGGAACATGACCCGGGTCTATTACAGAGAGGCTATGGGTGCCTTCATCATCTTTGATGTAACCAGACCATCAACATTTGAAGCAGTCACAAAGTGGAAGGAGGACTTGGACTCCAAATTGACTCTTTCAAATGGCAAGAACATCGCTGCTGTACTGTTGGCCAACAAATGCGACCAGGGCAGAGATGTACTGACAAACAACGGCATCAAAATGGACCAGTTCTGCAAGGAGAATGGATTTGTGGGCTGGTTTGAGACCTCTGCCAAGGTAAACATCAGATTTTCTTCCCTTGGTCCCAGACCAACATTAAGCACTCTGTATTATAACTCTCTTTGTGTTTCAGAAACAATCCCATAACTGACTACCTCCCTCTCCCCCATTGCCTGTGAGACATTTTCTACATTGATGTTAAGTTGTATCCCAGTCATGATTGCTGTAAAAGGCCGATTAGGCATTTGATAAAGGGCACTAACGTGCAGTGTAAGCAGATGACCCAGGTATGGGGTTTCAGTACTCGGGCAGCTTCAGGGCAGTTCTGCTGCAGACACTGTACTGTAAGAGATGGAAATGGTAAGAGATGCAATGGGCTCCAAGAGGGACAAGGAACTATTGATCGCAGACAATGTGGGATTGTAACCTAGAAAGGATATTGATTTTATAACCTTGGGCACAATACTTTACTTGAAATGTCACGCTGGCTGTGTGTGTACGTGATACATCCATTTAAATAATGACTTTGGAGGTTAAGTTTTGGTATTTTCATAGCCTAAAATGACTAGCACCTGGTGTATTTTGTAAACTACTGATAATATTTCATAGAAAAGCACTGAGTGCGCTTAAGGTGCTCAAAATTTTGGGAAATAATGTATTTGTGAATCATTTTCAAAACATAGACCCATAGTGTATGGTGTTTGAACAACATAATAGTATTTGTCGAGATGTGAGATGATTGTTGGAGAGATGGCAGTGTGTAGAGACAGCCAGTTTCTCTCTGAACATGTATTTCATTTCAAAAACACTATCACATACTGTCATATCGGCATTTAGTAGAATAATTTCTTCCAGGGCTTTTTCACCTGTTTATCCTGTTTAGTTTTTAGCAAACATGTATTCTCTTCACCAGGATGGTTTCACTCTTTCTATGTTGAAGCTTTGTACAGTTTAATGTTCACCTCAGTGAGATTTAAAAGATTAATCCTGATAGGACCCAGGGTGTTCAGAAAATGGGAAAAACATGATTACCTGTAAATAAGAAAATAATGTATTTAGTCTGCTGCATGTGATCCATTCAAGACTACGTTTGTGAAACATAATAGAGGTCATAAATGTTCAATTACATCAAAATCATCTGGCAATTGCTGTGGGAAATATATATTTTGTTATTTTCTGTTGCTTGAGTTTTACATTTTCATTTTTTACTAAAAGAACACAGGTTTTTATTTGTCCCCCTTTTCTACCAATTTGGAATGTCTCATTGAGTTTGTAAGCCAAGAACATCACTGAAGCCTCCTCTATAAATTAAGGAGAGCCCAGACATGCAAGCACTCTGCTCCTGTCTCCATGTCTGCTGCTGCTTCTTAACTGAGCTTAACAGAAGTCAACTAGTCAAGGTTGCACAGACATGTTCATCCTGCCAATCAAATCCCTCCCTCCCTGGGTGAGGCCACAAGTAATAATGTGGTGCCCTGCAGGGCTGCTGGCCACAGTCAGCACCGGTATGGTCAGGATACAATACCAGAGCTTGGGGGCCATCCATTCGCTGGAACAGTGTCTTAACAGGATGAACTGCCCAGAAGCCCAGAAGCCCCTAGAAGTAATTACACATTCTTTTACACACCAATTAGAGCAGTAATTATTTGGATCTTGGCGAAGATCATAATTTTTTACATGACTGAATTTGATATACGATGTTCAGTAAATTAAACATGCAGTGCTATTATTTCAAATACCGGCAAAGCAGTGAAAAATTAAGGCTGTATTACCACTTAATTTCTCAGTCAGCCATTATTTGGATATTATTATTACTTTTGCTATATTTTTCCTTTGGCTAAATTATAGACTTGTACATTTGGCATCCTTCCAGATATTATGTCTGGGCTTATTATTACTTAGGACTGCAAGTCAAGTGAAGTTGTTAATGAGCTCATCGTTGGTGTCCTGAAGCTGGTTAGCCAATGAGATAAGAGGTTTGAGAGTGCATTGGCACCCTACAGCAGGTCTCTCAATGAATTTTTCATGGGGGCCAGATAAAAACAAAAAATAGTAGTCCTGCACTATAGTCACACACTGGGATCTGCTGATAACTTAATGGGATATCAGAACAGGATGGAGAAGGTTACTACCCAGTAAGAAAATGTCCTGGCCTGTCGTAACTGGAGGATACAATGATTGACAGCTATTTGGGAAATGTGTAAAACACTGACTGCCATATAAAATCTTGCCCCATGCAATACATTTACAAGTGATATTACCAACTGAGAGAGTAGTTCTGAGAAATCAGATGATTAATTTTACATGATATTTGTATATGTTTATAAATAAAGATAGCTAAAAGCTTGCTTCTGATTTTTATATAGCTGTGAATAAAGAGCTATACATAATACAAAAATCATAGTTTTACACCTTCCATGCATGCATGAGTATGTCATTCATATTTAAGTATACACTGCGAAAAACAAAAAACATCCAGTGAGCGGCAGTTCTGTGGGCAAAAACGCCTTGTTAATGAGAGAGGTCAGAGAAGAATGGCCAGACTGGTTCAAGCTGACCGGAAGGTGACAGTAACTCAAATAGCCATGTGTTACCACAGTGGTCTGCAGAAGAGCATCTCTGAACACACAACACATCGAACCTTGAAGTGGATGGGCCACAGCAGCAGAAGACCTCACCGGGTTCCACTCCTGTCAGCTAAGAACAGGAAAGTGAGGCTACAGTGGGCACAGGCTCACCAAAACTGGACAGTTGAAGATTGGACAAATGTTTCCTGATCTGATGAATCTCGATTTCTACTGCAACATGCAGATGGTAGGGTCAGAATTTGGCGTAAACAACATGAGTCATGAATCCATACATCCATCCAACGGTTCAGGCTGGTGGTGGTGGTGTAATGGTGTGGGGAATGTTTTATTTGCACACATTAGGCCCCTTAATGCCAATTGAGCATCGCTTAAATGCCACAGCCTACCTGAGTCTTGTTGCTGACCATGTGCATTCCTTTATGGCCACAGTCTACCAATCTTCGAATGGATACTTCCAGCAGGATAATGCACCATGTCACAAAGCACACGTCATCTCAAGCTGGTTCCACAAACATGACAATGACTTCAGTGTACTCCAATGGCCTCCACAGTCACCAGATTGCAGTCCAATAGAGCACTTTTGGGATGTGGTGGAACGGGAGATTCGCAACATGAATGTGCAGCCGCCAAATCTGCAGCCATCATGTCAACATGGACCAGAATCTCTGAGGAAAGTTTCCACCACCTTGTTGAATCCATGCCATGAAGAATTCAGGCTGTTCTGGGGGCAAAGGGTGGTCCTACCCATTACTAGAAAGTTCTACCTAATAAAGTGGCCACTGAGTGTATAAGCAACCACAGATCACAAAGCTAAACTAAAGTCAAACCTGTGACTGTGTTTTGACTTCTTAAATTGTAAAATAACCTCTAATTATTCCACATGTAATATATGCCATTAATTCATGTTCTTTTCATCCATTCTTCTTCTTCTTCATCCCATTTCCAGGGAAACTTTTACACACATTCTTTTGTGCCCTCCTATAGCTGGATTTATCCTGGAGCCCATTATACTATAAAGCCATGGGCTACAGGGCCAGTGTTCAGTGTGGTAACTCTGCACCAAACACAGCACTACCTGTTAGTTCATTCTTGACTAGCTCCATTTCCATCACTGTAATTTAACATTCTAATGGAAATGTAGTTACTGTACGGCACATATGTTGTTGCCATTTGAGCATTACTGGACATAATGTCTGAGTGCACCCATTCTATACCCTCTGTCACGGTTTCGTTCAGTCATCAGAATAGACCTTTAGTCGAGTTTGATGACTTCACCAGTGTAATAGCCCAGCATGTGCGCTCTCTGTCCGGTCCAATTCACGCATTTGCACCAGCTGAACACACATTAAAGGGCATGATGGAAACTGCATTACTGAAGCTGGGATAAGGCCCCTCTTTACATTCTGTTGTCTCCCACTTTCACACTGGTGACGCTGTTTGGAGTTGTCTTTTGTGGAAATAAGAAAGTCATTCCCTGGTGACATCACCGTGTGGAGTTGATGTATTTTATTGAGAGTGTAAACGTGACAGATGAGAGCCCTTTACCCAGCTCAATATCTGTGCAGTGAGTTGATTTATGTACTTAAGAACATTAAAATTAAGCAGCACAGAAATCCATTCATATCCCCATTAATTCAGATACATTCATCATGTGCACATTGTTCTTTGTTTTCAGGAAAGAAACTGGAGTGTCACAGGATATTACTTAGAAAAAATACATGCTCTTTAGTGGAAGGGGAAAGTTACTGTGCCGACAAAAATCCAAGGCACTCTTTTGTCTAATCTGTCTGAATTAATCTTGCATATCCTTTTAGGAAATTAAAATGTAGGGCCCCCTCTGTTGATAAAGGCACTGAGCAAGCTCAGCCTTATAGCCTGGACATCACAGATGCTAGCCTGTAGCACTGTGTGGCCTGTAGTCACGAGCGTGGTGTCGAGTGCATTAGAGGAGTAGACACACTTCAGCTGCAGTGATGCTTCCATAGGTTTGTGTGGCACGGTGGTGACTCAAGAGGGACAAGTGGTGATTCCAAACTGGGGAAAAAGCAAAAGTATAAAATAAAAAAGGAAATAACAACAAGAAAGATCAACAAATTGTTTTCGGTATGACAGTGTTTTGATGTGCTGCGTGTAAAATGGAAGTGATTTCAGTAGATACGGATGTGAGTAGTCTGAAGCCTCTTTTTATGCTCTGCTCTGCTCTGCTCTGCTCTGAGAGAGAGAGAGAGAGAGAGAGAGAGAGAGAGAGAGAGAGAGAGAGAGAGAGAGAGAGAGAGAGAGAGAGAGAGAGAGAGAGAGAGAGAGAGAGAGAGAGAGAGAGAGAGAGAGAGAGAGATGAAAGACACAGAGATGAAGTTTTGTGCTACATCGGAAGACTGTTGAGTGCAAGCAGGTAATCTCTGACTTGTTGTTCAGTGCATGAAAATGGATTTTCAGAGATGTGTGGAATTTCACAGATGAGTTTAAAGTGAGCCATTGATCTTTTAACAGGCAGGCCTGACCGTCACTAGGGGTGAGGAATATGTAAACATTTATTTAGGATTAGTTAGGATTCCTCACACAAATATTTTCTCCTCCCTGTCCCATACAAGCATACACACTACATAAAGAGGACTCTCCCTGTCCTAACACAAATTGTACCCATAAACTAAATTAGATTAGAATAGATTGGATTAGATTAGATTTAATCTCCTCAAATGAGGATAATATTTCTACAGCTCAAACCGTAAAGAAGACAGGACAACAGCATATAATTATATGAACATTCATGAAAAATTCAGAATATTAATGGAAATGTAAAACTCTTAACTAAAGAGCGTTACATTGAGGCTGAGTGGGTGCCCAACTGAGGTGAGAGGTCACAAATCAACCATGTCAGTCAACACTGCATATCATGAGCTTTTCTCTTTCAGATACTAGCAAATAGTACAGTAAGCCTATAGATGTGACATACTATACAGTATAGTCCCTAAATGGAATTGTATCGGGAATTAAACTGTGAGTGAGAAACATTTTTCTCTGCTGTGTTGAAAGGTCTGGAGAGTGTCACAACAGCAGAATTTCAAACAGACATCCCCGTATAAAATACATTCGTATATAAAAACCAGCCATGATAAGTTTTAAATCCCTTAAAGTACAGAAACAGGAAGTCCTAGTAAGCATCAGATTTAAAAGATACCCAGGCTTTGTTCCAGCTTTCATTTTGTTACACTTCTGAGGTGAGAAGGCCGGCCACCTGGAAATAGTAAACTTGGTCCGTGTAGAATTTTGGTCTATGCTGGAAATGGGTTGTGGATTTGTGCATGTGGGTTGAATAAGATATATGGCAGAGCACTGAGGCAGAATCAGAGTCTGGTTACCCATGACGTCTTCTTCCAAATCCTCTGGGGCATTGGGTGGTGATACGTATGATGCGTATGATATGTGTGTATATATATATATATATATATATTATATATATATATATATATATATATACAGTACCAGTCAAAGTTTTGAGTACACCTGCTGGAAACTAGGTTTATCTCATAATTGACAATGCTTCACACCATATACGTTTCTGTAAATACTTTAAAATGACAAAAAAACACATGTAACAATGAAGAAAATGAACATCAAAGAAATGTTCAAGAAAATTATATTGAAAATTGAATCTTGGATTCCTCAAAATAGCCACCCTTTGCCTCACAAACACGGGCCATTCGGTTAATAAGTTTCAGCAGGAAATCACCTAGTATGTCTTCCCAGCTCTCCTGCAGCAATTCCCATAGAAACTTGCTTTGCTTTGGCTCTTCTGTCCAGTTTGTCCCATACAATTTCTATGGGATTGAGGTCTGGACACTGGACACTCAATTTTACCTTACAACTTCTAAGTGGAAAATAAATGTAGCTATATTTCTGAACATTAATAAAAAAAAAAAAAGAGAATAATTTGGAATGATAAGTCTGCACCCCACTTAGTTAGTACTTGGTAGAAGCACTCTTTGCTTGAATTTCAGCCACGAGTGTCTCTACCAGCTTTGCACACCTAGAATTGCCCATTATTTCTCACAGAACTGTTTAAGCTCAGTCAGATTGCGTAGGGACTGTCGATGGACTGTGCTCTTCTAGTCATTCCACAGGTTTTCAATAGGATTTAGGTCAGGGCTCTGACTAGGCCGCTCAAGGATATTCACCTTTTGTTTTTTAGCTGTGTGCTTTGGGTTGTTCTTGTGCTGACAACCTCCTCCTCAATTTCAACTTTCTTGCAGAGGGCATCAGGGTTACCTCAATTATTTTTCCTGTATTTTGCTCCATCCATTTTCCCTTCTATTCTAACAAGTTCCCCCGCTCCGCTGACGAGAAACGCCCCCATAACAGAATGCTGCCACCCACCTGCTTTACAGTAGGTTAAATTGCTGGTTCAGTTCCCAGGTGGGGCACTGCTGTTGTACCCTTGAGCAAGGTACTTAACCTGAATTGCTCCAGTAAGAATATCCAGCAGTATAAATGGATTGTATGTAAAGAAATGTAAACTGTAAGTCTCTCTGGATAAGAGCGTCTGCTAAATGCCTTAAATGTAAATGTACAAAAATGTAAATGTAATGATGTGTAAATGTGTAAATAAAGGTGGGAAAAGTCTCGTGTAATATGTTTTATTTCAGGCTGTAAGGCAACAAACGGTGACATTTCTGAGATGGGTGTAGACTTTAAAGGGACACTGTACATACATAATAATGAGATAATGATGATGACATTTTAAATAGATGCTGGATATTTTCCTTATTTGCAGTATTTATTTGTGAAAGCTATGAAGCTGTGTGAAGGGTTATTTGCCATTAACGGAAAAGGCCATTGGATTAGAAAAGTTTGAAACTCAATAGTCAGAATCTGTCTTCATTTGTCTTTATTTATATTTAATATGATTCTTGGGCCAAGTCTTGTTTTTTGACCCATAGATAAGCCTGCTGCCCTCATATATGGCATGTTAGGGTCCTGAGACTGAATGGGAAACTGAAATAAGCTGCCTTCAGAATCCCAGAATGGATATTGAAAGACCTGATTGTGAGCGGAAATCTGCACAAGCCTCTGTACCGTTTCCTGTGTGAGACTCTGATAAAGAGCCTCATGCATATTCAGACTGTGATTAATTCCGCTACTCACTCACGGCCAAAAAAGTTGCCGGGGCGGTGTCGGCAGCCAAATTCACGAGGAACCTCATTAAATTTGAGTCTCTTCATTTGTCATCAGTGAGGTGAGGACACAAATATCACTCTAAACCCACAATGTTCAAGACACAGAAAAACCGCAAGGGATACAGCGGATATTGACTACTCTTTGTCGAGAAGGATTGAAAACGTGCCTTCTGTTGCTGAAGCAATGCCACCCAAAACAGACAGGTATGTTATAAATGTAGAATTAGCTAGGTAAGGACAGTTGATACACGTTGTGCATTTTTCACAAGGCGCCACCAAAAGATCACACTAACGAATGTCTGGTTCCTTAGCAACCAGGCTCCACCATCTGTGTCGCGCCATCGCTGTTGGATGGATTCGCCCCCACCAACACAGAGTGGCGTGTCAGCAGGCCTGTGGGCCCGGGAACCGTCTGCTCACCTGCCGGGGCCACTTCTGCCTGCAGGCCCAGGCAGCCGGCTCGCCCTCCAATACCTTTCAGCACATTAATGCCGTCCTTCTAGGGCCCCTCCAAAGCTGTTTGTCTGCGAGACAGATGCCGAGGGATGTGTCATTTTGATGGACACCCAGCCATTAGCTGTCCCCGAGTGCAAAACACTGCCGCTCGCGAACGTGCTATTTCTACCCAAGTAATCAGCTGAAATTTGTAATAAGTTTTAGTTGTCAACTGGTATTTAATATGATGAAAACATGGCCTTTGTCAATTAAGTTCAATTATTCTCTCTCTCTTTCTCTCCGCCCTCCCCCCTTCTCCCACAGGAGAACATCAATATAGATGAAGCAGCCAATTGCTTGGTGAAGCACATTATCGCCAACGAGAACGACATCCTCCAGTCAGAAGTGCCCGACACAATTTCACCCCAACTCAACTCGACGAGAAACGGCACCTGCTCTGCGTGTTTTAGATCGTAGAACCCTAGGCCAAAACCGCGGCGAGGGGCACGGCGCTGGGTATAAACCTGAAAGTACCTGAAACAAGGTGTGACCTACGCCTGCTTCTGTCTGATGCCTTCACATTACAATCAGTGGTCAATAAACAGACTTGAATAACAACATGCACACACACACACACACACACACACACACAGACATACAGATTTGCAATTATATATGAAAGATTTGGGCTTGGTTGTTTCTCCTCTGATGTGGTTTTATGCCTGGATGGCTGGGCTGTATTTGACACTACTGAACAGATACTCATAATGTGTGAATGTGAGAAATGTCAAATAAATGTTGTAGTAGTAGTAGTCTTTATTTAATTTCCACAAGGGCAATTTGTTTGCAGCAACTAAAATGGTGTGTGATTTTTTTATTGTCACATGACAAAAAATGAAGAAAAGTAGATTGGAATTAATTTAATTTCCATCATTTCAAGGGATACCACCAGACTTTTCAGATTGTTTTTTACATGTTTTAATGGAAAATGTTCCTGCATATTTTCATTTTACATTATCTGTGAAAAAAACTAAAAAACAAGTGTGTTTGCAATGGGCAGCTCAAAAACTCCAAATACAGAACTTAAAAAAAACTAAACTTGTTGAATCTTTTGGACAAGATGAAGCACCCCAAACAAAACCATTTTAGGAGGCAGAGGGAGAAGAATTAGGCGTCCTCGCTCACTAATAGCCAACAGTTTGTCTGGCACTGTCTCTAATTTATTTGTGTTTTATTTTCGTTGTCTAAGGTCATCTTCAAGTGACAGTCTATGCCTTGTCGCTTTATTAGGCATCTCTGTGAAGTCTGCGTATCCATGGATACCGACTAATGAATACGCTGTCTTGAGGTAGTGTATATTTAGAATCTCCAGGAGTTCTCGATGTTTCCTCATTCTGAGGTGAACCATGTGGAAAGATCACCTGGGGAAACGACTTGACTACAGTCAGGCAGAGATCACACGTGAGTGATATTCCTCCACAGACACCCTTCCTAAGATGCTAACAGAGGGAGCTTGTGTTTATGCCGCACACCTCCACCGAATGCCAACCATACCTCCACCGCCGCAAGGGACTGCGCCTCTGCAAGCGTGTTTGCCTGTGTGTATCAGACTGTGTCGTGCCCATTAATATTTCATATTCTGTAGTGAACTGAACAGATACGTTTTCTGTTGCTCCCCCAAGTAGTGAGTGTATTAAAGACAGATTGATTTTATGAGAAGTTTGCACTTGCTCAGCGGGGAAGCACACTTGGTGGTGTATTGTTAAATAACAAATTGCACTGAGCAAGAAAGCATGAAGGCCTTATGTAATTAGCAGTGGTGCCCTTCAGACGGGCAGCTTTGCCACATGGTTAATGATGCGAGTTGTCTTGTCCCCGGGAGCCGACAGCACAGAGGTACTCAGGCCCGGCTGTGACAGAACCCGGCTTAGGAAGCTGTCATGCTAGCTGAGACCTCTGGTGTGTGAGCCCAGAATTGGAGTCACTCGCCAATCTCCCCCGGCTCACTGCTTTTCCAAATTGTCCATGACTCATGCGGCTACGGGTTTTCTCACCCGACGCTTCCTTGCATAAAGGCCCCCAGCCTTTTATCAACCAAACCCAACCGCAGAATAAACTTTTGGTACTTTATCCGTCTTCGTGGTGGAGGTGTCATTGTCCCCCTTGCTTGGTGTGGTACTGTACAGAACTGCATTTCAGTTCTGTAAGACATGTTTTAATCCCTTGTGCCAATATAGCATTTGAATATGTACAATGACCTTAATGCATTTTTCTTGGTTGTTGTGGTTAAGATGTAGTTATTGCACTTGATTCACCAGATTTGCCCTTCCATCTCATCATAAAGCTACATTAGCTTTTTTAAATGTATCCATCCAAGAAGAAATGTGTTGAATCCTTTTGCATAACTTTTTTTAATGACGAACCTGAATTAATAACATGTACATGCATATATATTTAGCCAATATGTAATATTAGGTTTGTGTCCAGACAGAGCACTTAATAAACAATATCTTGCCAGATAGTGGGCTGCTATTGCTGACCCCCTTTGCCTCTCTTTCCCAGAGTGGAGGAGGATTTCACCGTATTACTTGTAATCAGCCTTTTCATTTAAGTACCTGTGCCTGGAGAATATTTGGCGTCCCTTAAAGATTCAACTACCGAATGCTCTGTAGAAATCCTCTGCTGTTGTCTGCCTCACGCAGACATATGTGGTGCCTTTATCATGTTATGTTTACTTGGTTCCTATTAAATTGGGCAGTGCTCTTGTCTCCTTTATCAAAAAATCCAGAGTACTGATGTCTATCAGAAGAGGGCCCCAGCTCGTATCTTCCTAGAATTGTTTTTACACAATCATATGGTTTATATATTTTTGCAGTAGAAAGCCTTGTCCAAGGCAACCTGCATGGCCGTGATGTAGAATGGAGGCCTAGATGAATTCTTCTGAACTTAGACCTTCCCTCCTTTGGATATTTAGATACCACTTCTGACACCTGGGCTGGCCAGTGGAGGATGGGCTCCCCTGCTAAGATGGATTCCTTCTGAGATTTCTTCCCACTGGGGAGTTTTTTCTATCTTCCTTCCTTACTTTCTCTTTCTGCCTCACATTCAGTTTTTTTTCTGTTCTCTGTAAAGCGTCTTTTTCCAGTTCTCTGTAAAAGGCGCTATACAAATAAAGTCGAATTGAATTGAATTGAATTACATGGGTCCTCGTTTTATACTGAGGGCTTGGTCACTGAGCTTATAGGCAGGCAGCAGTGATAGATGTTTTTCTTTTTTTCCCCTGAGGTTTTTCGTCTGGTAGTCCCGTTCAGTTGACCAGCCTCATTCCATTAGCTTGCACATGACTGCAAACTTCTCAGAAGAATTTGATTTATTTCTCCTGAGAGCCCTGTAGTTGGTGATGGAGCGATTCATTCCTCTGAGCGCGCATCATATGATGCATGTTAATTTGCACAGAAGACCGGGCGAGTTCAGCCAAAAACATTCGAGAGGGAAAGGAAGGTACAGAGATAGGATACACACACACACACACACACACACACATATATATATATATACAGTATATATATAAACACACACACACACACACACACTATATACAGCATGCATACACACACACACACACACACACACACACACACACACACACACTATATACAGCATGCATGCACACACACACACACACATGCACACTATATACATCATGCATACACAGGAGAAATACCATACCACTTTTATACAACAAAGTCAATCAACTCAAGCTTAGTTGATGGAAGTGGAAAACTGAAAATGCTGTCTCAGTTGTTGTTCCAGAATATCCCATAAATGCTTGATTGGGTTCAGATCTGGTGAGGGAGAAGGCCATAACATATGGATGCTGTCCATGTCATGCTCCCCAAACCATTGGACGACTACTCATGCTCTGTGGATCATCATCACCTCTGTGCAGGAGATAAATGCTTTAACACGGGGTGAAGATGATCACTCAGTATATTTACATTTCAATTTACATCGTCCTTGCCTTCTAACGGTATGAGTGCACCCAAACCATGGCAGGAAAATATGTCCCACGCCTTATTGTACCACCAGAATTGTTCACTGTTGGAACACTGTTGTTTCCATTTTTATATTGTCCACCATAATGGTGGAATGTGATGGGACTACAGCACATCGTGGCAACACTTCATGACTGCCAGCACATCTAGACCTCTCTTTTCATGACACCTCCACATCTGGAACCCATCATTAGATGTCCCAAACTATAGCAATTTGACTATAGGCATGCTGTAAATTGCAGTGCTTTTCAATAACCTGTGAAAGGCATTATTTATGTGTTTTGTGTTTCACAGATTTGAAAAATTGCATTCTGTTAGCAAAGCACATTCATATCTATGTCTGTTGCCCCCAGTGACCTCACTTTATCATCTAGCTCTGTTATTTACTGGCTTTTTAAGCCCCATCATTGAATTTCATGTTTTACTACTTACAGCAAAAGTGTGCTGAGGTATTCATGGGATTAATACTTGAATATTTTGTGCAATGAAATCAGTTCACTTTTCTCATGACTGGGGCATAAAGGTCAGTTTTTGACCATGATGAACCAAACTACAGTAAGTGTTAAGTAATATTGACTTCTGTGCCTTGAACTGAGCTGGTAGGACTGAAAAAACTGAAACTGAAAAAAGTTTAATCTTACCGCTAAGCCTTTCCCCTTCTGTATTCTCAATTTTCTCATAGAAAGATAAGTAAAACCTTTTGGGGGGTGAGTGAATGGATGAGATACATGGGTGAATGCCTGAGACATTGTGAATTGCTGAGATTATTTTACCCTCTCCAGGACAAATTCAATCTAACCACAATGTCCTTTGTCCTTAACTTTGAAAGAACAATTTGTAAGCAGTGTTACATTGTTTCCATTCTTACACAGCTAGTGGTTGTTTTCAGTGATGACTGAGGTTAGAGTGTTGCAGAGGATGTTAAATAATGTAACACTTGTTTAGGAAGAATAAATAGATATTTGATCTTAAATATGACCATTGACTTGTTTTTTTCTTCACAAATACGATTTGGCCTCAGTTTGACTTGGGTAAGTGACACAGGGCAATGCCTTTGGACTACATGCCAGGGTATCAGCTGTGACTGGTTATTATATAGTCTAAAAGGGCAAGTATTTTATCTTTATATGGTTCATATATTGGGGGAAAAGAGAGAGAATTGGATTATGCACAATGTTGTGAAACAGTGTGAAAGAAAATACAATCTCCATTGTCCCTCTACTATTGTTGAGTTCTCTGGCTCCTATTTGAAAAAACACATGGCTAAAGAGAACTGGTGCATGCTTTGGCATTCTGAAGCACATGGTCCTTATTAAGTCCCCAGGAACATGCATATCTATCTGATACAGAACTGGACAATGTTTCTGTCAACTTTCTCATAATAAAAAAACATGAACAAGAGCTAGACACCCATGATTTGAGTAGTGTAGTGTAGGTTGTCTGAATAGACATTTATAATTTGTGCAGTATCTCCCCCCTTGACACACACACACACACATTAGCACAATTACACATACGCACAAAAACACACAACCATAACCACACACACATAGTGTGTCAGTCCCCTTCCTCTAAATAGCCACCTTGGAGAAAAAAAAGCTTTCCCCTAAACATAGGTTTGAACCTCTGATTTACATCGACACAGCCAGGCACATTAAGTCTGTTCAGCATTAAGTCACACATCACTTTACTGTGTAACCTCTGCCTTCTCCCGCTCCTCCTCTCCCCCAGGTGAGGCAATGACTGGTGCAAGGCGCCTATGGCGGTGAAGAAGGACAGGTGAAAGGATACTGTGGGTGTGTGTGTGGGGGGGAGGCAGGAGCGAGGGAGGGGGGGAGGGAGGGAAGGAGGGGGTGAGAGCTCGACAGAGATGGATCGGCCTGCCAACACTGATAAGTGGGGATCCTGACACAATGAAGGATAGGGATGCAGCTGAGAGGAGAGGATTCAATTAACCTGGCTTTCCCCGTGCAGCACTGCTGTCACCCGCCACCCTGTTTAAATATTCAGCATTGGACCTGTTGTGTCTTCAAGACCCATAGCATAGCGAATGTATGATGATAGCGTAAAGACTAACTCTGTCTCAAGCAGCAGGCTAAAGGAGGATTTGAACAAACTGTATGTCTTTGATGGATGATTGGGGTCACGAGGGCAGCTACTGTAGCCTGCATAAAGCGAACGCGGCTGAGTTCAAATGAAACACGTTCGCCGTGACATGGAGCTGTTAATCAGCGCGAGCAACATTGCTGTGCCATTTGTAAAAAAAAGCTAAATGCTATCTATCCAACAGGAGTGTTGCAGTTAGAAACACTGTGTGAATCATCCATTACCAGCGAAAGAGCGATTTTTCACTTTGAGGATAATTCTACATTTTGACATTATGATCAGGGTCAAATCGACCCCAGTTTTCTCGAGAATTAAACCATTGTCAGATAAGTGGTCATCCATCTGTCTAACAGGTGATGACATTCTCAAAGCCATTCCCTAGAGCTGCCCCATTACTGTAACGTTAGAGCAATGTTAAAACGACAGTTGAGCAAACAATCGTGTTAAAAAGAGCGCTGTGCAAAGAGCTCTGTGGAGTTTAATTTTTTTAAATAAAAGTTGCTAAAAGTTTTGGAAATATTTGAGCAACACTCTGCAAAAGGGCATAGCTTCACACTCTGTGTCTTTCTAAATGAAACTGTAGGTTGCACAGGCATACCAGAACAGCCACCACAGTGGATTCTTGGTGTATATAACACCTTAGTGGCTGAGCCAACACAATGCTGTGACACTTTACAATCAAAGGTCCAAAGTGTCCCGCACTGGTTGTTATTAGCAATTTGTTAGGTTGTTATTATTGTTATTAGTGCTGTCTGTTCAAGAACCGAAAAAATAATTAAATTCTACTTTCTTCATGGTTAACGTTAAGCCGTGTGACTCCAGTGGGCTTTGACTTTCCACGCTAGCAGCAGAACGCTGTGGGCTCGATGCCCAGCTGAATAGTTGCAAACGGGAGCTTTAATACATCTCGGCTTGTCACCCAGTTTGAAGAGATGGGTCGGGGAGCTGACAGTGCAACGGACAGACGGTCTGTCTGGAGTTTTTTTGCAGTTCAAGTTGCCATGGGAATGAGGATAAGCCCCGGCTCTATAAGCTCCAGTTTTAGTGCTGACACAAGCCAGCCACTTCCTCGTTCTCTCCCTATTTCTTTGCTAAATCAGTATGCCCGTAACTGTTCCTGCTTTGCTAGTGATCTGTGTATTTTGGATTTGTTGCCCCATTTATGATGAAAGCAAAAAGCACTTCCAGTCTAGAGTAATGCATGCTAATAGGGGGGGGGGGGGGGGCATGCATCATTTAGCAATGTTTATATCTCCACTTCACAGAAATGATGAGGAATTCTATTTTGCAGGTCAATGTTTAATAAATGGGTGAACTTTATCTATGTTGATGTCTTACTCTGAGGGCTGGTGGATTCTAATTTGGCATAGGCAATTTGGTAATTGGTTATGAATTACAGCAGTGGAGTGTGAAGAGGGTATTTGGGCAGTGAGGTGTGTATGAAGGGATTCATGAGAACTTCTCATCGCTGTGGAATGGGGTGGAGTAACCCTGCCAAATCCAGTGCACGCTTCACTTCCTGAACTTCCCATGTTGGCACAGGTTCATTATCTCCTCCCGTCATCCCTTCTGGGGTTTTTTTTTGTCTCAGTGGTAATGAATTGATGAGACAGGTGGGAGGATTGTTTTATTTTTTTATCTACAAAGCTGATAATATAGGCCCTGCCAAGACTAAAAGATTCCTTCTCCTTTTCTTTCCCTGCCTTTAACTCCTCCCTCTCTTCTGTTTCTCCCATCTCTTCCTCTCCTTCACTCTTCTGTCTCCCCCCGCCGCCCCCCCCCCCCCGCCGCTGCCCCCCCCCCCCTCCCGCTGAGTCAGAGCTGTGAGGAGTGCCATCTTACCAGACAGTGGAATTGAATTTCGGGGGCCCTGACAGACAACGGTCCAAGTACTCTCAGCCATTCGGTAATCGCCTGTCACACCCGATAGGAGAGAAATAAGGATGTGACTTTACTCTCCTCTCCTTTTCCCTTCAAACTCTCTGCTCCTTCTATTCTTCCTTCTGCTTCCTATGCACGGACTGCCTAATGCTGAAGAGTCTGCTCAAATCTGGCCCATCATCAGGTCTCTTGCACGTGAAAGACAAAATAAAGGAATAAGTCAAAGTAATTCACGTCACTTTGATGGGTGCCACTCAGTGTCAGTTTCAAAAATAAATGTTCTTTTGGACAGTCGGAACACCCCATATTCATGTATTTAATAAAAAAATCTATATCTTTCTCTTTTCCCCCTTGTGAATGGAGCTTGTTTGCCTGTCTGCCAATAACCAGTCAATGATGACGTACAGTACTTCTTGCACAAACTCCATTTGCTGTCAACTTCAGTGATGCTTTTGTGTTGATGATGAAATGTGGATTGCAGGCAGGTGGTATTAATTCCAGGAAACCTGGCACCGTTTGTGAATCTCACAGAGATTTACCCTTTGAGCAAATCAAGCAGAAACGTCTTCCAAGCACACCAACATGATCCTGTGTAGAACTCTCTCAGAACACACCAAGGTTGAATTAAGATGTTCATGTTGTTTTCATGTATGTCACCATTTCAATTAGTGCTATACAAGATTTCAGAGATTTCACAGGATTTGTTTCTGAAAAGTCACCACTCCCTTTCCTTTGCATTGCAAATAAAAAAGATACTAAGATGTTTCACTGCAGTAAGAGTTTCTTAGCATGGTGTGCTGTGATTCAGAACGTTATTGGCTTCAAAATATGCCACTGTCACTTTTTAGATAAATGTTCTATGTGACTGCAATGTCAATGCAATACAAATACTATTTGAGGAGCAGTGTTGTGGGACGTTCTATAAATTAAATAATGTAATGTTCTACATTTTGATCTGTGAATATTCTGTCACTGCGAACACTGTCATGTTTTCAGTTAAGCACCATTCATTCTGCAATGTTTAAGCCAATAGTGGCTGTTGAAATGTAGGTTTTACAAAATAAGGCATTTAGTTAGTGAACATAGAAAATGGAAACACAAAGTGTTCCAACAGTGAAAGGTTCTGGTGGTTCTGTACCGGTGTGGTGTGGCCTGTGGTGGTATGGTTGCACTCATCCCCTTAGAAGAGAAAGTTGATTTCATCCGATACTCAATGGTGGAGTGACCATCTTCATCCCATGTTAAAGTATTTATTTCCTGCACACATGGCTGTCTTTCAAGATGACAATGCTCTCGTCCACAGATCATGAGTAGTTAGCCAATGTTTGAGTTTGAGAAGCATGACACTGATTTTATCCAAAACTCATGGCTGTCTCAGGCACCAGATCTGAAACAATTTAAGAATTTCTGAGATATTATGGGATGACATCTGACACAGACCTTTCCACATAAATGTGAGTTGATTTGAAGTGTGGTGTCTGGACAGGTGTTCCTTCTGCAGAATTACAGATGGATACTCTATGCTATAGTGCATGGCCCAGCACCCTATTAAGTCACTTTATATTGCTGTTTTAATTTTTTTGTTCCCTACCAATATTTTTGGTAATGAATTGTTGAAGAATTTATTGGAGCCAAAAAACTAAAACAATGCATCATGAAGGTAATTGATGTGATGTAATGAGTTTTTGGGGGGTCCAGAGAGATGGTAACTCACACACACACACACACACACACACACACACACACACACACACACACACACACACACACACACACACACACACACACACATAACCACACACACACATGCACATGCACATGTACACACACACACACACACACACACACAACACAATCACACACAGGATCTCAGTCTCTTTGGTGTTCCTGCCAGATGGTTCTTCTCCATGGGTGTGTAGACACAGGTCATGTCACCAACCTGGCCTCCCAGTGGATTGTGGGAACTGAAGTCTAATAGTCAGAGGCAAAGGACCGTTAAAGTACCTCTGACAAAAAATATTATATTCTCCCTTGTGTGTGTCTTGCAAATATTATTAAACCACAAGACAGAGGTAACTGAATCCTGGGATTAAATTAATCAAGCTTTCAATCTCTCACATTCCCGAGTCTGGTGCTGCCAGAAACATTTCTCACACTGGGGTGGTGGGACGAGGGTGGGGTGAGGGTGGGGGGTGTTCTGGTTTAATTCTCCACACTTTCATGCATTAATTTAGAAAAAGCAGATGCTCTGTTGCATAGACCTTAATGTGATGATGCCATTCAAGTGACAGCTTGAGTTCTCATCAAAAAAGGCAAAATAATCAAAGTGTGCGTAATTATCCTGTCTATATATACACAGGGCGTGTATGTGCCCTCAGCACACGCACAGATACACGGATGCATACAAACGCACAGTCACACGGAAGTGCTCAAAATGGATTCCACTGCTGTCTTTCAGGGTACCGTTCGTAAGCGGGGAACATGTCGCCAAAGGTTTAGTGCTTCATTGTGTTCACACTGATTCTGCCCATGTGTACATTGTACAATATCACCTGAGCTCTCAGCATGAACGAGCTGTGTGAGGAACCATTTTGCTGAATTCAATCATTCCATCCCAATTGGCTCCGGTCATTTTTTCGAGACAGGAAGGCTGAAAGAGCACACGGAAATATGAGTGTTTTGTGGCTCTGTGGCTCAGTTGGTAGAGCACAGCGTTGGCAACGCTTAGGTTGTGGGTTCAATCCTCACTGGGGCCACATATACTGAAAATGTATGCATTCACTACTGTAAGTCGCTTTGGATAAAAGCATCTGCTAAATGGCGTATATTATTATTATTATTATTATATTATTGAAACTAAAACAAATCAAGTTAATTAAAACGATCATTCCTCATTCCAATAAAGCCCATGTGCAGAGTGGGGCAGGGACTCAGGTTAATCGGCCTTTTCAGATGACACTCCCTCTACATTATTTAACAAGCTCCTGAAGCCCTGGGCACCCTTCCGTTACCTGTACGGTAAAACACAACCATACTTGTAAGCCTAAGGTACTAGAAAACAATGTGTGTTTAAACCCTGTTTCAGCTGTGAAATCAAAAACCACAGAGACACACTGACCTCCTGCAGCCAACGACGGGGAGAGAGAAGCGATATTGATTTGTCTGAGATCGATTCCGACCGATACAGAACGCAAATATCCAGCACAGGAAAGGAGCCGTGGGAGGAGTCTGAGCACTTTAACATGGCACAGGCTAATAAATATAATGGACTAAGTGCATTTGAGTGCTTCTGCGTAATCCAGTTGTGAGGTGTAGCGCAATTATTTTGCGTCAGTACACTATCCTCTAACTAATGAATTTCTCCTCTGCCAAGAATGTCTGAAAAGGTTGAGCCTTTGTGAACTCTGCAAATGCACAATGCAATACAGCCCCCATTAACTGCTGTGGACATTCAGGGTTACAGCCTGTTCAGATCAAATTGGCTCATTCAGTGGACTAATGGCGAATCTCTCTCAGAAAATAGCAATATTCAAGGATGCACCCTATGAACATTACATGAAAATATCAGGTCATATTAAAAATGGACAATACAAACTCATAGATTATCTCATCAGTTATGAGGAGAGGGAGGACAGAGTTTGTTTACTGTGAAAGGACATATGTGCTGTAGATAGGCAACCTTGGTCCTGGACAGCTATAGTCTGGCTGCTTTTCTCTGAATCATAAAACACTGACACCTGGATTCAGTCAACATCTCCCCTACATTTGACTTGAAATAAATGCATGTACAACTTTTTTCTTCACTAACGCAGATGGTGATTTCAGCCAAAATGAACTTGCATATATCTGCATATAAGTCAGAAAAAATGCATATTTTCTGTAAGAAAATGTTGATTGAATCCATCCTTGAGTCCATATTTTCAGGTAACCTGAATTAACTTGATATTTAAATACTTCATACTTCATGATTGATACTATTACAGAATAAAGAATTCAAATGGAACAATTACCAAAATCAGGGGTTGCCAAACCCAGCAAGCAGTAGAATGTCAACATGAGAAGAAAACATGGAAGCTGGACATAGCATTTCTCATTCTTATTGTGTAGTGTTATGAAAAGTAAACTGTTTCAAGGTTAAACGTGTGTGGTGCCTTTTCTTAGTTTTTATATATAGGTATGTTACTGAAATGGTCAGCAGGGTCTGTTCTGTGCCATTAAGAGCTGCCTCTTTACGATGAGCCAGCATATACAGGTAACTTCCAAAATAAAGGAAACACCAACATAAAGTGTCTTACAGTAACAGGGCATTGGGCCACCATGAGCCACCAGAAGAGCTTCAATGAGCCTTGGCATAGATTCTACAGGTGTCTGGAACTCTATTAGAGGGATGCAATACCATTCTTCCACAATAAATTGTTTTGTTGATGGTGGTGGAAAACACTGTCTCAAGCACCGCTTCAGAATCTCCCATAAGTGTTCAATTGGGTTGAGATCTGGTGATCGAGATGGTCAGGGCATATGGTTCACATCGTTTTCATGCTCATCAAATCATCCAGTGACCATTTGGGCCCTGTGGATTTGGGCATTATCATCTTGGAAGTCATCACTCCCATCAGGGCAGAAATGCTTCACCACAGGATGAAGGCGATCGCTCAGAATGGTGTTGTATTTATTTATTGCCATTTACCTTGCCCTCTAAGGGGTTGAGTGGACCTAAAAAGAAAAATGCACCCCACACCATAACAGAGCCGCCAGAACCCGTAATTTGCTCGTGTTCCGTTTATTTTGGCAGTTAACTGTATGTGCATGTGCTGTGGTAAGGGGATGATCTTGGAGGGCGACACTTTATTTACATACTGTGACTGGGGATCAGCCCGGCTCTCAACATTGTGTGCCTCATGTCATTATGCAGCTTAGATTTCTGGGAGATGTGGGATTGTGTGTCTCCAGCTCTAGGTTAATGCCGTGGGCATTTAAACACATTCCTCTGCTGGATCCCATTGAACAAAAACGATGACAAAATCAATATCAGTGACAGAGGATGCAAACCCCCAGACTTATCTGGACTCTGTGTCCTACTGCTGCCCTTCCTTGCCCAGGCAATAAAGGACAAAAGACTGTCTGCCAAAGAGGGGTTAGAGCTTGCCCTCTGTGCTTGGTCTAACCACTTCCCCTGTTCTTATTGTGTTGAGGAGCTCCTAGGGCGCCATCTACCTGCTCCTAGTGAACACTGCAGGCAGAGGGAGATAAGCGCATGTTACATTGTTTTCTTGGAGGCAAATGTTACATACCATCAAAATTATTTGGTTCAATTTTGATATCTACAGAAGTATGCACAGAATTGCTTTGCATACAGATGCTTGCTAATCCTTTCAAAATATTTGTTTCTCATGTTCTGGGAGAGCACGACCTGTATTCATAAAACATGCTGATCTGAAATCGGATTTCCCCTATCCATATTATAACACTATCCATTATGAGCTAAAAAATGTCAACTGATCCAAGATCAGCACTCCTACTCTGAGATACTTTACATATCAGCCCAGGATTCATTAAGCCTTGCACATTTATCATGACCCATTCTTAATCAGGACATGGTTCACAATGTCCCCCATGTCCTCCAGAGAAGCACGATGCAAGAAGGTTCTGCACACAGGGCTGCTTTCTCTGATGTGACTTGTGACAGCACTGCAATTTCAATTAACGTGGGCGTAACGTTTGGGTGTTCCCTCAACTTGGCTTGCAAAAAAACAGAAATCGTCATACATACATTTTAATGAGCGGGACTAGCAATGAGCTGAAGTCGTTTTGCGTTTCATTACAGGCTCTCCCACGGACAACCCAGTTCATTACTGAAGTCGCAGGCTTAAGGAGATCCGGTAGAGATGGGTGTGTGTGTGTGTGTGGGGGGGGTTCTCTGCTGATGATGGCAAACGAGATGCACACAGCATGTATGGGGGAGTAGTCACATGAAGCAGTTGCCATGGCAACAGTGCAGTCTGGTGCTCTGTCTCACTCCTCAGTTGTCTCCAGACTCCTTGGGAGTTTAGCTTTGCCTCTCTGTCTCTCTCTTTCTCTCCTTCCGTCTTCCATGCTCCTACACAGAGAATGAAAACTCCTTGTTTTTTCCCTCTTTGTATGATTTACTTTAACCTTTAACCTTAACGCACATGAAGTTCCTTGAGACTACTGGTTGGCTTTGAACCTTTTGGCCCTAAGTTACCCTCATTGTTGGTTGGGGAAAGAAAGAAGTGATTCAGTATACATCAGCATGCAACCCCCCTGTTCCCACACTGACACACTTCCATATGTAGCACGTGAAGAATCTGTGATCAATCAATGCCTCACTAAGTAGACTGGTACCACAGACATTCCGTCCTACATGGTCCAGAACGGGGCACTTGCCACTACAGCTTAGACTTGGATGTCAAAAAGGCCCATTAGAGCAGCTTATATTTCTCAGAGCCAGTGTGTACCATGGAGCAGAGAATGGGGAAAGGGCTGGAATTTATTCAACTAATGATGATTGGGGGAAATGGGGATGGGGGTTGAATGTGTTTCACCCATGAGTGGTTTAGGGGGTTGGTTGGGTGTCACCACAAAATCCACCACAAACCTTAAAAATTCATAAGGATATATCATTATAATAAAGTTGCAATAAGAAGCTTTAATAATAATATAAATATGTGTATGAAACTTAAAGTGTTCTGGTTCAGTTGTAAAATAAACTCTCAAATAATTCCTCCTCAATTGTGCCCAAAAGGAGAGTGTCTTCCACAGATACACACAACACTTTCAGCATGTATCTACTATTGCAATTCATTGATTAAAAACTCACCCGTATGTTGGCTGGTCAGATACGGGTGCACGCTGCTTATTAGGGACACGTTTCAAAACCCATGTCTGCCAGACCGGCCCTGACCGTTAGCTCCGATCAGGGGCGGCATTTGGCTATTCGCCCCAGGGGAAGGGGGGAGGGTGAACCGGCTTGAGTGGGCCATGAAGCACGTAAGGATGTCTCCAGAACGTAGGTGGGCTAATTTCGTCTTGAAGGAAGCAGAGTTTGCTGCCCTCTGAGAATTAGCTTGCCTCGTAGAGACATTACATTACATTACATTACAATCCATTTATACAGCTGGATATTAACTGAAGCAATTCAGGTTAAGTACCTTGCTCAAGGGTACAACGGCAGTGTCCCACCTGGGGATTGAACCTGCAACCTTAACGTTACAAGCCCAGTTCCCTAACCATTATACCACACTGCCTGCCTGCACTCGAGACGAGTGGCGAACTCAAAATAAATAGAAGGTATAATTGGCTACTAAATTGGGAGAAAAATTGGGAAAAAACTGAAACAAATAAAAAAATGAAAAATGAAAAAAACACTCCTGCTGCTTTTGAATGGGAAGAAACTAGGCCAAAAAATAAGATTTTGGGGGAATTAATTTGATTTCATTTTCTTGCTCTGTAATGAGGCTATCCTAAACTGTAAAAAAAAAGTTCATTCGAAAGTGCACCTGGATATTCATGTCATCTTGATGTGAAAGTGCACTAACTGACTGTTCAGTGGTGCCAACATCTGGTTAATCCAAAACTGTAGTGTCTTTTTGTGCCATTAAGTGGTAAAACTGTCCTTATTTTAGAGAAACTCAGTCATTTACAAAGCTTGCCACGGTCTGAGATTTCTGTTTTTGGCCGGTTTCTCTCTCCTTATTATTACTAGATTTAGATATAGCATCTGTCTGCCTCCCGCCTGCTTCTGCCCCTGTGTAGGGAAATAAAACATGAATTGAACATAAATCAAACTAATATTGATGTATTACATTCAGTTAGTTCAGGGGGTATCTTACTTCTTGCAATTCTATGATGATCTAACCCTGAAACACTGAGTCACAGTAATTAAAGAGAGTGTGCATGACAGAGGCCATGAGAATAACAAATGCAATTAATCAACATGCAAAACGTTGTCATGATGGTAATACAGGAAAAACAAATGCACTACATCTGACAGGTCAATATTTACCACAATGATAAATTAGTCTGTATTCAGTAGTCTTTCAATATAGCATAGATAAACAGCATGTTACAGTAGCGGTACTATGAAAATATGACATGAAATGAATCCATGTATCTCCCATCATATCTTCATAGCAGTTACCCAGCTAGTAATAACTTTGGTGAATAAAGAGGTTGTAGAAACTTTTAGACAATGTCTAATACATTTTCAGTCATAGATTGACAATGTGTTGTGAACACTGTTTGTGCAAAATATGTGCCTGTAGCCTAGGCCAGGGGTGCCCAGGTTCGGTCCTCGAGATCCACTGGGGGTGCAGGCCAGCACTAACACACCTGATATTTGAATATTCATTGTTTTGAAGAGTAGTTGATTAATGAAATCAGGTGTATTACTGAAGGGATCAATGAAATCAGGTGTGGTAGTGAAGGGCTGGAACAAATGCCTGCACACCCGGGAGATCTCGAGGACAGAACCTGGGCGCCCGTTGTCTAGACATTACTAGTCTGAGCTACATTATTAGTCAGTTCTGACCAGTAGACCACAATAGGAGGACTTCATTCACTTTGTCCCAACAGGGGTAGGGAATTTTTAGGTCGGCTATGGTTCCAGGGATTACCACAACATAAGCCCCTCCAAACAACATTCCAGGCGTCCACAGGCTACTCACTGCCTCTGATTGGTGAAAGCTCAGCTGTAGCGTGTAAGAGAGTCAAGCTCATGTGCTTAAGCTGCAGTTCTGCTTGCGCCCATGCGGGTCGCACAGGGGAGAAGCACAATTACTGACTCCGAATTGCAGAGTAGGGAAAATGAAACTAACTATGTGAAAACTTAAAGCCAGAACTCATGATACATTTTGTGTAGAAAAACCTGCTTTTCAGATATCTTGCTTTGTGAAATTTGAATAAAATGGAAATTTACCTATAGTATTTTTATTTTCTTAATTGAAAGCTACATGGTCAAATGCTCCTGGCAACACAATCAGAAGCAAACATGATTTGATACTGATATTTGATTGGCCACAGTGACCCTTCACAGAGTGAACTGACCTACAGTATCTCCTCTGTTGATATAGTTAAAGGAATTCCTCATTTCGTATTCACTGTACATAGCCTCAGTGGTCAACTGGACATAGAGGTAGCATTGCCGCTAAAGTATTTAGAGGGTGATGGGTATAAAGTCCGGCCCATTTACACACTGTCTGTACAACAGATCCCCTGATTGGAGTCTTCAGTCACAAGGCATTAGAAATAAACACACACTTGTATTGTATTGTGGCCTCCCATGGTTTCCTGTTTCACTGCGGTAAAAATGAGGTATCACATGTAACATCCATTTGTTCCAAGTCAGTCGCAAGTCAGAAGATAGTTACAAACAAACAAACTAAAAAAACTAAAGATGAAATGAGATGGCTTATTGTAAAATGGATGTAAAATATACGAATAGAGGTTTGATGGTGCGACTGAAGATTTTGCTTGCAGTACCAAATCTTTTGGTTGGTAGTGCAAGCGCTATTTGGAAAAAGGTTAGTCTGGAGCCCTGTATTTAAAATGCCTTTTGAGCTATGCACAATACGCTATAATGCTCGACACAGATCCTAGTAACTGCTCATAAGCATCTATGACTATAGTTATATAGCATTACGAGAAAGCTGCATAATGACTTATGAAGCAAAGTATTACAATGCCCTATATGAAATTCTCACCAGGAAATTGTGACCAGAGGGTATAACACATTATGCATAACTGTTATCATGATATATTATAAGACACTACATATTTCTATTGACATAATGCATTATAATGATCTACTTTAGTTTGTGACAAGATTATATCTTCCAATGTCCCTAAAACACTTTATAATTATATGTGAGAACTTATAGAGCAGGGGTGTCCAAACTACGGCCCGCCGGCCAACTGCGGCCCGCGGTCCATTTTTAATTGGCCCGCGGCCGCATTCCAATATAAGGAATATGGCTCGCGCATGAAACTTGCACTTGACTGAGTTGTAATTCTTAGTTTCACTTAGAGCCACCCGTATTCATAGAAAACTCCGCGAAATAAACGAACTGCTCTCAGGTTTTTTCGCGTAGCACCCCCCGTACAATAATTATTTTCGTAGCACCCCCAATAGTGGCCCATTTTTCTGTATTTGGCCCTCAGTTGAAAAAAAGTTTGGACACCCCTGTTATAGAGTATTGTGAGTAGTCTTTACAAGCTTTACATGAAGTGATGTCCCTGACACTATCTATAACACATTATAAAGCATTATTATGCTTATTATAGGCTTTAAAGTAGTACTACTATGGATTTAAATTCTGTAGATTTCTCTTGTAAACATTTTTGTATTAATAAAACTACTGTCTCTTTTAGCAATTAAATCCATCAAACAGTAAAACAGCACTCTTTTAAGTCTATTTTCTCCTGGGAAATATAGTATTCTACTGGATGGGCATGGTAATGATATTCTTGAATAAATTATGTCTAACCTAATTGACAAGTCAAATGACATTGACCACATTTTCCAATTTTTTTGTGTTTTTTTCTTCCACTACTTCACAAATATTATATAAAACTCAACTTTTGATGTCAAATTCCTTTAAGTGAAGTGATGCATCATACATAGCATATGCCATTTAGCAGACACTTTTATCCAAAGCGACTTACAGTAGTGCATGCATACATTTTTCAGTATATGTGGTCCAAGTGGGAATCGAACCCACAACCTAAGACTTGTCAGCTCCATGCTCTACCTACTGCACAAGCCAGGTTCAGACCCCTTTTTATATTTTTGTTTTGGGTCACTTACTACCACAACATATATTTTCAAGGTATTCGCTGAGATGATCCTCTCAGACAATTGTGTTAACACCAAACATTGATAGGGCCTGGTGAAGGCAGCTTCGTTTACACAGAGATGTTGGTTGAGCTGATATCTGGAAATACATAATATGCTCAGGGAAAGAATATTGCTACCATGTGGCAAGACCAATCATACCATGTTGACCTCTGCTTATTTCTGGTGATCCATAATTATTTTCTCCCTGACCCATAATTTCCTGCTCATAGGTAGAACCCTGTCAGTGTGGTGTATGACATAGGCTTGTAAGTTTGGTGTGCTGATCTAATAAGGACTGTGCTGGCTGCCAAAGCTACATACCTTAGTGCCCTAGTTTCATTCACAGAGTAATAAACCTGTCAATGATGGCACCATGCTTGTTTATGAGAATTTAGGTTAGGCTGGGCCACATTATGTTTGCCCACACATAATTACCAAAATGCACCTCCCTGACAATATTATCCCTAAAGTACCATTTTAATATGATAATTTATATATGGGACTACCTGGTAAAATAAAGGTAAAATAAAAAATATATAAAAAATATAATAATACACAATATACAATGCAATATTAATTAACTTTAATTCCAACAATAATGAACACAACCACTACATTTTATATGTTGTTTATTATGATGTGCTATGCATGGCTTATATAGCATTATAAATACATTTAGAATGCCTTATGACAAGGGTATTCGTTGGATGTGTTACCAAAATGTTCAAATCATTACATTACATTACAGGCATTTAGCAGACGCTCTTATCCAGAGCAACTTACAGTTTACATTTCTTTACACTCCATTTATACAGCTGGATATTAACTTAAGCAATTCAGGTTAAGTACCTTGCTCAAGGGTACAACAGCAGTGTCCCCACCTGGGGATCGAACCTGCAACCTTAACGTTACAAGCCCAGTTCCCTAACCATTATACCACACTGCCTGCCTACAAAATCATTTTTGAAAAAGGAATAGATATGTATATACACAATCAGACCCACAAACACACACACATACACACGTGCCCACATGTGCTTACACAAACTCAAGGTCATATGACAAGTAAAGAAGAATACTAACTTCTTTTTAAACCCCAAAACCTGTTTTGCAATTTCTTATCTTGGCAAAAAAAAACAGCATCTGCAGCAGTGCCTGTGCACCAGACAGTCATTGTTTGTGCATCTGAGAGCAAAATTACAGAACAGAAAGGTTTGTCTACGACGAGTTTATTAAATGAAATGGCTTAAAATTTCTGTCTTCACTTTGGGAGATGGAACTATTTTCTAAGCCATTTGAAAAGACACAAAAGGCTTAATGTTTAGATTGGAAATGTTTGAATGTATCACAAAATTGGAATTTAGGAGCAGCAGACAAAGTCTAGCCCTCAACTGCCACTTCAATCTCCTTCCTTCCGAAGCACCGCATTACAATCATGTCAGTCTTCAGCATAATGTGTCACACATCCTTTGTCTTCATAAATCAATTAAACAAATGTACATTTCGATTCGAGTGGTTTTGGTGCTCTGGAAATCTACGCGGTGCGTCCACGTCATGTGATGACGCCTTCACACGCCTTCAGACTCAGGGGCCCTCAAAGGCCTTTTTTGGCCCGTGTCCCCTCAAAATGGCCCCTGTCCCCTTTTCCCTCCATGCCGCAGCAGAGAGGCTCTCTGCAGAGGCAAGGCTATTCAGGCACCCTGAAGAGCAAAGGCAATTATCTTGTCAGTGGCACTGAAAGCGGATGCCTGCCTCAGTGCAGGCAGCTGTGAATTTTGTGAGGGCCTTGCAAGGGATATAAATTTAAGGTTTGAAATGAAGTGCTATTTCAATTGCCCATTTACTCCAAAGCAGATGTGTCTGGCAGCATTTTATTAAAAAATGTCAACCTTTATCTTTATTATTATTATTTTTTAAACTCCTCTACCTTCATATGATTGATTGGTTGAGGGGCATTTTACAGAGGTTGTGCTAGACTAGTTGTCCTGATATTAATTCTGCTGGTTCATTTCACTTTAAAATGTGTGTCATGGGTGTTGGTCAGTTGGACAGAACCAGAGAAGACACATTATATCCTATTGATCTCAATATTGATTATTGGTTGATTTAGCAAAATTATATTTTCCATTTTTTATACTGCACTGCACCAGGTATAATGGTCACCACCTCTCATAATGTGTATCATTGGTTAAACCTATAATTAAATGTCATCAAATTCTACATCACCCACATGCATCCACTTAATCTTTTTATTCAAGACATTTCCATTATGTCATCAGTTGAAAGGGATGTTTGCACAAATAAATGAGCTTGAATGATTTAAAGATTGCCTTTGCAATATTGATCCTTAGCCAGCAAGTGTATGAACCTGTGTGTCGTATGTATATGGATGCTTTTGTAGTCAACTAATCTTGATGTTAAATCTAGGGATGCAAGATCCAGGATTCTGTTTCGATTGCACAGATATTCAGCAGTATACATACGGCCAAACCAAAGCCAATGTTCCCTTAATTATACAGAAAATGCAATACTCTATGATCTATGAATTTATGCTGCTTCAGCCGTCTACAAGAGTCTTCCTCACCACATCCCAGCTTCAGCTTCATGTCTCGGGTGGGTAGAGGAGAGAGATCTCACAGCATCACTGTGATGGAACAGGTTTAGACTGTGTGACCTTGGCCACTGTGTTCAGTGGCCTGTGGCAGCGCAGCGACAGTGTTTTGTCGTGGGCCTGTGCTCAGTCATGGGAATCGGTTGGGAATCGTTTGGTCTCCGTCCATCTGCCCTGTGGTCATTTTTCCATTCCCGGGAGACACTGCGTTCTGCCCCGCTGGTTTTTTATCTTGATCAGCGCCAGCTCTCCCTGGCTCTTTTGAAGTCGGGCTCGCTCGAGCTGCTTTCGTATCCATTCGTAACCCTCGGCCTCTGTGGCTCTCACCTGAAGCCTAATGGGAGCTTTAGATAAACCCCTGTGAGTCAATAACGGAGGGATAACGAGGTATGAAATCAGTGCGGCAGAACAGGATTTGTTTTTTAACCCTCCATAGGAATGCTTTCTTCCCTTAGGAAGAGAGGTGCAGGCGATGGACGAGGGGTGTGAGCGTATCATTTGACGGAGGTGCCAGTAGCCTAATTGCAATGTGGGTAGACATTTCAAACCCCTGTCAGTCACATGTGCTAGATGTGGCGTTGTAGGGGAAATGCATTTAACTGGGGCTCTGTCTGACTGGTGGGGAACATGGCGCTCACCACCAGATTCAATCAAGCTTGCTCTGAAAACATTTGGCCAAGCTCGTATTCTTTTTGTTATACAGTACCAGTCAAAAGTTTGAGTACACCTTCCACCTGGACTACGGCTAAGCGGGCACTCCTTCATTCTTGAGCAAGATAACGACCCGAAACACACCTTGAAGTTGTGCAAGAACTATCTTGTGAAGGGGGAACGTGAAGGACAACTCAAACTAAGGACCCAGTGTCCAGACCTCAATCCCATAGAACTTGTATGGGATGAACCGGACAGAACAGTCAAAGCAAAGCAACCCACAAGTGCCTCTGGGAATTGCTGCAGGAGAGCTGGGAAAACATATCGGGTGATTTCCTGCTGAAACGTATTAACTGAATGGCCCGTGCTTGTGAGGCTGCTATCACAGCAAAAGGTGGCTATTTTGAGGAATCCAAGATTCAATTTTCAATTAAATTTGATTGAACATTGCTTTGATGTTCCTTTTGTTTATTGTTACATGTGTTTTTTGTCATTTTCAAGTATTTAAAGAAACTTATATGGTGTAAAACATTGTCAATTATGAGATAAACCTAGTTTCCAGCAGGTGTACTCAAACTTTTGACTGGCATTGTATATCCCAGCATCCTGTGGGCCTTTTTCACTGCTGTGACCTTAACCCATTTTGTTGCACACAAAAGTGCATAACGTTTGCGTGCACTACCCAAGCCACATTATACACAAGCAGCTTGGGTATAATACTCACCCCCTCTAGCCCCTCCCCTGATATGTGCCAAAGGATGCCACATATCATAAAATAAATGATCCAAAAATTACTCCATTTAGTCTTTCTTTGAACCTTTCTATCAGGCCTCAGTACTAATGGTCCCTTGCACAAAATATCTGCCTGAAAGGGTGTGTTATTCCTCCTGCAATGTCTATCCCGAGGACGGTCAGGAGAGCATGAATCTGTATGACCCTGAGTAGGGGCTCTGGCACTGCATTTGACTCATCCTGATTTGCAACGTGTTACTTATCTATTGTTGTGTGTGCCTGATTTTTTCAGGTAGGCTAAAACTGACTGGCAGGATGGACTTTATTTTAAAGCCCAGGATGAGCAGGTAATGGTATGATAAAAGATGTTGTAACCCTGTAATTTTGGCAAATACCTGAACCAGAGAAAAGTACCAGTTACACTGAAAATAAGAGGGATCATAGCTGTAAGTGAAATGCCCCTAACCAGTGACTGCATAACTGCACAAGACATAATTGCACAAGCCTGCAATGGCAAAGAACCAGGGCTCAGGCATGGGTTTATTAACCACAGGTGTCACATAACAGAGGTGAAATCATCTTCTGCAGCCGATATGTATTCAATACCACCCACCATGATCTGGGGCAGGGGGTTTCAAAGGGTGTTAAATTACACTAAGACCACAGCAGCAGACATCTGCTTTCATCCAAAGACAGCTGCTCCATTCCTGGGCCATATGTTTATGTAAGAATTGCTTTCCATATTTTAATTTCCCTTTAATGTTTTTATTTAATCCTTTGATTGATAGATTTATTGCCAAAGGTCCCATATTGGTTGGCTGGATGTTAAAGCTACTTTGTGGCACATTTACCCAAGCCCCAGGAGCAACTTTCATAACTGACGTCTCTTATACAGAAGGCTAGTTTAAGCTACTTAATTTATCAAGAATTTCTGGCCAAATGGCTCCTTTATTTGTTCTGCTGATTCAGATCATCTCTTCAGTAAAATGACTAGTTTTGAACTGCCATTTGGCATTCAAGTGGAGCAGAAATCACTGCTAAAATCACTAGAGCATATGTTCAAATTGGTTTTAGCAAAAAAATGAAAAAAACATGAAAATAATTCTCATTCAATAACTCATTCAGGATAATAGTTAAGTAAAAACCCCTCAAGAGTGCTACTGTGTCATTACCCCACTGTGAAATCATGCATCATATGATATCATGTCCTGTACCATTCAGGAAGCCCAAAGATGGTCATTCATGGGTATTTCTTTCTCCCCACAGTATCATGCCTATTGAAAATAGGTTTAGTCCTTTTGTAGTTTCCAAAATGTCATGTTTGGTCCTGCAGTATGTGTAAATTTTCAGTGGATGAATTATTGAGAGTCAAATTTGAATGTTGGAGAGACTGGAAGCAACTCAAGGTGTATTAGTGTGACATACTGATGAACAAATCTCATGAAGGGGGTGGAGGAGGAGCAGGACTTAGTGGTTACAGACGCACAAGGCCAAATTAAACACATTTCCATTTGCCAATAGAACATACCTAACAGGACAAAACCAGTGGGTGCTTTGGTCTATACAAAATGCGCGGAAACAGGAAAAGTTCAATTAGTGTCAAGTACCACCATTTTCTCTCGGAGGATGCTGAATAGCAGTCAAGGTCAGCAGCCCTTGGCGGTGTGTCAGTGCAGAAGCCTGGCAGAAGCAGAACAAAGGAGCTTTGAAGGAGAAACATGTACCTTGTCTTGACCTTGAATTAGCACTAATACTGTATGCAGAGCCTGTGAACACACGCCAGCTGTTCTTATAGGAGGAGAGCCGTTGCATTGCGTCACGTGCAATTCTGTTCCCGTGTTTGAGGGTCACTGGGGCTCAGGCAATAAGAGCTCGAGAGATGGATAGGTTTTGTTACATTTGTTTTGATGATAATTCTGTCGGGCAGCACATCCTCAAATAATGGGCATTATCAGTAAATGTGAACGAGCCGCTTTGAGATACCGGCACCCCATGTCTCATGTCTCATGTCTCATTCATGGAGCTTTCATATAAATACAGCTGGGATGTGTTCACATTTGAGTTAATGTACAATGCTCAATGATATTCTGTTTTCAACTACCGTTCCTTAACCATATTGTCACACTACCACCCAGTTTGCTAATAAATGCTATTATGTTAGCAAAGGATGGTTGCAGAATGTGTGAAGTGAACCCTAATACCTCAAATATCATTCCAAATAATCGGGAGAACCCCACACTTTAATAAGTCGTTTTTTAATGAAATTTTCTTTTTCTTTCATTTTTGCTTGGAATGCTGTTCTGATCTTATTGACATCGATTGCCAATGTATTCACAATAGGAAACCCACTTTTGCTGCGTTCAATGCACACACTAATCTCAGTTCAGATGTTAAGCTATATAATGATTTCAAACTGCCACCAATATGTACATTCACCTGAAAAAAATGCATTAAGAATCATGGTTTGAAACGAATGTTTAAAAATGAAAGATTTGACTCGCCAATTTAAATCTGCGATGTAAACAATTTGCCTGTGTGGAGAGCAGCATATGGCCAGTGTGATGTCTGATGACAAAACGTCTCGCCTCCATTACCACACATGCTGTCTGGAGCCAGAGAGACTGTTTATACCCCCAGCCCTGGCAGCTCGGCTAATAACCTCTCCAACCTGCCCGCTTTGCGACCGGTAATGAGACAGAGTTAAAGATATAGTGGTGGCCATCTCTGTAAAATGAGAACAAGAGAAAAAAGGTCAAGAAGAAGGACGCATAAAAGACAGATGAACTGGAAGACATCCAGAAAACGTTCTTCATTTCATGACTGCTTTGAGGGGGGGATATAGGTCCCTAATGAATCTGACAGCAGGTGGAGAGCATAATTCTAAAACCGTGAATGAGTCGGTACAAGAGAGCCAAGGGGAAATGAGCTCTTGCACAAAGTTTATACCTTTATATGAAACCCTTCGAATAGTAGCCCTTAGAATGTAATATAGGATAAACTACGAAAATGGCCTCTGAATTCAATCAATGCTTTTGGAATATCATTACAACTGCAATAAAAGGGATATTTGTATTAACACAGCCTTGACATGGACACCAAATTCTAGGCCTAACTCAAGCCTTGTAGCACTGGTAACACAGTACATTTCATTTTTATATTGAAAGTACCTTTTGAGATTTCTGCTTTCTACTTATTCCATTTCCAATTACCACAGTGTACTTACCTTACAGTCTGATAATAAAATAGATAAAAAGATCAGACACCAGCTGCTTCCCTTAGAGGCTGTTATGAACACTAAGGACTTGCATGAATCTGTTGAAATGCCTATTATCAATAACAACTCAATGCAAGAGGCAATGAAACACCTCTAAGGGATGACTAATTCAAACCATTTGACACAGTCAGGAATCATCTGGCAGCAGACATACTCCTGTACTGTATACCATTTCCACAGGCAGTGAAAAAACTGCTTGAATGAGTCACAGTCTTAAAAAAAGGAGGCAACGTTTTCATATGCTTTTAGCCCTCATTCCAAATTAATGGCGATACAAGTGTGACAGCAGCAAATGGAAAAAGACCAGGCAGATGGAGATGGAGAGTAAACCAGCACCAAGCCCAAAAGTAGGTGTCTATAAAACAAAACCTGCATAAAATAATGAATCAATTAGCCAATCAGACCTCAAACAGCAATCTCATGCTCTCCGGCCAGCTATGGACACCAGATCAGAGATAAAGCTTCTGCTCTACTTTGTAATACATTATTTAGTCATGCATCTCTGGATTAAATTGTTGCTTTTTCCTTATACATATTTTTAATTAAATGTTGTTATGAGGACTTGCGGGAATTTTTTTGTATATCACACGATTTCCTTTTACACAGGCAAGTTCATTTTAATGAGGAAAATACTGAACGCCTTTGATATTTTACATCAAGCAGCACAACTTTGGCAGCAAATGAAAAGTATGGAAATGCACAATTTTCTTAATTTGTATCTGGTAAGAGTGTAACGAGAATGCATAGGTGCATATTTTAGTTGTGGAAGGAGTAAATGGGGGAAGAGATCTGTCGAAAGGGAATTGTGAGTTACTTGGTGGTAATGCTGATCAGTAATTAAAGTTGGAACTGACAGTTTGTGAGTTTAGCATCTTGGGCGTTTTGGCAATGAACAGCTGGTCTTGTCTGGGAGGCTGATCTGTATTCACAGCCCTAGTGAGTGGTAATGGGACTGCAAGGAAAGATTCTAATGATTCTACAAGATTTTATTGCATATATACTGTATATATATTTTTTTTTCCCAAGTAGATAGGTAGATAGATTTGTTCATGCTTTTGACTCATTTCATGCTAATACAGTTAGTTTGAATAAAAAATTAAAATACTTGATTGAAAACAGATTCAAAAACAGATTGTTCAAAAACAGGCCGGCACCATTGAAGTAAATATTCAGTACATCATGGACTGCAGTGTAAAATAATAGTGCAGAAGACTAGGAGCTCAGCCAAGAAGACCAGCTAGAACTGAAACAAATGTCCTCTCATATGTAATTGTAATGCTGTAAGTAGTTCAAGTGTGCACACACTGTACACTACACTACAGGCACTAGCTCTACAATAGGGACATAGTTGCTTAGTTTACACGTCTACTTGTTTATGTATTGTATTAGGCTTAGGCATTATTTCCTGCATTGAGTGCTTTACTGCTACCTCTGAATTGTGACTACAGATTTACCTACAGGGTCCTAGTTTAACTATGTGGTTGCACCTAGCACCTAGGAATTGTACTTCCCACTAGGGTGGCTTTCAGCTAAACTGTTCTTGACTACGGTTAACACTTTGTTGTAAGTCGCTCTGGATAAGAGCGTCTGCCAAATGCCTATAATGTAATGTAATGTAATGTAATAGCTCTACAACCCCAGCAAATAAAAGAAAAGGAGGAAGTCCTATTGAATCATGGGAAAGAACATTGGAAAAACGCCTGCACATTAGGAGAACAGCACCCCCAGTGCCCTCGGGTAGCTGAGGCATAGATACCACCTAGAGCACAGGGGAATGCACGCTCAGATAATGAGGGTAAGCAAAGGTAATCTGCATGGGCGTCCGCAAAACATTTAATCAAAAAAGAAATAATTACATTTGCTGTTAATCAATTTTCTCAATAGGTAGGTCAAGGATCAATTAGAGTCACTGGGCTGCTATGGATGACAGGCTAGGTATGGCTATTCAGTGTTTGCCTATCCAGTAGTATTCTGTCTGTCTCTGAACATCAGGCTAATAATCCATTATCTTAACTAGTGCTGGTCACATGGTTTTGAATTGGTTCCATGATGTGTCATCCCGTTTGTTTATGGTATCGGTTTCGCTGAATATTTTGTCTTCACTGCCAGAGGGCGCCAGTTTGTGAGAAAGGCCTTGTTACAATGGTGACATATGACATATAATCTGGTGACATACAATTTGTTTATTTACACACATTTCGACAGGGGCTTGAGCCATGAGGTCAGTTTCCATGCTCACAACTGAGTGGACCAACCAGCTACACTTTAAACCATTTTGTATTTTTGTTGTTTTGACTGCATTGTTGTATCTATGAACCTTTGTCATTTTAGCAGTCTTCAATGAACCAGAGGCCTCTGTTTATCTGAATTTTCTTGTCTGTGGTTATTAGTCCCCCATTGGTTCTGTAAAAATCCAATACATATATGCATTTATAACATCAAGGAATATTAGTCCAACCAATCAGCTCCTATAAATTCAACCGAATGGTGAATATTTACTGAGGCATAACCTCAAAATGACAGCACAGAGAAAAGTATACCTCTGGGACAATCACCGGGACACTGCACCTCAGCAACTTTCATATAGCTCACAGGGGGAAATGACGCAGTGGGTTGCTATTTATCACAAGGGGAAAGTGACACCGAAAATAATCTATTGCTTTATTGTTAAAAGGCTTAAGTATGAGTATCCCCCTCTCAGTATGAGCTAATGCAGTCTGAGAGCGCTGAATGATGTGTCATTTCACTTGAGAGAGAGAAAACGCGGCACCCACACTCCATGTCTGAGGGAGCCCGCCTCACTCCCTTCCCTCTTCTGTGTTCTGTTTACCCATGCCTGTCCCCAGATTCAGCCCTCCCCTTGAGCTGGAGGGGAGCTCACGATCAGATGGATGTGTGGATTATTGGCCACTTCATCTTGGATGGATGAGAGGCAGGCTCAGGGAAAGGATTACCTGATGCTTCACATAAAGCTTCAAGTCCTAGAGTGGCTAATAAGACTGTCGGGCAAAGGTCAAAGGTCATGCAAGTCTAACACCATGAACACTTAAAATTCACTTGGAGCTGTTATATTTAAAAAAGTATTTTAGTGTACCTTACAGCTATTTTTTCACATGTTTAATTGGAGCAATTTTAAGTTTGTAAAAGTCAATATGTAGCTATTTGAACACCCCAGGAAAAGTGTTTATTTGTCTTGATGGAATGGATTGAAAAAAACTTTAATTAAAAGTTTGCAATTTGAACACCCATCATACCCACACCTTTGGATTTTGGAGAGAAGGAGGGATGGAGGTGTATTTTTGGTGAGCGGTGAAGCTATTTGTTATTTATTCAGTCTGTTCATTAGCATTCAGTCTGGTGAGCACAGGCTGGAAGGTTTGGTTGCAGACAGGGAAGGTCACTGAGTTCCAGGTGTATTAATAGAAATTAAAACGTAACCTTACTCTGTGGTTCAATGACAACATTGCCGACTATCAATGATATTATAAACTGAAAGAATATTAGAAATGATCTCATTGTGGAATAATGACAAAATGATTATTTAAAGTAAGTATTTTATCATTCTACAGTTTGCATAAGAAAACCTTTGTCCAACTGTAGTGATCATGTTTTCCTGTCATTCACAGTTTCTTAATATTTCTCATTACACTTCAACTTTTTTGACATGCTCAAAATAAGCAGCTACATGAAACCTCTACCATGTTAAGAAATACAGTAGTAATAACAAAAAGCTGGTTTTCAAACAGCAAGTGTAACAGAGAAAAAAAGAGAGTGGTTCAATGCATTAGACCTGGCATGACATTACCATTATCTGTTGGTTAACCAGTCTTCTATCATAGATGAATGATGTGATGTGAAAACTATGCAGAATATCTGGGCTAGGCATGGCACAAGCATAGTAAGCTGTGAGACGGGCTAAAGCTGGAAAGGGTTCCTTGGGTTACCATAGCAACTCCCCAGGAACCTACAGGTCACCAGATGAAGATAAATATGTTGCTGAATATCCTATCACACTATAAATTGTTTTGATCAGTTTCCACCAGTATCACTATCGCAAGACCACTTAAATCAAGAAAAGTAAGTGTAGCAAAAAGCATGTTTCAGGAAATTAATGCAATAACACTTATGGGGAATGACAAGTTTATTTCTGCTGGTCATACGCAAATAAATGCACTGGAAAGTGTCCAGTGTTCATTTAGCTGTAACAGAAATGATAATGTCCGAAAGGAATAAAATATACACTATCAGAGTTGATGAATTAGCCATTTTGATGTGCTCCTTTCCTTTCCATATATTGGTTTTTCTAGTACTCAGTATTGATCCCAGTGAAAACACTCCAGCAGAGCCACAGCCCACACAGTCTTCATCTGGCTTCATCTCTCCATCTCTCACGCAAACCGTCGCACTGAAAGGAGCCCAAGTAGGTTACACTTCATTATGCTTTATTAAACTCACCATTAAAGGGAAGTGAGTTAGTGACTGCAGTGTTTAGTGTTACATCTCATTACACCAGCAGTAAAACACTCAGAATTACATTAATGGGTGTCCCACACTCCCGCGCCAGGTTATGAGTTATTAATCATCCTTTCATCATTTGTTGTTTGGCAAGGCTGTTTTTCTCTGGTCAACGCCTCTGTGACTGCCTTGCACAAAGCCTTCTATAAGGGAATCCACTGATTGAATAAGTTGGACATCGGAATATTGAAATGCTAATAACATGCATGGTTAACATAAACTTTTTTTTTTTGCCCACTCCAGGCGAGCAATAACTACTGTGACTATATTTTGTGACTTTTATGTCCACACAATGCTCTTGCCTGATAAACAGAGACATGATACAGTAGAACATTCTGTGGCAAACACTATACCAGGTTTCCGGAGTTCTGCTGCGTTGTTCCAACCTCTCCTCAAAGGTTATCACTCTCTGATGTTATGTGTTGGCAGTCCGACTCCATTCATTAGGGTTTATCAAATGGTCATCTCAGAGTTATAAAACCACTAGCGCAGATTATTTTTAGACTTTTTTAATGATTACTTTAAAGATTGGCTTTTTTAATGCTAAATGTTGAACAACATGAGAGATTTAACAGATTTTGAAAGAAGTCAAATAGTTGGGGCCCAAATTGCAGGTGTGTCAGTAACAGAAACAGTACAAATATCAAGGGAAATGAAAATCATGATGGCATATGCCATAAGACTCCAAGGACTCCATCATGAAAAAGAGAGGTGGACTGAAGCTGTTCTTACAGTGGCCCAACACCCTATTAAGACACTTTATGTTGGATTTCTTATATTTGGGCAGTTACCTGTATATCCACAGTGTTTAATATATATACCCATGGTGCTGAATTCATTAAGCCATCTTAATGGAGAGACCTCCTGAGACTGAAAACTGAGCAACATACCTCACACAGACTGGACAGATGAGCTTATTACTGTTAATTACTGTTCTCTCTCTCTCTCTCTTTCTCTCTCTCGCTCTCTCTGTCTGGGTTGCATGGATATCAGGTTTAAATCACTGTTGAAGTCTGAAACTTGCTGTCAGGTTTGATTTTGCTGACCTCTCGGCTATAGATTAAAGAGTGTGTGTCACCTTTGTTATGCTGACACCCAGCCTAATTACAATTCATCAGACATACTCCATCACTGCAGTCACCTACATGCAGAGATGGAGAGTTAGAAACAGACAATCACAAATCCTCAAAGCTACATTTCCCCTTTAATCTAGCAAACTCATTACTGCATCCTTCGGTTTTCATTTAGACTTCATCTTATTGATCCTCAGCTTGTCCCTACCAGATGGAACAGGACACATTAATTTGCAGAAAGATTGGCAGAGGGAGAAAGTGACATAGAGGGACAAAGCAACAGAGATTGACACAGAGACAGAGACAGAGAGAGGTGTGTGTGTATGTGTGTGTCTGAGGAAGAGAGAGGGATAAAGAGAGTGTGTATGTGTGTGTGTGAGACAGAGAGAGAGAGAGAGAGAGAGAGAGAGAGAGAGAGAGAGAGAGAGAGAGAGAGAGAGAGAGAGAGAGAGAGAGAGAGAGAGAGAGAGAGAGAGAGAGAGAGAGAAGAGAGAGAGAGAGAGAGAGAATACAAAGTGTGTGTGTGTACTGAATGCTCTTTAGGCAGTCACACCATACTGTTTTCACCATCTGGGTACCTGTGAAGGTTCCTTATTTGATCTTCAGTATGAGACAGACAAACCTGGAAATGATGAGATGTAAAATAGGATGATACAGGGGTCATTACACACTGAGTATTGGAATTGGAATTGGAATGTTTTAGGCTTTGGTGAAGCAACAGTAACACATTGTGTGTGTTTGTGTGTGTGTATGTGTGTGTCCATGAATGTATTTGTCATTATACTGGATTAAATGTGACAGGAGTAAATGTGGTCCCCTTGGTTGGACTTTTGGACAAATCTGACACAATAAGCTGAAAACCAACATCAGCTGTAATGGCTTGTGTGGTTTGTATCTCCTATCCCGTCACAACAAAACAAATATCTCTATGGTGTTGTTTTTTGTTTTGTTGAGAACATTTAGTGCTCAAGTAAGAACAGGCCAATTTCCTGCCTCTCTCACCATCCTCCCAGCCTGACATAAGACAGGGGTATCTGCTTTGTGACCTGTCACCAGCCGGGTTAATAAGACCAGGCCTGAGGAAAACAACTGCCAGTGCCTGGGCACAAGCACTTGGGCAACAGCAATCAACCGAAAGATCTTCTAATAGAACTTAGTATTGACTCACCCCTCAGTGTCACAAGCAAGACATATTACTCTGCCTTACCTCATCCGACCCTGTCAATTTCTCTGTTCTGTTTCTGTATACAAACTAAAACATGGAAACACGACAGTGAAGGGTTCCAGTGTTCTGTAATGGTGTGGGCGCCTTTTCGTCTCCCAGAACTAAGCGTGAGTTAATAAGCAAGACTTTCTCATGGAACAGTGGTATTGTATTCCCGCTGCATAATTATTGAGACTGGTTGATTCTTTTCCAGGGAGCTATGTTGTATGCAAAAAATGTAAGTATTGAGAATGTTTGCACACCCCTGATACTGTATACCACAGGTGTCGGTGCAACCTCGCAACCACTTGCAAAGAAATGAAAAGAAATGAAACACACTCTTGCTAAGAATGCAACTTTATTGACTAAAGAGATGACTTACATTTCGGATATATCTGTCCTTCGTCAGAATCTTTGAACGTGAAAATGACATTCTTTTATATTAATACAATTGCTCTGAGAAGTAATTTACTTCTGTGAGGTGGCAAGATGCACTCATGTCCTCTACCAGGGAGATTTACCACTGTCCCATTGGTTTTAAACTTCTTTATTTATTGACCTTGGTAAGTGGTATCTATAGTTTTTTGGTTTTTGTGTTTGTAGCTGTTCTGACTTCTAAGAGTTATTTCGCCATTGTAATGGATGAGAAATGGATTTTACATGTGTGTTACCTCATTGTTATACCCCAGTGAAACAAGAAGCCACGGGAGACCACAATACAGTTCTCTAAGATTGAGATGAACATGGGAATTATGTAGTCAAAACAGTAAAAATGTTAATGCAAATGTGGTGGTGGTGTGAGGTGTGAATAATTGTGACATACAGTATCTTTCTGGGAAAAATAATATTATTTGTTAAACTAAATATTTATCTCTGAGCAATTGTATTAGTATAAAATAATAGAATCTGTTTGAGCATACAACATAGCTCATTACATGTCCTCAATAATTTTGGAGAGTACTGTATATAAGTGGGTATAAAAAAGTATTCACCCCTTCTTCACATTTTATTTTCTTATTTCATGGAATAAAAATTGGTGTAATTATTGTCACTTATCAATACAAAATACACTATAATATCAAATAAAAAACAACTAAAGCTTTTTCTGAATTAATTACATATACAAAATAGACAATTATTGATTCCAGCCCCTTAACTTAATACTTGGTAGAAGCACCTTTAGCTGCAATTGCACTTGTGAGTCTATTTGAGTAAGTCTCTACCAGCTTTGCACATCTGGACAAAGCTGGTACCATTTCAGCCCATTCGTGGATGAGGGATGGATGGGGATTGAGGTCTGGGCTTTAACTGGGCCACTCCAGGGCATTGATTATTTTTGTCTATATTTTTCTCCATACATTTTGCCCTCTATTTCGACAAGTTTTCCAGTCCCTGAAGCATCCCCATAGCATTAGGCTCCTACCACTCATTAGACCACTCATTTCCACAAGAGACTCAAAACCCGCCTTTTCAGACTCCACTACCACTGATTTCTGTACATCTAGCCAATTGTCATCACCACTGCCTACTTGTACAAAAATAATACAATTTACTAACCTTTTCCTTCCCAGTGTTACAGGTATGGTATGCAGCTGCCTGCAACGATGTCTATTGCTGTATTAATGCACATCTTGGATAAGAGCGTCTGTTAAATGCTTAAAATGTAAATGTAATGGAACCATGGAATCTTCCTTCACTTGGTTTGAGAGTCTCCCGTATGCCTAGACAAGATTTCATGTGAGTTTCAAGTGAGCGCACATTTGTGAAGCATCCGGGCTATGGACAGTTTCTCCCATCCCTGCCATGGAAGACTATAACTCTGTCATAGGACTCTTGGTGGCCTCCCTAAAAAGTGCCCTTCTCACACAGATGTTAAGTTTTGGAGGACGGTCTGTTCTAGGCAGACTGAACAGGCCGTCCTCCAAAATGATTGCACCATATTTTCTCAATTTCTTTATGATGGACTTAATGGTGCTCTGGGGATATGCAAAGCCTTTTAAATCTTCTTATATCCTTCCCCTGATTGGTGCTTTTGAAGAACCTTTTCATGGATTTGCTTTGAATGTTCTTCAAGCTTTTGTCCAGAAATGTACTAACCAACCTTGGGACCTCTCACAGACAGGTGTATTTAATTTGAAATCATTTGAAATATCTCAATTGTACACAGGACTCCAATTAAATAATTATGTGACCTCTGAAGACAATTGATTGTTCCAGAGTTTATTGAGTGTGTCTTAGCAAAAGGGGTGAATACTTATGGAATCAATTATTAGTGTTTTAGTTGTATTTTTTTCCCACTTTGACATTATTTAGTATTTTGTTTTGAAATCCCAATTAAATATGTTTTGATTCCATGTTGCAACAAAATAAAATGTGGAAAACGTCCAAGGGAGTGAATACTTTTTATACCCACTGTATGCGCGTACAAAAGCAATTCTGATTAAGCATCTTGATCACGCATAGCATTTCTGTCTCCATGCCTGACATTCCAACCCGAAGATCTCTTGTTTGCAGGTCAAAATCCCTGACCCCCACTCTGCGCTGTTGCCCCTGGAGCCCGGAGAGGTGAGGGCACTGGACCTGGGCAGATGGCCCAGGGACAGCAGCCATCTCTGGGTCTAGGGGACAAGAAAATGTTTTCCTCTGTGTGTATTTTTTCCTGTTGTTTTTAAGAAATTCCTGTCATCGTTCCAGAGCTTTGGCCCATGAATAAATAATGCAATACGCAGCAGTGTCAGCCCACCGGCTGGGCCTCAGCCACACCTGTGTGATTGATAATGCCATTACGGAACAGGTAAGGTGCACAGAAATTGAGACAACGGCCTGACGGTATCCTTGTGGAGCCTTCACAGCTCAGATAGTGTTCCCTGGGCCTTAAAGAGACTGTTTTAGCACTTGAATGGCACAAACCTATATGTTAAATGATAGACAATAACATATTTGGCAGATTGATATGGCAGAGTTTTGTATATACACTCCAATGTCTCGTGATGTCTAGCTCTGTTATGCAAGATGACAAATCAGGTGAATTTGTGTAGGGCATACTGAATATATTTATTCAGTGAGGCTTAACCAAAATTGTGTTGGCAGACACAGAAACCTGGCAAGTTGTGCAATAACTGTCAGATGGCGATAACAAATCTGAAAAGGAATCATATCATTTTGCTATGTAATAAAAATGGAACTGCAAAAGCTATTCATCGTTCATGCCATACAAACAGCCATTAAACTGTCCCATCAAATACAGTGTCTTTTCTGAGGGCCATTGATTTCGGTAATCTGGAGGCACTGTACTACAGGTGCTGTTTTGTCAGTTCGTCAGTTCTTTGAGAGCTGTTGGAGAATGGATTCACCTGGATGTCTTCTGTTAGTATGACAGGATATTGTGTAATATACACTATTTACATTGCTGTGAATAAGGACATTTGATAAATATAGTACGTATCTGTCTATGTTATGATATGTCTTCAAATTTCTCCCTCAAATGTCAGTGTCAAATCTTGAGAAAATTTACTGAATTGAGATTTCATTTCCTGCATTTCTATAAATAAAACCTGACAACTTGCAATGGGCAGGGTACAAATATGTAGCGATTCACAAACATGGAACAAAGAATCACATAGCTTTCCACAATATAACACCACAGAAAAAGAAGAGAGGCGCTTCATGCAGCTGCTTGTCAGGGTACTGTGAGAGTAGGTTGGATATCCACAAAACATTAAATAGCATAATTCAAAATACATTGTGAATTTCTTAAATGTCAACATTTATCAACAAGTGTCAATTTTATACACTTATATGTACAACCGTGAGCATATATAGCTATATAGTTAACTTTAAGCAAAAATAAGCTGCATCACAGGTTTCATATCAATTTTAGCTAACCCAGTGCGCCTGTCCCCTACTCTGTAGCTAGCTAGCTTTAAAAAACTCACTCTTTGCCCATGATTATCACCAGCACCACTGATCATCAGTATCTCCTTACACACACAGTTAGCTAGCTAATGTTAGCTAACTTACTTGACATGCACTGTTACTGAGTGACAAGAAATATATTATAGTCCTGTATTGTGGCTAGTTAAAAGCTACTATCAAGCCACCTTGTTGGGGAAAAATACTAGCTAGCTAATGCTATTACATGCTAAATAAATACAGCCTTATTAGGCTAGCATTAGCTATTAACCTAGAAATCTTTGGGCCTTTTTTTACTAAGCCAGCTTGTCAGTTAGGTTAGCTAGTCAGCTACCCTATAATACTGAATATTAATGATAACTGTAAAAGGGTGCTCAGTTATTCAACTCCTATAGAGGGTGCACGAGGTGTCTGCTGGATTCTGATGCTCATTCTGTGCATGAATATATAGCTCATATATCTGTAACGATTTGAAGATGCAGTGAAGAAATTACATTAGCCAATCAGCATGCTTTCCACAATCCCTTTAAATGAATGTTGGTATCACCATTATTTTATCTTGGTGTGGTGCACCTTCTGTGCCACCAGTTTTCACATATAACAGTCTATTATGGCCCTAGTATGATATGACTTTTCAAGTGTTTCTAGCAATATAACCATAATTACAGATTAAGGTTATTCTCTTATGTTTTTTTGAAAATGTGTGCTACATTTAATTAATGCTGTTATCTGAATTACATCAATGTAAAGTCAATTAATAGGGTGCTGGCCCACCATGTGTGGCCAGGACAGCCTGGAGTCCTGTATTTCTTATAATGATAGGGTAAATGGTAAACCTATTTTGGATGTGCTTCTGATTTCAATAAAACTGTTGAAATGTTATCGTCCTCGCCACTGGCACATGCAGCACATCATAACCTGAGGATTGCATTGCCGAATTACCACCTGACCTGTGGAGATGCATATTGGACATTTTACATTTTCCCTCAATAACACAATGTCGACAGTTGATGATTGACAGCTTGCTGTCTTCAATTGTATGTACAGTGTATTAGGTAATTCACATGGGTACAATGTATTGTGCCTCTGTAATGATTTCTCTCCAAGAAGCCGGCTGGAAAAGTCATCCCTCTGAACATTGACCAAGATTAGGGAGCTATGAGCAGTCCCATGATAATTGGTTAGCATATATCACTGAACATTATGTATTGCTAAAATTGATAGAATGTACCGACAAATGATTACATAAATGGTACTATTGACTGATGCAACTGCTGTGACCCTTGCAATAACAGATAAGGATGAAACAGAGCTCTGGAGTTACTTTTGGTGGTGCTGTTAAAGTTTTATTATTTGAGAGTGCATCATTTTGTTTAAATTATCGAGGCTTTCATCTAGGGCTTTGACAGTATGACATATCACAGAATTAGTTCTTAAGCTAAAAAAAGTATCACGCAAAGTTTACAGCTCAATCTCTTTATTGTATGGCTCTTTGCAGATCTATATACCATTTAAATTAAAAAATAAGACAAAAAATGCAACTGAATATAGTTCACTCCTCGTAATTGTATGTTTAAATCAATTTAAATAATTCAATTTGCGAATTAAGCAACATTTAGTTTTATCGTGTTATCAGTTTATCTGATCTAGTACTATTTTTAGCTACCCACTTTTTCCATTGTGGCATAACATGACATTACAGGTCATTACAGGCCGCCTCGGCATCGGAATCATCGTTGGACATTGCAAGTTTTATGCTGCAAACTTTTTTACTTTTATCACAAGTTTCATACTGTTTTATACGGACTGCAAACAAAGATTTATGCCGTGTAGCTAGCCAGCTAATAACAGCTACCTACCAGGGTTGGGAAATGTGAGGGAGCTGTCTGCATGTGCGTAATCACATTGTAAACAAAACAAAATGCAAGAACAGCCAGAGGTGGTGGGATTAAATGACATTAGCAGACACTCTAGGTCCAGTATTATATTATTTAATATGGGTTATTCAGACATTTCAGTACGGTAATGGTTGATTTATTTATTTTTTTCGCATGAAAATAGCTTTTGCCTCGTGATTTACTATCACGGTATTACGTTAAGTTTATGATAATACTATTTCATATTTTAATATCATGGTATACCCTCATACCAGTATACCGTCACACCCCTACTTTCTTCTTAATCTGTTCAAAGTATCTTTGATTTATATGGAGTGAATCATAAGGTGCCTGGAAAATGTAGGAATGTTCACTGTCACATCTACAAGTACCCTATAGAATTCTGTGAATGATGCTTTGAGCACAGATTCTATGGACTAACCAGATGGTCAGCTCCTGTGTTTCCATCGTCCTCTCTCCTTCCTAACAGCAGGAGGTTCAGATTGGAGACAGGAGTGTCCGGTGTTATATTACCGTACAGAAACTCCATTGTCACAGTAGTGGTCACACCATTTCATGAATATTCATAAGATGCCTCAAATTGGAATGTGCCAGCTTTAACAGTAGGGAAAAAATATTTTCTATGTTAAGAATACTGAGCTGAGTATCTGTTGAACATTTTGTATGGCAGCGCTTCTAAGAACATGGCAGAGGTACAGTAAGTATTCTTGGAGTGGTGTGGACAACATAAGAATCATTTTTCATGTCCGCATGAAATACTCACTAGGGCAGCCCCACTCGATCCATTGAAGCTGTGTTGCCAGGGAGATGCTTGTGATCTTTCAGTCTGTATGTATCATTGATTCAATCAAACATGACACAGAACCAATGTACTGCCTATATTTCCTACAGTATGGACCTGAGCACTAGAATGCACCCCTTCCTCATTACATTCCAAGGACAAAACTACGGAAGAGAGAACACAGATGTTTAAATGTCCTCTGGACAAACTATCAAGGCCATTGTAGTCAAATCACTTAATAATTAAAGGCACAGCACAAAAATCAAGCTAAGGGCTTTGGAATATGCAATGAATGGTGTGTGTGTGTGTGTGCGTGTATGTGTGTGTGTGTGTGTGTGTGTGGGGGGTACTCTTAATCATGGTATGCCTGGATAAATTATCTTCTCATGGTAACAAGCAGTTGACATCAGCAGTGAAGAGTCCAAAGAGAGAAATGGATTCCAAAGTTAATGATGATTGTACTTTTACATATCTTGATCTGTAAAAGAAATCCAAATACTGGAGGCCTTTGAGACCTCCCATTGCTCCTACATGAAGAGGCACATCACCCAGAAGCTCTGTCATCCATCTTTTTTATTTGATCAATGAACAGTAAATGTGTGTCATCACTGAATGCCAATCAACAATTTGACAGATTATAAACAGATTAAAGAGCGTTCTGAAAATGTTCTGTTAGATATATAAAGCTTCTTATCCATTTTTCATACTCCAGCAGCTGTCCCTAATAGGTGTTCCACTTTCAACCATGGACTCAAATTGGTTGTCATAAAGGCCTAATAATAATATAATTAGGTATCGCCAAATGATACAGTGCAATGAATGTTCGATAATTCAGTTCTGGGTCATGCACATGACCAAGTAAATGAGCACAGGAAATTATCACAATGATTATATGGATGTAATTAATTTAATGGTGTATGTAATTAAATTCATTAATGTAATCTTCTCTGGTAGCTACATCATTACAGAGGACTGTCATTTCAGTTGACACACATGAGTAAATATTCATTCTTTTCATGACATAAAAGTTCCCTTTCCAAAAGTTGGACAGGAGTAATTTTGTGAGAGAAAGGGAGAGAGGCAGTCAGAGAAAGAGGAGAGAGAGGGGAGGAAGAGGCCAATCAAAACAGTGGCAGCATACAGCACCAATAAGAAGCAAACATTGCCCCCTCTGCTGTTAGTACATGACAAGGGCCAATGGGGTCACAGAACCCTCAGATGCCGTAGACTATAGCTCATACCTTGATGTTATGAAATTATGTTTAACACAGAATGGATAACACAAAAACCCTATTTTTTCACGTGTCAACTTGAGTTATAGATCACCTGTACCTTTATTTTATCATCTTTGACAGCATATGAAAAGAGTGCTGATCATTCCACATTTTAATGTATTTATGTATAGTTTTACAATACTGGGCATGGAAAAAAAGGAAAATGAAACTCATGGTAGTGAGTTTATCCAATACGGTGTTCAGGTTTTGGTAACCTTTGGTAACTTACTTGTACAAAATATTTTATTTAAGCGATGACTTAACTGAAAATGTAATTGCAAAAATAGTGCTTGTATCCAAGAGCATGGTGCAAATAAGTGCAAATAATAAGTGCACAACAAATTGTCTCCTCAACCAGATTGCCACACAGTGAAAATGTGTTATTACACATTAGTAATTCTCCCCAACAATTCAGGTCAGCTCACCTATTTCGGTTAAATCAAATCAAATCAATTTTTATTTGTATAGCGCTTTTCACAATTGAATTGTCACAAAACGCTTAACAGAGGGGGAGCCCAGGCCTAGACCCCCCTAAAAGCAAGCCTAAAGGCAACAGTGGCAAGGAAAAACTCCCTTGATAGGGAGAAACCTTGGGAGGAAACAGACTAAAAGGGGGGGAGCCCATCCTCTTCTGGCCGGCACAGGGTGTGTCCGAAAAAGACCATATCATGGTTAGGTTACAATTCACAAATAATAATTAGTCTTTTTTTTCAATTGATATGAACTAAGCTGCCATGCAGTTGGACATCAGCGATTCAGTCGACATTTGGCCATCAACCTTTCCTTGTGCTTTGCATATGAAAATGTATTCAAATTGATATTCAAATTTTGTTCAGAATGTAATGAATTAGCCCCCATTGCCTCTCATGAGTCTGAGGGGTGAATTCACTAACGGATTGTGCTTCCTTTGCGACCACAAAATTTATACCAGTTCCAAAAAATGTATAGTTCTCGCAAAGCATCCACCATGGTCAAAATTACCAACCGTTTTCCACTGATGACGACACAATGCCACTTAGCCAAGGGTCAAGTTCCATAAATGAATGTGGGGAAAAACATTAAAACATTGAAAACATTTTTGATATGATATTACATATTTTGTAGTGTAGCCTACATTATGGGTGAGAGTAGAATCGTGTGTATGAATTTCTGAAGTGTACAGACATGAGTGGCTAAGAATGCATAGATTTGAATTCATCTGTATGCAACAAATGCCTTCTCAACAGCAGTTTTAATGTTATCCTTTCTCTTCCCAGTGTTACAGGTATGGTACGCAGCTGCCAACAACGATGTCTATCGCTGTATTACTGCACTGATCTCTTGTGCAAACTATGATTGTTCTTACCATGTATTAATGCACATCTTGTAAGTCACTCTGGATAAGAGTGTCTGCTAATTGCTTAAAATGTAAAATGTAAAAATGTCATTATACATTCACTTCTGTATTCACTCAATAAATTAAACCTTTATCAATAACACGGACAAGAGCTTGTCTACCACAAAAATTGTCCATACTGCCACCATAAGTGGGTTCAACAAGTCAACTTTGAGCAATATTTTGCAAAGGTCTCTGCTGCTGGTCTGCTCTCCGTTTGAAAGCCCCATAACCAGCCCAACAAGAGCCACTGCCCATCAACAAAGCCTTTAGAGCAATGCCATGTGGCCTCTAGTCGCGGTACCGATCACAGCAGTCTCATGTGACTGATAGAGCAGTTAAAAACAAGCAGAGGAAAACGGTGAAGATGAGTGGGTTCAGCAGCAGGAGTTGATTGGCCCTTTGTGTACGAAACTGCAGTCGTGAAATATATCCTGTATAGTCATTCTCCCCGGTCGGGGTTGCGAGCATTTTAAATTGTTGGTGCGCCGCTTAAGCAGGGGCATCTAAATGAATTGTTGCACATACCTAATAAAAACCATCTCGATTAACGTGATTTAATAAGAAAACCGTAATGAGCTTAAGCTCCATCTCAGTGCACACCACTGGCTCCAGAGGCAGCGATGATATACCCACAGAGAAGCGATTTGCTGTGTTACAGGGGGATGGTTGGTGGCTGACAGCAAGCAGACCTGAGCTAATATGGCAGAGTCTATACCAGTGGATTCATCCCTGTTCCCCTTCTTCATAATTCCACTGACATTGCTCTGGGGGATTCCCAACTTTTGGTGCAAAGCTTTCAGTTTGCACCAGACAGTAAATGTCAGCAGCAAACATAGTTTAATCCTCTTCCGTTACAAGGATTGTGTCCAGATCTATCAAAACAGTGGCTACAAACCAGTGTGATTTGAATGTGCTGTGTACTGTGCATTCCTCCCATGTCAATTGTTTATTGGAGTGAACTGGCTCTCCATTCCCTCATGCTGACCGCTACCCTGTAGAATGGCTGCAGGGTCCTTAATGTCTTAATGTCTGCTTGAAGGGGGGTTTGGTGAATGCTGATATTGTTTTTTATTAATATTACTGAACTTGGAGTCACAACTGACACCAATTTGAATAATAATAAAAATATTAAATAATTATATATCGTCACCTTCTTAAAATAATGGCCTAAGTCATATTTTCTAGTTTTTCAAAAAACTGAATAAACTGAACCAAATATAGAATATATGATATTTAGTAATCATTTCACACAAAAAGGTTATGACAATATATGACTATTGACATACAAATAACGTTGTCTGTCAATTATGTAACATAAGAGGATTAGATTACTTTACTTTACCAAACTTTAGATTACCAATTTACGAACATGCCGTTGTGATTTAGGCTATTTTAAACCTGACTTGGGCCAAATTACTTCTGGAGTAAGTGACTTAGGCAAAACAGTGCACTTCTTTTATTCCCACTACTGTGACAGACCATGGGGAAGGGTCAGCCACAAACAGTTTAAAACGCTAGCAGAGCACACAGAGACTCAGGAGACAGAGGGCAGTTTCGTTTTTCTTGCTTCTTGAAGCAGCCACCATCTTGAAAGTTTGTAAAATTGCCTAAGTCACATTGTCTTAAAAAGTCACACTCTTGACGTAGGCCATTATACTACCGGGGTAGGAACAGCATGATCTTTTCAATTAAGAATGTAGGCAATTTTACCAGAGGTGGCCAGCATCATGAAGAGATGACTTAGGCAAAAAAATCATTTTCCTAAAAAAATTACTTGGGCCATTATTTTAAGAAGGTGACATATATATATATATATATATACAGTATATGAGTGTAGACAAAATAATGGAAACACCAACTGAAAAAGGACTCATATTTTGAAGTAACTAAGTCACAACTAAAAAGAAGTCTACACATGTATTTCATATTAATGTCAATACTAATTACCAATATGTCTCTGCTATGAAATAAATTCTAATATCAAAACTTGAATATGTGAGTTTCTAAAGCAACAGATTTTGAAAGAGGTCAAATAGTTGGTGCCAGAATTGCAGGTGCGTCAATTCTTGGACCTTATGGAGTACCTGGCCCATTTTTCAGTTTTCCACAGTCATGCAGAAATGGAGACATCAGCTCTGCTGTAATCCTGGAGGGCTCTTCATTCTGGGGAATGCACTCAGTGTTCTCTCCTGCAACAAGGCAGTTGAAAGGTTGCTTAAGAAATACAAGAGATACCCCAACGCTCTGCTGCTTTTGGGTCCTGTCTCTGTGTCAGTGGCGGTGTACAGGTATGTTATGCTCTCACAGTGAATTTGTTTCTCGCAAGCAACACGGACTGAGTGTGGAGGCTCAACAGCTACGGCAAGGAATGTAGCCTCTGGGCGGCTGTCTCTGTGGCCACTTTGCCACGGGAAATGGTCCCCTTCATGGCCATCACTGAGCCCCCTCTGGTCACGTGCGACTGCCCATCGGGGGCCATGAATACCAATGGAGTGGGCAATTACCGAGAGCCAAGCACTGCCATTAATCAGGCAGACTGAGGCGGTAAGCAGCAGGCGCACACAGACCGCGCTAGGCTAATACGCGGCTGTCGGAGGCAGTGTCACCTCGATGTGTGATTAAAGGGCTAATGCCAGCCGTCACGCCATTACCCCAACGAGGCTCAATCACTCGGCCGCGGGCCTTTTCAGTGTTGGCGCACCAATCAGGGGAATTACAGTAACAGCACCCCCTGAAGATGCTTGATTTATAGAGAATTATAAAGCGGGGATCTATGGAGATCTCAATGGTAGGAGACAGACATGAGGGATAAGGACAATTTAGAATGAAGAGCGAGACGGGAGGAGGCGAAATGAAATGAGCGAGAGCCCTGCTCGCCAATGAAAAAGTAATATGTTTCTCATTAGAATCGCGGCAATCAATCGGCAGGGTTCTGATTGAGGACTATAAACGTGATGCATCTGTTGGTTTTACAGCGCCAGAGCCACAGGGGGCTGCGCCGTATATGTGAAGCCACGCAGGTGTGAGCGGAGAGGGCTGGAGGAGTGCGTGCCACATCATTTATATCATTTTCTTTCCACACACTGCTGTTTCTCGGATGGAGCATGTGACTCTGATTGCTGCCAGCTTCGCACCCTGGTGTTACCCCGTGCGCCACAGTACATAGCCCGCTGTTCCATATGGAAGACGGAGTGGGTATGATTGTGTTCTGGTCGGCCCAACGTTGGCATAAAGGTGGAAGGGGCACTAAAAACCTGCAGTCAAGCCTTCAAATGCATAAGGTCTGATAATACACAAGCCTTTTAAAGGGGAACAGGGCACAGAGCCAGGATCAAGGCAAGATCCCATTGCATGTACATTTTACATTTACATTTGAGGCATTTAGCAGACGCTCTTATCCAGAGTGACTTACACAGTTTACATTTCTTTACGTACAATCCATTTATACAGCTGGATATTTTACTGAAGCAATTCAGGTTAAGTACCTTGCTCAAGGGTACAACAGCAGTGCCCCCACCTGGGAATTGAACCTGCAACCTTTGAGTTACAAGCCCAGCTCCCTAACCATTACACTACACTGCATGTCACTCATACTGAATAAGGGGTCACTGCTGAATCATAAGAGGTTCAATGGCCGTGTGGCAGGACTATCTGCTTGACCATAGAAGGTTATGGGATAAGCGAGATATGATTTAAACCTCCAACCTCTCAGTCCGGCCAAAACATTTGGCAGATGGTAACATTTTTGTACGAGGCACTGGCTATTAAAAGAGCTGCTTGCTGTGTTTGTGGGCTGTTACAGACAACAGAAATTTAGTTATTCTCTTGCACTGACCCTTGGACTTCCCCCCTGGTGCCAACTACAGGAGGGTTAAAAAGGTTAAAAACAGCCAAGCAATCAGAACACATTTTACTTTTCTGTTCTAGCATGCCCTCTCAATGCCTCAACTTTAAATGGCAGTGCGCTGTTTCAAAGGCTACTGTTGGACCTGCTCAAAGTAGAAGCCACTGCATTTTCAGACAGTTGATGTCCCGCTGTATGTCTGGCTGCTTTCAGACGCTAGAACCAAGAAACGGACAAGCAGTCAGGGCCTAACAATCTTCAAAGGATTACAGTTCTTCAGGCTACCCATAATCAAATATTCAAATATTGAGGAAAATAAGGCAACACACCCACATAATGTGGTTAATATCACAACATATTCACACAGTACAGTAACCATAGCAACAATCTCACACAGCAGAATAATTTTTACTGTCATGAAGGGATTATGGCTTATTCATATTTCAGAGCCAAACATATTTGTGTTATTTTTATTAGCACAATTGTAATATAACATTTTTACTTGATCTGGCACAATACCTGGTTTGGCACTATTGTACATTCGTAGTCATTGCTTAGATTTCAGTTCTATACAGCTTCAGGCAGATGATTAAATGCTCAAGGCCAGATTTACTAAGATAGTCACAAAGACGGCCATATTGCAGTTGCACATAGCAACACATGAATGACCAATTTACTAAGACTGGTTCTAATTACTCAATCAAATAAATGAAATGCCCTCATTTGCAACTTGCAGTAGGATACACCCATAAAAAGGGTCCGAAATAACATGGCACACTCACAGGTCCAGATCATGCCAAGGAATGGATAAGCAGCAACCAGGCCTCAGTGTTATTGCAACCATTTATAGCACATTCCCCAGACATCACAAGATCTGTTATGGTAATCTGTATGAGGAGTCTGAAGCACTGAACTATAGTTGATTTTCACAAGCCACCACTTTATGCTTCCAGCCACTATAGGAAAGCCACAGGCCCTGAATGAGCATACCTTTTTTAAATTTCATTTATAGGATGAATTATAAATGAGGTAGAAATACATATTCAAATGAAAGCTATGAAAATATTTTGTTCTCCACGGGGCCAGCAAAGCAATGGGAACAGAAGAACTGAGAAATTGTTCTACTGTGTATATGTAATAAACAGTAGCTTAGATGTATAGATTCGCTTATTCGTGTTTTTTAATGTTTGTTAAGCAACAACAGTAATACAAAAACAATACAAGAACATTGGCTCATCATCTCTTTAACAGAACAGAACACACATTTTCCAGAATGCTGCGCTGTATACTCTCAGGCTGTTTATGGAAAGGGTTGCGGTCTTCGGTTGTGAAAGCCCAATAAAGAATGGACTGGTCACAGAGGCCTGGTGTCTCCTCTTGGATTCTGAATGCAAAATAATCTTGAGCTCTCAAACGTTCTCTCAGGCACTGGAGACATCCGTGCACTCCAGAAAAAGAGAGTGGCCACAGTGCACTGTTCTTGCATTGGCAAGCAGAGTGCTATTGTCTGTAGCTCTACTTCATAGTATGAGTCATGTTGCAGAAGCATCCCTTATTAGTAAAAAAAAAAACTTGAATACAGAATAAATAAATAATAACTTCCCTCTACAATTAACAAAAAAATCACACTCATTCCTTTTTGAATGCAGCATCGTTGGTCTGTTGCCAGAGGCTGCAGAGAATAAATGTTTGCTTGCCTGATGTGCCGGAATTAACTAGAAATTATTTTTCAATAAATGACAAATTAGATTATCTGGGTCATCATTTTGTGTCTCCGTTGAAAAGGGCAGAAGAAGAAATGAAGCATGACTTGCACCTGTTCAATGAGCCACCATGTTTTTAAAAGATCTCCTCTTTATAGCTGTGAAGTGTTTTCCCTGACATTTACAGAGACGCTGTGCTTGAAGGTTTATACCGTCACCGTAAAGCAGGGCTATATTTGGAGAGATGGAACACAGCAAACAAATGCAGGCTGTAGACAAAGCCGCAGGTATGATTAGAGACATACACAGACCCAGACGACAAAAACATAACTGTGTATTGATCCAACGGCAGCTCAACAGAACCATTAGGTAACAGCTTATTGCTGCAGTGGTCCAACTAACACAGTGAAGGTGAAAGAAAAACTGTGACTTCCATGTGAATTTGATCCTTCATGATGACTTGAATCCTGTTTAAGTTTTATGAAAAACGTTGAGCGATTTATTAGGTATATATTTAAATGCTCATTAATAGAGGAGGTGAGCTGGGTAAATGGTATTTAAAAGAAAGCCACCATATAGAACAAATATAAAGATATTTAATTATTTTCCACATGCTATGTTAAACATGGCAAATTAATTGGGTACTTTAACGCATCGAACACATTCATTAGCTGGGTAACTATAGTAAAGCATCTCTAAAGACAGAAAAACAAAGAACACGTTGGCACACTGAACACATGAATACACACTAAGTAGTGCTGCCCCACCAGGTGTGCATTGTTCCTGAAAAGACATGAAGTGCTTAAACTGCGTGTGAAAGAGAGCAAAGTACGGATTCCAGATGCTTTGTGCTGTGCTTGTGATACTCGGATGGAATCTCAGAAAGGAGAGAGAGGCAGCCATGTGAATCCCCATGAGCCCTCGGGGAGAGAGTCACGCTGGAGAGGTCAGGGGGAGAGATGTGGACCTGGCGCGACCTCCTGCGTCAGAGACAATGAGACAGTTCTGTCTCCGCGCGTGAATACGCACCTTCTTCAGCCTGCGCCGCGCGCCGACTTCTGACATGTCATGTGAGCGGCAGCCTGCAGGAGTCACGGGACGGTTTAATATCGCATCCTAGCCACTGCTACGGTGCACGATTCCACTGTGATAAGCAATGCCATTGAGAGACCATTTTTTTCGATGGGGTGCACACAATTTTCAACGCTTAAGACGAACAACAAACGACATTAGGTCAAATGCACATTCACCTTCATAGGTAAAGGGATAGCCATGTTTTACCACAACAGAAAAATGATAGTGCGTCACTTACTCAGGTTAGCTTGCTTATATCAGATAACAATAATTCATAAATTGTAACTCATCGCCTTGGATTACGACTGAGTCAACGTGCCAATTTTAACACCATCCGCAGGGTTAAGAAATCAGACACTCAATTCAGCTCCATGTTTCACTCCAGAGCAGTGCTCAAGTTTAGCCTGGGAAAGAGGGACATTCCACTGAAATTAGGCTGCCATCTAGTGGTTACGATGTGTTGTTGCGACAAGACAAATGAGCGCGGTGGATGACTAGATGTCATTGACATCAATTAGAAAAATACGGTGCTATATAATTTCATTTGAGATTTTCAGTCCCTAAGCACGTGACAGGAGCGACCTAGGTATGCTGAGCATACGATATTGCACACATGCACGTGCGTGGGCGCGCGCGCACACACACACAGAAGCAAACACCCTTTCAACAGCAGACTTACCAGCAGAGAATAACCTGCCTGCCTTGTAAAGAAACAATTCCCTGGACTCTCTGGGCCCTTGACATGCATGCTACTGACCCATGCTGCAGATCTCAGAGCTGACAGAGCTTGTGTGTGTTTATAGAATCTGTCTGATCCCAGTCTCCCTCTTGAACAGCTCAAACAGGACCACTGCCAATAAGGAGGTTCCTGAGCACTAGCCTCTTTCTGGGCCCTCTCCCTCTTTCTGTCACCTCCCTTGTACCCCTCTCCTTCATTCTTGGTTGATCTTCTCCACCTCTCTGTCTACCCACACTCCTGCATTTATCTCTTTTTTTCTTTCGACTTCCTAACCCCTCTATATTTTCTCTCTATATATTGTCTCCCTTTCTCCCCTTCTCTCTGCCATCTTTCTTCCCATTTTTCCATGTAAATACAGCATTCGGTTTAGATTACCAGGTGTACTAAAATTCCTCCAGTAAATGACCAGGTGTGTAAATGAATATTTTGTAGAAAAAGCCATATAATTTACCCTTGATAATGATGTCTGCAGTGCAAATGAATAATTTATTTGACCTATTACCCAGGCTAATCAGGAAATTCATTATAAGCTAGTGACTGAGAAAATGCCTTTTTTTTTTTTTTTTTTTTTTTTTAAATGACCGTTTTATTCAACTTGTTGTTGAATCTTTCTACAGGAACCCATGTTGTACAGCTGTGAGAGGATGAATGTTTTCTGATGAGGGCCTTGGTGATTTTCAAACAGACCGACTGGTCGATGAGTCAGAGAGGAAATATGCCAAAATGTGCTACTTGGGTGTAATGTTTCTTGAGATGTTCCAAAAAGCTATTTTTACATTTTGTTTGGCTAATGATTCAAATAGTTAAAAATAGTATATCAGTCACAGGCTTGCTAGCTCCTGCTATAATCTTATTTTAACTGACAAGATGTTCTAAAATTAATGGTGAAATGTATATTCCCTAAACCTAAAATAGTTCTAGACATACTGCCCTGTGGGATGGTTATGTCTAAAACGTGGGATGCTAAAGAAAGTGGTGAATGAGGAGTGAATGAGTGGTGAATGAGTAAAGTATTTTGGGACGACTACACAAATAAAACCAAAAAAAGCATCACACATTCAAAATATATGCATGGTTATTTTTCTCCTTGCATTCTACTTTATATTAATCCTTTGTTCCCAATTTAAAGGACCTATTAACCAACTAGCCCTCCGGGGCAAGCAGACTGGCTCTGGGCTTCATGGTCATGCAATATGTAGCATCAGCTTGTATTTTAGCACTATTGTTTTTTCAAACATGTTTCCAATAATAATATCTAGGCTACAGTGTATCAGGTCCCTTGTTATATGCCATGACAAAATCACCCCAGGAAGTCACACAAAGAGATGCTTCGGGTATTCGAGTACTGTGGCATGAGCTGTAGAAATCGCAGTGCTCCTCTTTCAGTCCACGAACACTTTATTACATTCGTGTTTGCTTAGGAGATAGCACTTATTCACTGCAACTTACAGCTCACATTTGACGCATTGTCAATTTATACGGCTTGATTTAGTGAAGGCATTCAAGCCAAGTACCTTGTTCAAGGGGAAACGGCTCTACCCCATATGGGAATCAAACCCACAACCTTTTTAATAACACACTTTTTAATAAAGTTCTTGGCCATTACACAATACTTTCACCTGAAGAAATAAGTTTGATGCTGAAGTGCACATTCCCAACACATTCTTGAATGTTGCTTTTGGGCGGTGCTGCCCCAGGGCCAGGACACAGTAAAAAAAAAATGTGATGGTGTGGTTATTTTATAATATGTCTCAGGCTTTAATTGCATTCCCACTATAAATATTTCATCAAGGGGTCTTGTGCCTGCATTGCTATTCCGGAACTCTGGCAGGGAACTAAAATACATTATATAAATGCATTATAAAAATCAGATCAATGTTTTTGCCTGGAGGATGGTTATACATTCCTCTCTTCCTTGCAGTTAACTGGAGAATGATTCACTGAGATTCAGATTCTGGTCAGGAGCAGCCCTGAATCTCCTGTATTTAATGGAAAAGAAAGATTTATTTTAAACCAGGAAACATAAGGCATTTTTCAAGACGTGTCGATCAATAAGCACTTTCAGTCCTTTTGGGAGGCTGTTTGTGAGCGAATTGTGTGTTCAATGTCTAGATGCAACATCTCATATTGTATGATTTACCACCTGTGAAGGGAAGAAAAAAATAAATAAAAAATAATATATATTTTTTAAACTCACAAATGTATCACAGGTATTACATCAGAAGCGAATGCTCAGTGATGTGAAAAATGACAATGTGCATGAAATAGAAACGGGATACAGGAGTTTGCAGTAACGCACGTGGCTTCGAGAATTTTTTACGTTGCTTTCCCCTGATGCAATGTCAAAATGGACGACAAAGACCTCATACAGAGGAAGCGGGAATTGCTTTAAGCCAAAGCAGAAAAAAATGTAAAAGAAAGGAATATAAGGAACAAAAAATGAATAAATCAGAAGCAGAATGCCCCTGGAGGATCATGCCTCCAATCACATGGTGAGGGGGAGAACTCATTCCCCTTCCGTGGTTTCTTTCTCAAGAATCTATTCTGTCTCCCAACCCATGGTGCCCTCTCTGTGTTTACTGTTCTCCCCCCTCTCCCCAGTCCTCCAGCACAGGTCTCTCTCTCTTTGACCCCTTTCTGTCAGCTGGCCGGTTTACCGCGTGAGCCTTATCACATGAGAGTCCCAAAACCCATCCCACTCCCCTGTGCTCTTAAGAGAAGGCTAAAAGGGCTCCTTTTCCTTCCTAAAGTTCATTTCTGGCTCACTGTGACTGCTGTTGATAAAGTTCATGCATTGTCCTTTAAACAACGCTGCAAATGTGTACTGGCTCAAAATGTGCTGTGTAAAACACTGCACTGGATTATATTCTTTCTGGGGTTCACGGGGGACTCTCGTTGCATGTCCTGTTCGTAAATTGTTACGTGAATGTGTGTGCAAATACTTGATAGATTTGAAAGAAGTTTACAATTTAAAAGATGTATGTGCACACACACACACACCACAATCTAAAACGTATTTGTACTTTTGCCACATCCTATCAGCACTATTGCCTAGTGAGGTTTAGTGAGGTTTTCCAACGTAAGGTCTGCGATGTGATTTCCTCTCTCTCTGTGTTCAGGGCAAATCCTACCAGTCTCTGAGCGGGTGTGCAGATGTTTGAATGTTCACAAAATGCACTGCACTGTAGTGCAGTCCCTGGGGCCATTTCAGATGCTGCTAATCACACCGCCTCTCCACACAAAAGCAATATCTCTCACAGCTGTATCATCATGGTCATCCTTCATCATTGTTATCATCGTCATCATCGTCGTCGTCATCATCATCGCTCCCAACTTTCTGAAGTCACATAACCTTCCGTGGCTATAACATGGCTCACACGGTGACTCCACCGGCCCACCCCTCCACTAAACGAGAGGAGTGTTGTTAGAATGTCTGAGTCCAGGCTGCTTTGCCAGGCGAGGCTCCAGGCTGCAGCCCCCTTGAACCTGTGCATGGAGACGGGGCCTGGATTTTGGATTACTTACTGATCCCGTCACAAAAACATCCACCCCAGGCCCTCTGAGCTCTGCACCCACCCACCCACACACACAGATACAAACATCCATACACAGATAAACACAGACAAATAGAACCACACACACACACACACACACACACACACACACACACACACAGAGATACAAACACAAACATCCTTACACAGATAAACACAACCAAACAGATACAACACACACACACACACACACACACACACTCACTATTTAATTCTCCATTCCATCTCATGATTCTAACTGTTACACAGCTAAGCAGCATTCCAGTGAAGTAGGGTCACACCTGGAGCACACCTGGCAGCACCAAACCTTCACAAACAGGAAGTGAGATGAAGCTCAAAGGGTCTAATGTCAATCCCCATATACCTACACTAACACTCTCACCCCACAGAATCACGCGACCAATCACGTGCTGGCGTTATTTTATTAGGGAAAAATGTGTCCCTAACACACATGCACTATGCATCTATAAATCCTTCTGCTTTTCAGAATTCCTGGTTAGTGCAGCAGTTTACTCCAATTTTATTTGGGTGGGTGGGAGGTCGGTGGGAATGTTCTCAGCAGTGGGAGCTTTAATGCCTCAGAATTTTCCCGGACATAAGCTTTCTTAAGTTACCCAACATTTTTTAAAGCTGTAATGCCAATTATTTCCTGCACACACAAATGAATTTCATACTGTATCAGCCTTGGTGTTTGCATCCGACATCAATCACCTTGTCATGCACTCACTAAACTTAGATCTCCATTCATGAATCAAAATGAAAGCGATTTAATCATGTTTATTGGAAATGCCTGATTATTTTTATTTTTTTATGATCCAGTTAACTTATAACTTATTTTAAATGGCTCCCTTCACCATTCTCACTTATAAAATTAATTCCTCAAATTCAACTGAAATATTCATTGTGTTGGCATCAGTAAATGTTGTATTATTTCTAGTTACAGTTAATGCACTCAAAACTAAACACCACAGAATGTTATCGCCTGTGTTGATTAGTTCGATATCTTACGGTCGTCTATTTATATCCTTACAAAAACGTGATCAAAAGAATAATGCCTCTTCTCTCCCCTACAATTAAAACTGAACAAATTGCGCCTTCTAGTGGGTTAGAGTTGAAATGCCCTCCTTGTGGACATTATTATTCATGCAGTACAGCAAGTTCAGTTCAGTTTCTGTCCATTAAAATCATTTTTTTTAGTTCACAGGATTAAAAAAATAATTTCAAGACAGTACAATCCAGTGTTTTGGATTGTCTTTGCAACACACAAAAAAAGGAAAAGAATAATTTTCTGTCCCATCTCTTGATTCGTCTGTGACCACATAGGCTATATGCTGTCAATTGTTTTGATCAGTTATTTTAGGTTTTATGCAAATCAGCAGTCAGCGGCACACATTTATGTCAAAGCTGTCTAACTAATGGAGTTGCCCCGCCAATTATTACGTGCTTAAAAAATAAATTTTGGAAAATCCACTTTTTCCAATATTTGAGTTTAAGAACGCCTCCGTCAAATGAGATTGAGCTGTCCCCAACTGACAGATAATTCCCCTTCGGTGTTAATCGCAGGCCTTCGCTGATATAGTGTGTTTATAAATGTTGGTCTATTGTTCTTTTTGTGGGTTTATCGTTACATTTAAAGTTGTGAAAAATAAATGAAATCCGTCTGTGTGCAGTGTCCAGGCGGTTAACCGTTGCACTCGTTTGCGCAAAGACGTGCGTTTCGTATTTGAAATTCCATCCATGTTTATTTTTCATTTATTTCACCCTCATCGTGTTAGTTACAAATAATTGCTTGTATAACGGTCACAATTAGCCACTAATAGTTTAATCAGTCACGTTACTGTGCTAATTGAGTAACACCTTGACGATAACGATTAAAATACAAGATTTAAGTTCCTGCGGGTCACGTGACGGCATCACATTGGTGGCTCTACCCATAACCAATAATTTGGTCATGTTTAATTGAAATCCATCCATAACCTTTTTTAAATGCATGTTATTCACAGCGAACCAAACAAAAGAATCGGGACATCCAAACCCTGCAAGGGCAATCACATGACCTCCTCTAATACGCTTACTGAAGAGAAGCAGTTAGGGGTGACACGTGAGGAGTACCACCGGAAACACAACGCCAGTACTGATTGGTTGTTCTTATGTGACATCACTAGGACAAATTACAGGGCAGTGTAATCCCCAGCAGAACTCAAAGGGATATGTAGGATGTCCAATAGTAGGGTATTGCTTGACCCACCCTGCGCTGCTTGAATTACCCCATTGTTGCGTTTCTTTCCCCACAACTTTGGGACAAGTAGGGGATCAGATGTTGATTTGGTTCTGCGTTTTGGAAAGCAGGCACTTGTGTCAATGTCTCCTCTATTTTTCATTTACATTTTAAGATTCAAGATTTATCAAGATTTCTTTTGTTCTTCTCATTTCTAAAGATTCTATTTCTAAAGATTCAAGATTCAAGATTTATTTATTGTCATTGTACTGCTACAACGAAATTAAAACAACACTCCAATATAAAATAGAAATAAATACAAAATAGACATGGGACAAAATAGACATGGGGGCACAGTTCAATACACTGTACATACACCCACACACACACACACTTATTTAAGAAGACTAGAATAAATGCTACATCTGTAGGTATTATCCTGATTCACAAACGATTCATATAATCCCAAAGTAAGCATTCATACCGTGGTGATCATTTATAACCAGGTGATGGTGGAGGACATTATGGTCGATCATATATATTAAGCCTCTGAAACAGCAGATTCAAAAAGCAGGCATGTCCCATACCCCATTGCTGTAATCTTTCTCTTTGTGTTATTAACCAGTTATTAATAGAAGGCATAATATCCATGTTCTCTTTTCCGCCAACGTCTCTCCCAGTGCATTTGATATGGCCTGAAATAAGACACGTTGAAAACATTAAATATGATTAATTCTGATGTTGGCAGGCAAAGACTTTCCATTTCAAACGGTGCCAAACGCAGAGAGGTTTACGGCTCTCAGTCTCGTGCTCCAGAAAATACTCCGCTTGCGCAATAGCAGGGAGGCAGAATGACACTCAAGTTGGTCATGGAGAAAAAATAAAATCGCATTAATTCTATTAACCCAACTCACATAGTGCCATGTAGCCACGACTTTGAGATGTGCGTGGTTCACTCGTCAAATAACACAGTTTTATATCTATGGTTTAACACGGCCGCTTCAACAACCGGTGTGAACCAAACGAGAGCGCGGCTGTAGGGCACAACGTCAGGGTGCGAGCTCTCATATGGAATTAGAGCCAGCGTCTGACTCATCATCGGTTTAGTGCTTATAGTACGAGTCCCTGCCTGTCCCACGGCTATATGCTGCCCAAGCCTGTGATCACTGGTAATTATTACACATTAACTCAAACAGGAAGGAACTGGAGGAAGGAATGTTAGGCTCTGCGGTCTATGGGATTCTGCAATGCACATCTCCAGTAACTTTACCTGGCCCCGGGACACGGCACAACATGAGCGGCTTCGCCTCAAACCTCCAACCAGCAGAGTGGTCTCGACCCACCCGGCCGACATTCTGCTTCCTGCACTTACCTGGTCGCCGTGTCGATGACAGGGAAAGCAAAGCCAAGTCTCTGGAGTAGTTCAACACCTCCTTGATGCAGAAGCTCAACGGTCATTATTGAGTGAGCGTTTGTGTGTGCGTGTGCATGTGTGTGTGTGTTAGAGGGGTACCACATCCAGGCTACAAAGCAAATTAGGAATGAGCGATGGCAAATAAACACATTGTTAAGCAGCAATAACAGTGTATTTTTGTATTATGTTAGAAATGTGTTTTTGGGAACAGCACAAGAGATGAAATCCATGAATTTAGATCTCATATATTGATGCAGTGATGACGCCTCATCAAAAGGCAGATTAACAACCATGTACAAACAAGCCATGAGCCAGCAGGTAGTTACATTGCACTTTTTATTCACCTGCAATGCAGGTGGTTTTCAGTAAAAAGACCTATACCCTACCCTGTCAAAAATAAACAGTTATAATATCTACAACATTTACTGTTTTTTAACAGAAAGCACCTATCTCCTCCTGTATTGGTTTATATTCTAATTACAGCACTGTTAACGGTCAAGTCTGGAAGGGTTTAATGTTCTTTTGCACAGTAGTTCAAAAAAGATACTGTAAAGGTATTTACCACGTGCAGTTATGAGGATGGACAAATGCCTTAAATCTTAAGCAGTGTGCCTTATTTGAAGAAACCTATCTATAATACCCTGTTAATCCATACTACATTGTGGACTGTCAATGGGAATTAAGTATAAACTATACCATATTAGCCATTCCAATTTAAATTGAGAAACTGAAGATTTTACAATGGTTTTTTTTAAAGAACATTGCAGAATAGAAGAGGCACATCTAATTCTTCTCCCTTATATTAGTATGAATTCATAACGTTTTTGATTTACAGAATATTTAACATTCCAACATCTTAAAATGATAAACGGTACCCCACACTGTGTGGCATTGTGTTGGGAGGCTGGGATTGTGCACTTTAAAAATAGGCTTTGTATGACTTTTATAAATACAACTTATATGCTTTTATAATGATTTTACATTGGCAATGTTCAGAAAAAATATATAAACGATTATTCCTTATAAATATACATTCCATATATATTTCACTGAACAGATTTGACATTTATGCGTTACCATCTGTTAAATCCATGCAATTACTTATAAAGGGGCTTAAGTGGTCAGTGCAAAATGAGTTTGAAATGGAAACCTACATGGGAATTTCCATGTATGAAAACGATGCATATTTATAAGTGCACAATGCAGTTTTATTTACACATCACAGCATGCAAAAGAACACAAAACCCTTGAAATGTCTATACGCTACATTCTAAATATACCCAATTTCTCTAGGCAATGCAGATTACTTTGGAAAAAGCTACTGAATGTGCTGACAAAGAAAGATTAAACTGTATAGAGCAATATTCTGTGACAACATTTTACAGAGGGACTAGCTGAACACAATTCTGAATTAAAGGACTGTATTCAGGAACACTGTCATTTTAAAACTGCGGCCTGGTTTTCAACAGATATAAATAAGATGCATAACGTCAAGACTTCTACACGTTCAGAAAGCTCACATTTCACTGAAAATAACAGAACCTTTGAAGTTTTTAAATGGTTCCTTCTGATCAACTGATGGCAACTCTTGAGGCTTTATTACAATTTTGGAATGAACTGCAAATATATTACTATATATATTAGTGGTCTGTTTCTTTCACTGAATAAACACGTTCTTGAAAAACTAAGGGATGTTCAATCATGTATACACTACAGTACCACACAAATCTCAATAATCTCCATCAACTTCAGATCTGATAGAACTCTGCAATAATGCTTTTATATATAAATGGCAATAAAAATGTTGGAATATTCAAATGATACACACACACACACACACACACACACAGACACACAGACACACACACACACACACACACATATATATATATATATATATATATATACAAATTTACACTGATATATATATATATATATATTAATAATATACATCTCAAGGTAGTCATATAAAGGCCTGTTTAGGGTAAAACTCCTTCAGGGGAAAGTGCTTGCTTAGTTCTTTTCAATCTCAAAGAGAAAAAAATGAACTGTAAATTTTGCAAAACAAACAAAAAAAAAGATATACCCTGAATTCAAAGAAATACTTCAAAGAAAGCAAATCTACTTTACTAGAAACAACAGAGAACACATCACAGCTTTGTATTTTGTACTGACTATAAACATCTATATATGGGTCACTATTTTGTAGTGGAGACAAATCTTTTGCCATACATCACATTAACATTATAAAAATGTCTTTACATTGATTTAAAATGATTTTGTAACCTTCGCTGAATATATTTTAATGATAATTTCAGAATGTGCCCTAAATATTAGTATGAAGAGAAGAAGGGTTGTGCGTTATTTTTATTCAGAAACCCCCCCCAAAAAAGGAGTCTTAACCCCGCTAACATTACACCCCAAACACCACTCCCCATACACCTCACTCATTCCCACCCACCCCACCGCCCAGCACTGACCGCTCAGAGATGGCCATTTCACATTTAAGAAACAGGGCTTGTATTCTATACCCCCCTGCCCCCGCCCCCACCCCATCCTGACGCTGGCCACGACCCCCGAGCCCTCAGCCCAAATGCACCTCCAGATCGGGCGGGACCACTGTGTATCTGGGGTCCAGCTTGGGTACGAAGCCATGGAAGTCCCGCGAGGCATTTGTGCCAAACACATCCAGTGCTTTCCGGTTCATCACGCCGAATCTGGGGAGCAGACGAGGGAATGTAGGTGGGGTCCCATATTTGTGGAATTTATGACATTTGCACCTTCGACACGAATAATGTCCAGAATAAATGGGTGCCATTCATTTGAAGCACATGCCAGATTCCCCATATACAAATTCACAGGTGTGGCATTTTGACTGATTAGAAATGAGAAAGTAAATGATCTCTTGATTTCAAAGAGGGCACTCTCAACCACTTTGTGCTCTGTGAGCAGCCACGCTTGACCACATGAGGCAAATACAAATAAAGGCTTGCCTAGGCGCACTGGGAGTGAGGCTAAACCACACTCTGAATGTGGGTTAACCACTCTACATATAGTATATGCCATTTAACAGACGCTTTTATCCAAAGTGACTTCGACTTACAGTAGTGAATGCATACATTCTTCAGTATATGTGGTCCCAATGGGAATCGAACCCACAACCTAAGCGTTGTCAACGCCATGCTCTACCAACTGAGCCACACAGAACCACATATGGCTAAACCACACCCATACAAGCACACAACGTTTAGTCTTTAAAGTGCAAAAGAGCACTCTGTGCTCTGTGGTCATAATAATTTGTTTATCTATAAAAACAATAATAATAATCAAAAAAATAAACCCACATACACAAAAAAAACTAAACACATTCATACAAAACGTGACCCATCTGTCAAAACACCACAGAGCATTTGTGATGTGGGAAAATGCTCGTGATATTCCGCAAGCCCAGAACAAACAGCTGGGGACTTGCAACTTTCAGCAGGAAACGTCAGACCCTCCGAGCTCGTGAGGCTTGCTTAACACGCCCAGGTGCAATAAAACATTTTCAATTTTATGTGCATCTGAAACTCGTAGCAACAGAGGGCGATGGGGGCCCCGGGTCCAGTGGGGGCCCTTAAAGTGCAATAAACAGCTTGGATGATGGGAAACACAGGACCAGGGGAATACTACACTCCCCCCCCCCCTAAGACTGTTGCAACATTATAACATGCCTAAAATCCAAGGAGTGCAATACTAGATGGAAAAAAGAAATTGGCAATAAAACACAAATGGAATATTTTAATCAGGGTGAATAAAATGCCATCCATATTTATGTTTGTTTCGTAAGACCGTTACACATTTCAGTGAAAGAGAAGATATTAATGAGGTGTCAGAGCCCAGTAGGGGTTGTGAAATGTGAGCCAAGAGCAATATTTCTCCCTGGAAGGCCCAAAGCAGTCATTTACTTTCCATTTGGAAAAGGTAAAAACCCAAACATCTGTGATAGTCTCCAGTGCTTCATTCGGGGAAACAAATCAAGCAGTGATTAATCTCACTGCTGTGGCAACCTTATTAAACAGATCTCCAGTCTAACACTGTATGAACTCCCCCTCCAGAAGTAGTGACTACCCAACCCCTTCCACCGGTACCTGAGCACAGACAAGACAGATGTGTGCGCACAACTCCCACACACAGACAGGCACGCAAGCACACACACACACACACACACACACACACACACACACACACACACACACACACACACACACACACACACACACACACACACACACACACACACACACACACACACACACACGCAAGCACACACACACACACACACACACACGTGCGCGCAAGCACACGCACGCACAGACATGCATGCATGTATGCACACCCAGACACATGCGCGCAAGCGCGCACGCACGCACACACACACCTGCCCTTGGTCAGTCGCTGGAGGAACTTCCAATAGGAGGGCCGGAGGTTCTGAACTTCCATAACCGCCTGGTGAGAAAGAAAGAAAGAAAAGAAGACCCTAATGTCAATCACAGCTGCTCTGACCTGTACAAGAGAATGTGTTCTCACTTCAACTCAATAAAGGTTAAATAAATAAAATAAATAAAATTCACGGACACACTAAAACACACAAACATAGCAAGTCAAATCTCACCCTCCTTGTGTAGAACATGCTGAGCTTAGGAGAGAACAAACGCTGGACAGAAAACACACTCCTGCTTTACAGCATGGCCCTGCACAGCAGACTCCTGCTTTACAGCATGGCCCTGCACAGCCCTGCACAGCAGAGACTCCTGCTTTGGCCCTGCACAGCAGACTGGCTTTACAACATGGCCCTGCACAGCAGACTCCTGCTTTACAACATGGCCCTGCACAGCAGACTCCTGCTTTACAACATGGCCCTGCACAGCAGACTCCTGCTTTACAACATGGCCCTGCACAGCAGACTCCTGCTTTACAACATGGCCCTGCACAGCAGACTCCTGCTTTACAACATGGCCCTGCACAGCACACTCCTGCTTTACAACATGGCCCTGCACAGCAGACTCCTGCTTTACAACATGGCCCTGCACAGCAGACTGGCCCTGCTTTACATGGCCCTGCACAGCAGACTGGGCCCTGCACAGCAGACTCCTGCTTTACAGCATGGCCCTGCACAGCCAGACTCCTGCTTTAGACTCCTTTACAACATGGCCCTGCACAGCAGACTCCTTACAACATGGCCCATGGCCCTGCACAGCAGACTCCTGCTTTACAACATGGCCCTGCACAGCAGACTCCTGCTTTACAACATGGCCCTGCACAGCAGACTGGCCCTGCACAGCAGACTCCTGCTTTACAACATGGCCCTGCACAGCAGACTCCTGCTTTACAACATGGCCCTGCACAGCAGACTCCTGCTTTACAACATGGCCCTGCACAGCAGACTCCTGCTTTACAACATGGCCCTGCACAGCAGACTCCTGCTTTACAACATGGCCCTGCACAGCAGACTCCTGCTTTACAACATGGCCCTGCACAGCAGACTCCTGCTTTACAACATGGCCCTGCACAGCAGACTCCTGCTTTACAACATGGCCCTGCACAGCAGACTCTTTACAACATGGCCCTTACAGCATGGCCCTGCTTTACAACATGCAGCACTCAGACTGCTGCTTTTACAACATGGCCCTGCACAGCAGACTCCTGCTTTACAACATGGCCCTGCACAGCAGACTCCTGCTTTACAACATGGCCCTGCACAGCAGACTCCTGCTTTACAACACTCCTGCTTTACAACATGGCCCTGCACAGCAGACTCCTGCTTTACAACATGGCCCTGCACAGCAGACTCCTGCTTTACAACATGGCCCTGCACAGCAGACTCCTGCTTTACAACATGGCCCTGCACAGCAGACTCCTGCTTTACAACATGGCCCTGCACAGCAGACTCCTGCTTTACAACATGGCCCTGCACAGCAGACTCCTGCTTTACAACATGGCCCTGCACAGCAGACTCCTGCTTTACAACATGGCCCTGCACAGCAGACTCCTGCTTTACAACATGGCCCTGCACAGCAGACTCCTGCTTTACAACATGGCCCTGCACAGCAGACTCCTGCTTTACAACATGGCCCTGCACAGCAGACTCCTGCTTTACAACATGGCCCTGCACAGCAGACTCCCTGCACAGCACACTTTTTACAACATGGCCCTGCACAGCAGACTCCTGCTTTACAACATGGCCCTGCACAGCAGACTCCTGCTTTACAACATGGCCCTGCACAGCAGACTCCTGCTTTACAACATGGCCCTGCACAGCAGACTCCTGCAGGAAAGCACAATGCTGCTTATTTTAGACATTATTTTGTCTAATTTAGTCAAATTTGTCTTATTTTGTGTGTGTGTGGAAGCAAGCAAATGAGAGAGAATCCGAGTGATGGCAAGCAAGATAGAGAGAAACAGAGAGGAGAAAAAGGAGGAAGAGAGAGTGGGAGTGAGTGGGACAGAGAGCGGAAAAGGGAGAGAGATAGAGAGGCCGAGAGAGAGGAGACCAGGTGGAAGTGAGAGACAAAGTGAGATAGCGATCAAAAGCAGGTGAGAGAGAGGGGGAGAGGGGGATGTAAAGCACTATAGGTGGTCGTTTCCATTGATGTGGCTCCTTTAAGCAGCTTTTTATTTATACATTTTCCCCCCAATCCATGTCAAATCCCCAGTTGTCTCTACTGATAGGCAGGTCAAAGCAGCTGTTTTGAACCACTGAAGCTCAAATGTGGACTACAGACACACATATCATAATAGAACTCTCCATTAACAGCAAAATCAAATAAAGACATATGATGAACAAGCGTCTTCATACTTCTGTAGCTGTGCCTAGCTAAAGATGAATAAATATAAAATACAGGCATAACCATTTGCTGCTGCCCTGTCCAACACCGAATCATTAAAATGCAAAAATGCGGCCTCATTACAAAGGGTTAACTTTTCTCTGTCTGGACACTAGAAGATAAGGGACAGCCACCAACTTAGTTTTCGAAAAAACATGTTATTGTCCTCTTTTTGCTGTGCTGACTATTTATCTCTGCGAAATTACGTCTGTTTTTGCTTTTTCTTTCAGTGAGCTGACTTTTTTGAGCTGACAACTATTTCTGAGTATTTTTTCCCTCCTTAAATGTTGTTTTACCATTTTTAAAATGCCATTATGTATCGCTCGCTTATTTCATGTTCTACTGCGCTAGTGTTATAAATACTTTATAACATACTTTATAGCACGCCGATACTGCAGCCCTCATTAAGCCTTAGCGCGGGGCCGCATCTCATTTACACGGATGTTAAAATGACCCCATCGTGCGCTGATTCACTCACTGAAGGACTACGCCGACACCAGCGTATAGACGCCTTCAGCTCCACTCATCTGCCACAGGATGCGGGGAAAAGTGAGAGTGACTAATCTACACAGTCAATAGCGTACAGTAACGGCTTGTGTCACATCCTCTCCTTTCTTACGGCCTGGAAGCAGATGGCGGTGGACACGGCGTAGATGATGGTGTCCGCCTGGGAGATGTAGGGAAAGCGTCCTGCCTCGATGCCTTTGAAGTACATGGTCTGCGGAACAGAGAGAGAGAACAGCGCTCTGGTTACACTAATGAGCGGTTTTTTTTTTTTTTAATCATGTGCCTAATTAGTGAGTGGGCGAAATGCTGCCATGCTCTAAAGAAGGAAAGCCTGGGTTCTGTAAAGATCTGAAGACGAACAATAAAAATGACACTTTGTTCCCAAGGAAACCTAGGTCTTTACCTCCACCAGCTTAGACGCCAGGTACATGGAGATAGTGGTGCTCTTGTAGAACATCATGGACATCCCAGCCAGGAAGCCTAGGGGTGCCATCAGACAGCACATGGAACGTAAGGAGACCAGGAATAGAAGCACATATGAAAAACGTATACAAGGACAATAAGGAAATACACCAAGCCTCCAAACATACAGTAGCACTTCGCAGGTCAAGAAAACGAGGTAGTAATCTAGTAAAAACGTGGTACTGCTCATCGTGGTTTTTCTGAAATCCCCTTCACTGCTCACCGTACCCTCAAAGGCGATGCCCCTCAAAGGTGTCCAATCCAGTGGGGAGTGAGGGAGCCACTGAAAGCACTACTGGAGGCCGAGAACCTAAACTGATTGTCTTGACCCTGTTTCTGCTCACTTTTCCACTGTTTTCCTATTCAACCAGGATAACCCATCCAGACCCCACTCCCTCATAGTTAAGTGACCTACGTTTGAGAAAACCTAACAAAGATTGGGTTACATTTTATTTATAGCCAGATTATTATAAGATTATTTTTATTCAACATTTTTGTTATGTTTGAAGTTACATTCCACACAATTTAAAACAAATTATAACCATGTTGGGGGGATGGGGGGGCAAGAATAAAAAAGTCCCACAAAGACTACAAAACTTTCATCAATATAAAATAATACACCCTTTACACGTAGGATTGAGTGTGTAAGACACGCACCACAAAATGCACAGCACCGGACCTAATTAAATGACTTAAGAAACCAGTCATTTTTATTTTTCAAAACTATTTCATGTGAATTGCATGAAATAATAATGCCATTATGCAACCAATAAAAATGAGTCAACTGCAAATGTGCCTTATTAAAATTGCAAGTAAAACAATCAATAAGGTTTTAGGTTCAGGGCATTAATCAAATAATAAAGTTCTCCTCCTCCTTTATTAGTACAGTAACTCACTGGCTGCCACAGTGGGAGAGGTATGATGTATAATGGTCTGTATAACTTTGACTAACAAATAAAGCCAAGCGTTACACTTTTCTTCGAGAACACAGTTTAGTGAGTTGAGCAGTCACAAAAACTAACTTGTGAAACTGTGCTCGCATTTAATTGCGGCTCAAAGTTAAGGACTCACGTTGCTTAAATCCAGAACAATGTCTTTAAGGTAAAACTCCAAAGAAAGGTGTCCGGGCGGCAGTGATGTGGCTGGGCCTTACCAGCGATGAGGGCGTGGAGCTCATCGGGTTCCGTAGCCACCGCAGGACACAGCTCGTCCCCTGGAGGAGAGGAGGTCAGCTGTAACGTGTGTCTGTTCTGTGTCCGGTGAACACTGATGACAGTGGGGGGAGGGGGTACTGCTGGAACAGAGGGGTGACTGCTCTAAGAATGAAGTCTGTTCTGTAACTACCCTCTGTGTCCGGTGAACACTAATGACAGTGGGGGGAGGGGGTACTGCTGGAACAGAGGGGTGACTGCTCTAAGAATGAAGGTGAGCTTTAGCGTTAGGGAGGGCTACGAGGGGCTACCTTGTAAATGCTGACGAAGGAGCCCAGGAACGCCCCCAGCTGGAAGTTCTCCTTGTTGTACAGCAGGGACAGCAGGCGGGAGGGTTTGGTGAAGACGTGCCGGAATGCTGAGGGGATCTTCAGACAGCACTGGATCAGGTAGCCCACACTGAACATCCGAATGAAGCCCTACGCACAGAGGCACATAAAACATGACACGCTTACACACAGACACATTTATATATACATTTATATTTATATATATATATATATATATATATACACACACACACACACACACACACACACACACACACGCACGCACACACACACACACACGCACACGCGCACATTTATACATGCACACAGGCCCACACAAGCCCGCACGCCCACACACCCACACAGTATCCCGACATAACACACATAAATAATACACACATGCCTGCACACATTAATAAACAAATCGACAATTACCATGTCTGTATAGAACCCTGGCAATCAACACATACATACAACACACACACAAAATAAAAATACATTCTCTCTCTCTCTCTCTACACACTGTTTGGTAGATTTGTTTGTGACAGAGTCACAAAACATAGTTTTAGCAAATGAAGTCAAAGCTGTGTTGGGCCATTTTTCCTGTGTAGGGAATAGGCAGTGTGTTTTTCGGGGTGGGGTGAGATGTATCCTCATGAGAAATGATAAGGGAATTCAGTGGGATATGTACTCCATACACATGGAAAGAGCCCCCGCCAACAGAATCCATCAGCCTCGTCCACAGCTGTGTGTGTGTGTGTGTGTGTGTGTGTGCATGAGTAAGAGAGAGTGTGTGTGAGTGTGTGTGAGTGTGTGTGTGTGTGTGTGTGTGTGTGTGTGTGTGTGTGTTAGTGTATGCACAGATAAAGCAAGTGGCTCTGCCCCTGAGACAATATCCGAGAGAAACTGCACTCAAACTGCTTCTTTACATTTTTCAATAATATGTACAGGATAAATCAAATGTACAGAGGGCAGACACTTTAAGACACATTTTAAGAGACCTGACAGAACTTATTACACTGCTATTATGTTAGCATAATAATAAATGCTATCTGAATCGATGAATAACTGCTGAAGGTTAGTCTCACTTTGATACAGTAGGAGATGCAGTTGTCTTCATAGTGTTTGCAACACCTATGCCTTGGTCCGCGTTTGCATCTGGAAGCAATAAACAAAGAGAAAGAACTGTCACTTGCCTTTCGCCTTGGCCAATCGACTTAAAATAAACATTCAATTCAGCACACAGTAAATTACAGGAAACTACATTTCTTTAAAGAACAAAACCCTGCCTTTGCATAGCCAACTGCAGTCAATCAGCCTTTGTGGGAAAAAAGTAAATAGTTGACAGGACATTAAGCACGAATGTTATCAGTGTAATTTACCTCCAGCAGCAAGCGACGGAAATGACAGAGCTACCCAGGAGACGTTAATAAAACATACAGAGTAAGGCCTTGAGTTCTCTTATTTTTACACCCAATGCATATTCACAGTATTAAACTGTGTGTGAAGGTGTGTGTGTGTGCGCACGCGTGTGTCCTTGTGTGTGCGTGTGTGCATATGTATGTGTGTGTGTGTGCGCATATGCGAGTGTGAATGTGTGTGTGTGTGTGTGTGCACACGTGTGAATGTGTGTGTGTGTGTGTATTTGTGTGTGTGTGTGTGTATTTGTGTGTACGTGCGCACATGTGTGAGTGTGAATGTGTGTGTATTTGTGTTCACGTGTGTGAATGTGTGTGTGTGTGTATTTGTGTGTGTGTGTGTGTGTGTATTTGTGTGTACGTGTGCACATGTGTGAGCGTGTGTTAAAGTGCACGGTCGCACAGCGGTTCAGAACACGTCTCACACAGATTCGAGCAGCCTCCGTGTCAGGGCAGTGATGGAGTTCCAGCTGACGCCAGGTCTGGCGCGGGGCTCTGGCTCGGCTCCGGCTCACGCTCCGGCTCGACCGCGGCCCTCTCTGAACCCCTGCCGTACACGTGCTCCGCCAGGAAGGAATGCGTTGGGATCTCTTCCTTCCCCACAATAAACCTGGAGCCCAGAGACAAACGCATTAGGCCCTGTGGGACTCTCAGCAGAATGGGGGTGTCAGACAGACCTGACGGATGAGTGTGTGGAAAGATGGGGCAGGGGTGGGGGGGTTACGGGGGTGGGGGGGGGGGGTGGTGAGGTGTGACCCGCCTGGGGGATAGAAGATAAGGAGAACTCCTAACACCTTGCCTGCTCTTATCTGACCTGCAGTGCCTGGCTCACCCCGTCTCTGTTTTTAAAAGGGCAGTGAAGCTGTGGGCATCTGCGCAAAGGCCCACAGTCAACGTTCTTTACGACCGAGAGGAGACCTGCTCAACCTCCGGCTAATGAACTCCGCTCTGTTAAAGGCGCTGATAAGAGATGCAGATGGAGCAAGACACTAAACTGCAGAGTGCAAACGGCATGTGTAAAAACCAGGGTGAGTCAGGACTCCTGTTTCAATCCTATCGCTCTGAGGCACTGCCTTCAAACAAAATGAACAAAAGTAGCGATAAGCTCATTATTTCTGCCATATTCACATTGATTTCATAACAATGACAGGTTTGTTCATTTTGTTTGCAATGGCTTGCATTACAATTCTTAAAATAATGTGTGCCGGTAACAGAGTAATAAAGGAGTAAACATTTTTTAGCTGGAGCACAGCACCAAGATATCCTGGAAATATATAAAAGTAAGACGCTATGGTACGATACATAAAATAACTTGTTCTGCAAATAATTACGGTGGTTCTAAAAATTGAAATGCAAATTATAATGTTATCACTTACTTGAGTGCTGAGAATGCAAATCCCTGAAGCCCATCTTTGCACCTTTAAAAGTAAAACCCCACAAGCATTCAGTATAAATATCACCAAACTATGAATATGAATGAATCTCAGAATAACACAACATATGTTCTTAGAGATGTATGTTGGCACATTCAACAAAATGAAGATAAGAGTCTACAGGATTACTATACAAACTAGAAATAAAATAGTTGTACAGATACGTTATCTTCAGTGTTGTCTTTGTTCAGTTTTTGTAATAAAAGTACAGTACCTATACTCCACCACTTCCACAGCCAGTTAGTGTTCATGTGTTTAACCAGTAGATGGCGCTGTCACGCTAAACAGCATTATACCAAAAACACAGGGATTTAAAAAATAACTTCAACAAATGGCTTGAGGGAATTGTATATATTTATTCAGATGGAATACCCCGCACGCACACACACACACACACACACACACACACACACACACACACACACACACACACACACACACACACACACACACAAAGAGGAAAAGCTCAAATCACTGGGCTGAAGCCACCCTCTATTATTCACATAAGCAAAATATCTGACCTGTGTGTTCCACAGTGGTACGGCGGGAAATGCTGTGTGCGGGGGGGGGTCAATAAAATCTATGAGTATGAGGGGCAGCATATACACTGTGAGGGTTACTGTCACCTTCCAGAGATCTTCAAATTATTCAATAATAATTAAGCTAATAATTAATAATATCAAGCTTCATTTGGATTTCAGATCTACATAGAATCATAAAGTGATGTCTTTTTTCTTGAAGAATAAATCCTGTACATTCAGTATGTGCCCTAAAAGAGCAAACAAAGAACAAAAAAAAGGCCCTAGACTTTCTCTCCGTCCGTCTGCGTCGGTGTGAGACAGTCGCTCGGAAACGTGGACGGGCTATTTGTTTTTCTGTCGGCGGGATAGAGTTACCGTGTTTATCGAAAAAGAGTGAGTCTGGGTTTCCGTCTGTTTAAAAGCACTTAACTCTGAGTAAACCCAAAGGCCGCGGCAGGCCGGGGCAGTGGCGAGGAGGGCGGAGAGCCCCTCGCTCCGATGAATCTTCCTGGCTGTCTGTCGGCCTCCTGCACTCCCTGAGTGTTTACATTAAACAGCACTATCACGCAAGCCTAGTTAGTCTACAGGAATTCAACTCCCCCACCAGCCTTACCCAAATAAACAGAGGGGGGGGGAGGAGATGACCATCTCCTAACCCAGGTAGACACGCACCACATGTCAGGCCTTTATTTGAACATAAACACAGCAAATGAAGCGGTCTCTTGCAAATCGGCGATGGAGAGACTCCAAAGCGCGGGGCCGGAGAGGGTCGGAGCGGGAGCCGGGGCCCGGACTCAAAGGGGAACCGCCTGACTGTTCCGCCCGTTCAGGCTGAGAATCGCGGATTTGGCGCGCACATAGCTGAGGTGCCAAATCCATGACCGCCGGCTACACTTGCGTTCCGCATGCTTGTGCTGTAGATGTGCCGGAAGGGAAAGCGTTCACTCAAGGTTTCGGCCGCGCCAAAAATGGGAGAAAACCCCCCCAACGCATTTTCTGATATTATCGTTTGTGCATGAATTCAATATTATTCCAAGAACTTACTAGGGGGAGTATTGCATTCAGATGGAATAGATATCCCATGCACTTCTATTTAAAAAGTTTTTAAAAAAACGATCTCACTACCTCTATTAAACTATTTACCACGATTGAATAGCTATGGTATAATTTTATTATCAGAGTTATGAATGTCAACGGAATTAGCTCAGGGACACGATAAAGGCTGCTCTCGCAGACAAAGGACCAATTCAAGAGAAATATTGCCATGGTCTGGTCACTGCATTCCAAAGCCATTTCTACAAACCAAAACATGGTCGAAGTAATAACACTAACAAAAGAAAACAAGCAGGCTCACAGTGTTGCGTCTGAAAGCAGAGGCTCCAGACTAAATAGCGAACGGGTGTGGTTCGTTACACAAGAATGCATGGTTTCAAACGGTATCTGAATCAGTAGAAAAGGGGAACAAGTCCGCAGATTCACCCTTTCAACTCAACTTCAACTTGTCTTAACACACGCACAGCATCATCTGGGCACGTTGCACGTATCCAGCAAGAGCAATCCCGGCTTGCCCTTCAGAGAAAGAGGTTGACCCCCTGCATTGACCAAAGTGGAACTGTTCAAATTGGAACTGTTCAAAGATGATTTGGGGAAAGACCAAACAGGTTTTGCCTTGAATGGTTTTCCCAGTTAAGTTCTTTCAGAGGTTAATAATTTCCTGTGATAAGTAATTAAGCAATCTTGTGTGCAACTAATTGTACACACATTGCCACCGTTAAGCCTCCTGCGGCTCTCGTGATATGAACTTACCGTATCGTGTAGTAATAATAATAACGACAGCGAGGGTTATAAACAAAGGCTGCGAGTGCCAAGCATACTGTACATGCTGATCAGCAGCGAGTGAAAGATCAGGCCACTTAAAGATGTTTGATGGATGCTGAGACGATGTGGTGTTGGAAACTGTTAGGCCCTGGGTCAGGCTAGGATTACAGCCGATCCCAACATCAAACAGTCGGGCCCATGAGGGTCCTGTCATCTTGGAAACCGGAGGAGCTTCAGATAAGAGCCATACCTCCTTGCCTTTATTAATAGCCTCGGCGAAGAGGGCGTCCTGTGCTACACGCCCTTCCTTATGATTCAACGTCAAAGTGAAAGACCTAGCCTCAAAGCGCCCTGTTCGATCCAGGGCTTTCGAATGAGTCTTATGAGCTATTCCAACATATTTTCCTCACTGGAAGTGACATGAGATATTGTGTTCCACTTCTAATTCTGTGTGAAGGCCAGCACCCACACAGAGAGGGAGAGGTTATCTGTCACACCCGGCATTATATAAATCTCTCCCTTCTGTTCGCATATAGAGGAAATGTAATCGTTGGTATTGCTGTACTCAAATCAATAATCAGGCTGGCAAACATTTAAATGGCATACAATTCTGTAAGAAACACCTTCACACTCTTATGAAATGACAAGCATTCATTTTGAACTTTTGAAGTTCAAATAATAGTTGTTGAAAATAAGAATAAGCTACAATGTACACCCACAAAATGAACGGTACCAAACTATGTGCAAAATTTGGCAAAAAAAACCAACAACGACAAACAAAAACCATCGTCTTAATAATCGTATCAGTCAGACCGTAACTGTTATTCACACACAATTTAACCTTCCAAACAGGGTTCTGAGCAGAATCGCCCCCAGTAACCTCCACAAAAGTCACAGTCTGTGACAGCTGCGGGTGGAGTAGCAGCACAATTCCTGTGCAACTTAGGGGCTGCTTATCCAGCCTGTCCACAAACCTCTCGCACCCTGACGGAAGGGTGGGGGTGGGCGAAGGAAATAGCCTGACCTTGAAATTCAAGACCGGGGGAAAAATCGCAAGGCTTCAACTGGAGGGCTTGCGGGAGTCTTATTTGCACCGGGCAATGGCTCTGTTCTTTAATCTTCCGCTCCTCTTCGAACCCGTAACCCAAAACCTAAGTGCTGTGAAATTGATCCGTGACTATATTTACGCACCCTGACGCGAACAGAAATAAGGGCCTCGCTCGCTGCTACTCGTCTTTGGACCGCGTCGATGTAGCAGGTGTCGGTGGGGGGTTCAGCCGCCACCCCCTACCCCCGGCCCCCCCATCCCATGCTCCGTCTTGTGAGAGAAACGTATAACCCATGGGATTTGGGGGGCTACGCCATCCCAGCCAACGAGATAACGGATACCTGAACTCACAGAAGGTCAATCTGAAAATCACTGACAGCAATCAGGGGGGCCTTTGATCATTTTACCCGCGCCTTCAAAAATAGCAAATGCAGGACAGTAATGCTGGATGCTTTCTGTCCCGTGTATCCAGTTCAAAACGCTTTCCAGGGAATGCAGGAAGCGGCCGTATCAGTAATAGTTTCTATAACACTTTTGGCAGCGGCGGCATGTGATTAAACAGAGTTCTGCCTGAGGCCCTGTCTAAATTCCACAGGTTTCGCTTGACCGTACATTTTCGCATATCAAACCCAACATATAAACTGTGTCATATTCAATATTAAATATAGCAATTTGCCTTAGCAAAATGTAAGAACCAATCAAAACTTCACATCCAAGTCACTTAATAGAGTGATACGTTTCAGTCTAAAATGAGACAAATGAGTTCCTTAAAGTTAACATAGGCACAAACAACCAAAGCTCACATAACTAACTTCTACGACATGCATTTGTGGATGGTACTAAGCAACAGTAGTATCGGTCATTATCCATTGCTAACTGAGCTGGAACAAATGGCCCAAACGTCCATGTAAAAAAATGCTAAAGCGCCCTGCAGTAAGGAGCCGGGGGTCCAGAGCGTGCTCTGCATCACGGGCCCCCTCAGCACCTCCTCCGTCCTCAAACAGGTGCGGCACCCGAAATAAAGTCGGGAGGAGAGCCGGAGAGGTAAAGTCCTGAGGCTGGTGTGCGAGAATCCGCCCGGGACCCCTGACCTCGAAAACTGATCCCCGCTCCATCTGTCACAAACGCCCCGCTGAAGGAATGCACTTTGTTTACAGTTCAGCCGGGCCTAGCGACACGCATCCCATCCCACCCCCCCCAACCCCCAGCGCACATAAGCGTGTGCGTTTCCTGCCGGAGGACTCAGTAACAGAAAAGCTCGTCATTCCCTGGATCAGAGTACAAAAAGTCTTTAGTACGCCGGGAAATAAGCTCAACTAATGCACTCCTACGTCCCCAAGCACTCAGGGCGCCCTGAAATACATCACGGAAGGACAAGTCGACAACAACGTTTCACAACACCATGAATGAGGAAAAAATACGCCAAATTAGTCTAAATGAGTTTAATTAGCCGTGCTGCAATTGAAGAAAGCAGTTCCCTGGAATGATGAGGGGAACCACCCAAACTCCCGTGCCACTAGGTAGTTTAGGCACAATCATGTCATCTGCCAAAACCCACATGATAAGGGCCGCTGAAACCATCTCCTCAAAATGGAGTCAGACTGAGAGAAGCCGCAATAAGCGGTTAGACCCCCGTGCAGACATCTTTCTCTTCTGTTTACGAAAGACACGAAAAAAACGGAACCCAGCTCCTGTCAAAATAAATACGTGAGAATTATGAATGAGTCCAAACATCGCACGTGGCGGATACGGTCCTTCTCGTTGGGGTGGGGTGGGGTGGGGTGGGGGCCTAACATCTGTTCAACAGCATGCTGCTGCGCAGGCGGGAGCCAGAAGGAGGACTTTTAATCAAACAGACACTTCCTAAATGCCAGGCCGCCATAGGCTCTGCTTTCGCTTCCACTGATCTGGAGCTGAAACATGTCTAAACAAATCAACGAGCCGGACGGACAACGGGACACCGGAATGTGTGTGCGCGTGTGTGTGTGTATACGTGTGTGATTTGTTTGGAGTGTCAGCGTGTGTGTGTGTGTGTGTCTGTGATTTGTTTGGAGTGTCAGCGTGCGTGTGTGTGTGTGTGTGTGTGTGTGTGTGTGTGTGTGTGTGTGTGTGTGTGTGTGCGCGCGTGTGTGTTGAGCAGCGGGACGGCGGAGGCCGAGCGTGTCGGTGCTCATGTGTGGCTTGTCGGGAGGAGGTCTGTCGTCGGTCGAGAGCCATCGAGATGAATGAACGGAACGGTGTCTGTGACGGAACACAGCTGTCGATCACCTGCTGATCGGCTGTGCGGAGGTCGGCCATGGATGCCTTAGTGCCTAAGGAGAAAAGACGCATGCGCAGCGATGCACTTGACTGCATGATGCACACAGAGCCCTAGCATGGCATTGCCAAGTGAATCCCAGTAAGAAGGTTCAGAGAAGGGCATGTACGTTTCCATACCTTGAACAGGCCGTATCTTTGCACCCAATACATTTTTAAAGGAAATTTTGTTTCAGATTTTTCTCCCATTTTGGTATCCAATTACACCCACTATTTTCATGTCAATCCCCCCCTCGTAGTATGAGTTCGCTGCCGGCGCCCCAGAGCCACTCCTGTGCGCAGCGAACATCCTGTCGGCTTCCCTCCCCCCTCCCTGGGGCGGACAGCCATTTGGCACCCCGGTGGCACTCCTGGCCAGAGCCGACTGTGGCACGACTGGGAATGGAACCCCGGTCGCCGTGGCCAGCTCACCCCAGACATTTTGGAGTAAATATCGTAAGCAAGCAAGCATGCTCCATATTCCCTGGTTTTGGGGATAATCTGTTCACATGCAAGGAGTAAAGAAACCTTTTGTTTATGAGCTCGAAGGTTTATTCTGGGCCTGCTTGCAGTGTCGAACTTTGAACGCTGACAAAATTTTGCATTGCACATTTGGAAACAGATCCTCAGATTTGCACATGCTCAGTGTATCTAGCGGCCAGTTTTACTGTAAGACATCGGTCTTGCTGGAGTCAACCTTGATGAAAAGGCCAGGTCTCAGTGCGTGGCCATTGAGGGAACAGAATGATTGCTGTCTCCTTATTAAAAAGGCCTGAAAAAAATGAACGAGGGAGCGAATGACAAGCCGTGCTGTGAAAATCCTAGTTTCAGGTTTCATAAGGCGATTGGCTAAAGCCCACACAGAGTAGGGCACATGCTCGAGGCTGCTGAAGAGACACAGTGTTCAACGGCCAGGCGTTCAGAAAATATTTTGAGCTCCTGTCTGACTCTAGACAAAAAAAAAAATGCAAACCACGTTGAGCTTTGTTGAATGTAAACGCCATGTTCCAAAGCAAAACAGTGTCTACGCCGAAACCAGGAACAAATAACCAGAGGAAAGCGGCTGTGGTTTGTTTGCAGAAAGAGGTCATGAAAGCACACGACCATTAAACAATGTCAGCCAGGAATTTGTACAGGACTCAGGACTTTTGACATTTTCTCATTCCCCTTCCAACTCTCTTCCAACTCTCTTACACACATTAGCTATAGGTTTGGGTGAATGATAACATTGATTCAGAATAGACACATACTCATACATGGAAGAATCAAATCAAATCAAATCAAATGTATTTGTATAGCGCAAATAGAATTGTCACAAAACACTTAACAGAGGGGGAACCCAGGCCTAGACCCCCCCAAAAGCAAGCCTAAAGTCAACAGTGGCAAAGAAAAACTCCCTTGGTAGGGAGAAACCTTGGGAGGAACCAGACTAAAAAGGGGGGGAGCCCATCCTCTTCTGGCCAGCACAGGGAATGTCCAAAAAAGACCATATCATGGTCAGTCCAAGGTGGCTCAGGGCTGAAGAACCCTCTGGGCTGTGGAGCGTCTACAATGCTTGGCTAGAAGTGAACTGGGAGCAGTTGATTGTTAATCAACTCTAAAGTGAGATTTAGCCAATTGGTTATGATTTGTCTGTTTCACCCATAAAAGAAAATGAACAGACAATAAACAAGCAGCGGAGAACTATAATCGCCAAGATACTCAAGGACCCCCCGAAAAATGTCTGAGCCCACCAATGGGATTGGTCTCACTGTGTGTGTGTTCATATGGGACCACAGAGAGTGGGGACACTTACTGCAGGGGGCTGGGGGATGTACTGTAGAATTCAGAAGCCAAACATGGGGGAAAGAGGAAAGGACTGTTTGTTTGGGGGGCGGGGGGGGGCGCTGGCTTCTCCTCCTCCAAATCAGGCACGATGCCTAATACAAATACACAGAGACATATTCCCCGGGATCCAGCTCATGTGTACCCACTGTGAAAAATGTTACAGGATAAATATTTGAATCTCTGCGGTTTTTTGCTGCAGTTACTCGCTCTGTTATAACACGTGCGCTTGTAAACTCGCAGCGGGGCACACTGGAGCGCACGTTCGTCAGCCCTCCGTTTAAATAAACAGTGACATACATACTTCATTAATGCCATATTTGTTATTACATATTTGATTTGCCGTGAAATAATACTTTGAGCCTTTTGACATTTCGCACGGTACCTGCGGGCGACGGGGGTGGGGGCGTCATGGATTCGGGAGATGTACTGCTGTTCGGGGGGGGTGAGTTGGCTGAATAAGCAGCGCTCGCGACTTGTGTGTGGAGGAGCTCGTCTCGGGGCGGGCGGGCGGGTGTCTACGGCCGGAGCGCACGGAAACTCCACTCGGCAGAGCGCGGACTCAGCCCCGGATGACCTCGCACCCTTCCCCGAACGCTTCGCCAAAAAAAAATAATCCCACCATCACTCCGCAGAGACGAGCGAGAGGAATTAGCCGGCCCGGCGTGTCTCCACTGCCAACTTCCCAAGGACAATTTATCGCAATTCCATCTCTTCCCCCAACAGGGGAATGCATATGAGGAGGAACGCTGCTCGCAACAAAGAGTGGCTGGGCTTGCCAGAACTAAAACAGCAGTTCTTGTGATTAATCAAGATGTATATTCTCTTAAGTGTAATGCTAGGCGATTGTTAGATTCTGTTTACTCTCAGCAGCCAAAAAACCTCAAGGTTCCATCCAGAGCTTGATTTCCCCTTTATTGTCCCTCATTTTACCTTGCCATGACTCTCACGCTCCAAGGTTCACTCACACACACACACACACACACGCGCATACACATGTACACACTCACACACACACACTCACACACACACACAGACACACACAGACACACTTTTTTAAATGTCTTTGCTAACGTGTTAGGCTATCTGAATGCTGTGTGCCCTTTTCGACAGCGACTTCACAAGGTGACGAAAGTGCCCGTCAAAAAATGCACTTGGGCATTGAGATAACTGTCTGACTTCAAGGCCTAACAGTTTTAATTGTGCAGATGTTTATCTAAATGCACACTTCCGCAGGAGGACTGAACAGAATATGCTATTGTTTGCACTTTTGTCTCGCATCTAAGAGCGCAACTGTGAAAAGAAAAAATCAGTCTGAGAAGCATGGCATAAAACTGGCCAGTGCATTTGAAGCCAAATTAACGTTCTATCTGCGGAGCGTAAGTGATTTGGTTAAGCTTTACTGAAAGAGAACCTCATGCCTTCAAATCTGTCACATCTGATTCTAAAGAACCAGTGAGCTCTGAGCAGTGGAACATTCAGTAATAACTGATAAACTGCCAGTACAAGGTTTCAATATTGTGGAATATGATTGAGTTTGTCTCTCAGTCGCCACAAATGGGTATGAGGATCACATGGAGCCAATCACGTGCCTGGGAAGGTGTTATGCAGGCCACAGTACCGTCAGTGTCTTTGAAATAAATAAAACCATCACAGCCAGTATTCAATGTTGATTACTGCTAGCATAATTTCCTGCAATTATGAGCCAGTGTCTCACTGTGTGAGGGAGAACAAAGTGTGTGGAGCGCAAACAGTGCTGTGCTGAGGTTAAAAAGTTACGGCAGGCCTCCCACGTGGTTTCAACGTCCAACACTGGCTACGGCAAACGGGGTTCGATTCCCCGGTCCGCGCCAGAGTCGGCTCTGGCTGGGAGTGCCACCGGGGGCGGCGATTGGCTGTCCGCCCCAGGAGAGGGGAGGGAAGCCAACATGATGTTCGCTGCGCACAGGAGTGGTCCTGGGGTGCCGGAGGGTGGGTGCAGTGACCGAAAGGGTCAGAAAGTCAGCGTTGGCCCGTGTTGCTTTACACCCGGGTAATCCGTACATGGCGGGAAGACTCCTCCCCAGAACCGCCGCTCCGTTCGCCTCAAGCGGCTTGGGTTGCCACTGGGCCAGATGGCGTTTTGCAGCACGCAGGGCTCCATTTACAACAGCAGGGCCTGCAGGACGCGACTGCCCCCCGCCTATCTCGGCGGTTTTAGCTGAAACCCAAACGCCCAGCGTGGGACGTGCAGCCGCTCGAGCTGCGAGTCAGAGGAGCGAGATGGAGCGCTCTGTCAGCGCCGGGACGTGACTGGAGACAGCAACACGCTCTCTGCTCCAAGCCACGGGGGGGGGGGGGCACCTCCTACAGAGTCCTCAGAGTCTGTCTGAGGGGGAAACAGAGTTTCATTTCTCACACTCCACCCCCTCCCTACCTAAATCCCTCCACCTCCCTCTACTGTTATTTCTCTGGACGCTCGAATGCCACCGGCTGAACGCTTTTCACGGCTGTGACCGGAGACACACGAGAACCCCGTGTGAGCGATGGATCCGCGCCGCACGGACGATGGGACGGCGATCCCACGGGAAGGAGGAAAAGCAGAGGAGTGGACCGTCAGTCTCCCCCCCCCCAACCCCTGCAAAAAAAAAAAAAAAAAAAAAACAGCAGTGGGGAAAAAAAACATTGAAAAATAACCTGTAAAAACATATGACACATCCGACCGCTCTTCTGCAAGGCCCTGTAGCATGCACAGATTCATTCCAGAAGCTTGCTTCATGCTGAAGGCATTCCACTGCAAAGTGAAGGCAGGGCGATAAGCTGACCCCCCTCGCCACCCCCTCCGCTCCCCCACCGCCCCAGCTGCCTCTCCGGGTCTCCTGTGTTTTGTGCGAAACACTCAGTCATCCCGTAGAATAACATCTCCCTGGCAGACAGAGGATTCCGGCTCCCATGCATGTGCTGAAACGCGGCCTCGTCTGGACTCCCGGCGAATTTGGCCGAAACCCGAGCTCATCCCCCCCCCCCCTCCTCGACTTTAATTTGTCATCAGCTCTGAAGCGTGGCCAAGGCAAACAGCCAGCATCACGCAGCTAAATGCCACATTTCAGACTTGACTGTCAGCTCGGCCGGCGGACGGGGATGCGTGACGATCTCTCGCGGGCTACCGCTGCGCCGGCCCAGTCGATACCTCGAGCGGGAATCCACCCCAGAGGGGGATCCACCCGCTTGTGCGCTCCTGACTTCAGTCAGACGAGAACAACAGCAGCACATCTGAAACGACGGCTCGGCCACAGTTTATATCCATCTTTCCAATCGTGCGCGGCCCTGCTGCTTGTTCTCATCACCGGTGGAAACACTGCATTAAAATGATAAGGCGCACGCACGCGGGCAGTGACGGCTGCAACCCCCGTTATTCAGGATCTTATGAAGCAACGGCAAATCAGGATCCGTGGAGGTGTCTTTCCCCCTTGAACGTTGAGATGACGGGCTCTGGCCTGAAAAAGAACGAGGCCTGTTTTCTTTAAGAAACACATATTTTCACACGTACAAGTACTTAAAATAAAAAAATAAAAAAACTTGGCTGCTAAATTGATTAACCTCGAGTGTGACCCCTACAGAAATACTCCCCCAGAATAACGGGAGACACAACGCCGAAAAGAAAAAAGAAGCAAATGATTAATTACCATGGCCAGTTAGTACTCCCTGTGCAGAAAAATATGCGTTATTTATTTCTTGTGCGGTCAAGCCAGGGTTCACGTCTATCTGAGCCTGGGGAGTTTCAGCTTGGTAAACATCGGGGGAAGACTAGGGAGGGGGAGAGGGGGAGGAGGTATGCCCCTGCCACACGTATGTCTCTTTCACGCCCGCATCCCAAACAGGGGGCCCCTTCCGGCACTCCGCCGACGCCACTGAGGAGGCCCAGATACGAGCCCTGACATCTGGCGTCGCCCCCAAGTTGTTGTCCTACGCGGTTAGGGCGCTGCTATGTGGCCTTCTCAAACCAAGACATGTCCCCCAACCCCCCTCCCTCGCAGTGTACTTACACACAGCCCACAATCAAGGCAAGCATTAGGTGCTTAATGTGTTTATTTGAAAAGATTTCCCAGACAAATTTGAAAAAGCCAACTTTCTCCCCCTACTATATTCCGTGTACTTTTTTTTTTTTTTTTATCGTAAAAACACCCAGCCCCCACCGCAATTCCTCCCGTTTTTATAGGCAAAAAGACAGGCACGAGGATCGCTGCCCCATCGCACGACGGCGCTTCTGAAGTGCCCGGTTTCAAGTTCGCCGCTCCGTGGGCTCGGCTCTCTCCTGCCATTGAACCCGGGGGCCGGCTGACAAGGTATTCACCCCCGTGATGGATGGAGCGATTACCCAGAGTCAAGGGTGGGCCCGGAAACAAGGCAAAGCAGCTATTTTAAGCCAGGCACCTGTCGGAGGAGCTCGTGGCAGGAGCGAGGTGAACCTAAGAGTGCACGAGTACACTTGCTGTAGTCCGGGACATCTGTGTAGGATGCAAGCTTACTGGCAGGAGGGCCAGAGGCCTGGTACATCTCACAGACACATATTTACTCTATACTGGTAGGTTCTGGCCAAGAGCCATGCTCTGCCATTAAAAACAAAGGTAATCTGACAAGCAGAAGAGCCCACGTGCCTTTGAATAAACGCCTGAAGATCCATTCAAGCAATGTGGAGAGTGTGAAAACACTAAGCCTGAAAGAGACCCTTTGAGGGAAGAGATATTTTGAGTTTCACATTTTATATTTTAAAAGATAAGGAATCCTTGCGTGAAGAAATGCTCTTTTGGAAGCTTGTGACACCATGGTGAAATCAGCGCATTATGCTGGAAAGCTGGAGGGGTTGTGCAACTTTCTGGAGTCTCTGCACTTCTCCGCACATGTTCTTCTTTAACGTTCCTTCACCACTTGTCCATAAAAAGGCAAAAATAACAGTAAAAATACATTTTTTCATTTTTTTAAATGTTATTTTAAAAAACTTGAAACGCCCATACAGGATGATTGGTGGTAATAGTGTGGGCTGGCTCTAGTCCTGGCTGGAACTACCTTGGATCCAAGTGACTTTCATCTCCCTTCTCACGGCACAGCTAACCTGGGCCGTTGGCTGATCTCTCTCCCTGTCCCTGTCCCTGTCCCTGTCCCTTCACCAGTAGGTGGCGTAATAGGAGATGTAAGCAGGGCAGAACCACGCCAGGGAGTTTCTCAAACTTTGTGCCTTTTGGGGGGGTAGGAGATCAAAGCCACCCAGTGGGTAGTCAGGGCCACCTCACGCTCTAATTGGCCAGTCAGTAACAGCAGCCCTTTGCCAATCATGGAATGGAGCTAAACACGGGCAGAAATTAGAATTTTCCTCCACAGTAAAAAAGCTTCAAATAACAGCTGTGGTCAGCCTTACACCTGTGCCTGCCTTGCCTTTCCACCCACACAAATCCCCCCCAATCGCACGCAGGTACACACATGTACACACATACACGCACAGACAATGTGTGCCAAAGCTCACTCAACTTGACATGCAAATGGGAATACAAAAAAGAGCAACACAAATACAACACCCAAATTTCAGGTAGCGTGTCTGCACGTGCACACACATGCGCACGCACACACCCCTGCACATACATGGGCACAATCACACACCCCTGCACATACACGGGCACAATCACACACCCAAACATGCACATGAGACCACGGGTGAGGACAAACGCCTCATTCTCTCATCCATGAGAATCGGAGAGAACTTAATTTTTCTGACCCCACTTCTCTATCCCTCTATCCCCCCCCCACCTCTCCCTCTCCTTTCTGCTTCGTGTTTCCAGATGACAGGAACATGATGAACAGCCAAACCTCCGGCACTTCAATGGGCCGGTGACAATGGAGGCCCGTGAGTGACAGGTGGAGCTAGCCAGAGGGAGGGGACCCTCTCTTCCTTTCCACCGCGGGACGCCTGTGGAAACCAGAGCTCTTAAAAGGCTCTCGGGTTTCGGGACCCGAACACCTCTCCCAGGTGAGCACCTTTCCCCCGTGGGCTGCTGACCAATCCCGGGCCTGTAACCGACACCTGGCGTGGAAGCGCTTCACACACACGGCCGCGCTGATGTCATTCCTGTGGCATCGGAAGAGATGACTTCTCATCCTCCACAAGCAACTCCCCAAGGCCTTTACTTTCTCTGTCTCTCTCCCTCACTTGTTGTCCCGTTTCCTCTAATCTTGGCCTAGTCTATTCTGCAGTGACATAGAACCTTTGAGTTCCATTTTATGTTTGTTTTTTTACTGAATTTTTTTGGTTCTGTGGTTCTGTGTGGCTCAGCGGGTAGAGCACGGCGTTGGCAACGCTTAGATTGTCGGTTCAATTCCCATTGGGACCACATATACTAAAAATGTATGCATTGACTGCTGTAAGTCGCTTTGGATAAAAGTGTCGGCTAAATGGCATATATTATTATATTATCTTCCGCCCCAGAGAGGGCGGAAGAGAGCAGGTCCCCCGGTCTCCCGTCGCCGTGACGCATGGCACATCGCTGAAGCTCTCGGGTCAGGTGCCGGGATTCAGAGGCGAGCAACTTGCAGTTTGTGCGTTTGGAAAAGCAACCCAGAGATTTCCATTAAAAAATGTACGTCGTTTTGAGGAAATGACCCTGCTTTCCTCAATGCGATTAAGACTGTAGCGCCAGCCCTCCTAATTAATATAACCAGAGTCACACTTTTGGATTGGCATCTGCCCCACCCACACCCCCTACGCCCCATTGCTTTGTTCACTTCTCTGTCACAAGACTCTAGTCTCACATTTGGCTCGCTGCACCATGAAAATCTAATTTCACACACATGTCGCCAACAAGGAGGAGAGAGTGGCCCAATCTTATTTACGGCGCTGGAAACCTCAAATCCAAACCTTGTGATCTTTTTAACAGAGCGTATCATTTCTTACCGTCCCCTGAAATCCCATCTCCAAAAGTTTGACGCCCTCCGTGACATGGCAACGATATCGCCTCATTTCTGAGCGCGAGGGTTGGTTCAGGTCGGGACGTGGTTTGTTCTGAATTGATCGTGAGCGCCTGTGTCTTCTTCAACCTCTTTATATTTCTCTTTCACACTTCTGCGTTCCACTTGGTTGCGCATTCACGGTGTGTCTAAGTCCCGATTTCATCATGCTAGGTTTTTCCCCCGAAAGAATTTCTAAGATCTAACAAGCATTCGAGAAAGTAGAAAGCAACTTCTGTAAAATGTGTTTGCGCATTTCATAAAGGAAGCTAACTCAAATAAGCCACATTACAATCACAGGCATATGACATCACCTCTTCACCTGCTCCACGTTTAATCCAGTTCACTTATTTACGGTCTCCCGACTGAGTGCTCACCCCAATCTGAACATTACCCCTCTGCAATTACTGACAGCATCAACTGAAACTACACTACAGTTAAAACATTTTCCACGGTTCTATGGTTACTCATTTAACCATGGTTTACCCCACAGGCCTTAATGAGGTAATATTTGGCACAGGTTGCGAGTGAAGACAGAATGAAAGCAGTCCTTCAAAAATACATATAGACATGCTTATCATTATTGCCATTAGGAAATATGAGAAGACAAAACTTTTCCCAGACACTTATCGTTCATTGATGGCATTTCAGAAAGCACACCCTGAATTTTCAAAACAAATGATGTATTCTATAGACTAGGGAACCCGTTTGCATGAATAAGGCACGGCGCTTGTATTCAATGCTTTCAGCACACGGTGTTCCACATGAGTAACTGCGTTCGGTTTCCGTCTGTGCGAAGAACGCTCACACTTAGCTCCACGCATCTGCGTTCAGAGAAAAAGAGAAAGACAGAGAGATGGAGAGGTGGAGTGAGACAGGAAAACACTGGGAGAGATAATAGGGATGAGGTAAAAAGCAGGAGTGGGCTTTGATCTTTGGGAGAAAGGTGAGAGGCGGCGGGAAGGGAAATCATGTGCTGTGTGGATTTTGGACAGCCTCGGCCTGCGCACACTATCACAAAGAGCAGCATAATTAGAGGAAACCAAATCGCTCCCAAATAACGTGAGCAGCACACAAAGAGGAGCAGGCCGGCTGCACAGCACCCACAAGGACTGCCACCTGCTGAGTGCAGGAATGGAGGAGGGGAGAGGACACACTGAACACGCACACGCACACACACACACACACACACACACACGAACACACACTGAACACACACTGAACACACACACACACACACACACACACACACACACACACACACACACACACACACACACACACACACACAGCATGTTTACCGCTCAGGCCTGCTGAGAGGAAGAGTGGGCACTGAGCGGTTGACAGATAATCTATGGTGAATCAAAGTAGGATATTACACTCTGGATTCCCATTTTCTCACTCCAAAAGAGAGGGACTGATAGCCCGGACGTGTTATCACTGCTGAACAAAACAATAAACACTTTCAACAGCTCCCACAGGACGACAGATAAGAGCTCAAGCGCCAGTTCTGAGGCACGACGATGGTGAGGCCAAGACAAACCAGCTCAGTTCTGCTGTGGATGCTGTCCCCTGGACTCACTGCTGTCTCCTCCTCCACTTTCAATCTTATAGGCTAACAGGGCCGCCACTCAAATTGTGATAGACTAATGAGTTAGGGAGGACATAGTCTCAGCCCTCAGATACCTTAGAGAAGACCTTGATCGGGCCAGGTAACCACGTTTTCACCGAATATTGCCACAATATTCTTTCAAACACACATTTTACTGTTAGGCTGTGTTGGTTTCAGGTTCTGAGGTTTGAGGCGTTAATGCTGTGATTTCAGTCAAATGCGGATCGGCCCAAAGGTCAAATATTGCCTCCACGATCAGACATACGTTAAGGCTTATGCTGTAGAATGCATTGTATAATATTGGTACGTGTGGCACATAGGAATGCCATTAGCCTACATACAAATATAGACACTTTGATTATAGGAATATATCAAAATATTATGGTGTCCTAAATACATGTCCTACATGTGAAGTGCATGCATGACTGAAATGTCAGGGCCCGGAGACAGCGCAGTCCAGGGCTGCCGGTCATTACCGAGACACAACCTACTGACTGAAATAGAGGGAAGGTTTCCTGGCACTCTCAATACCAACAGGCAATCAAAACCACTCCTTAGACAAAGCACAGCATTTGAGCCAAGTATAGAGTTGATCACCACTGCGAATGGACACAGGGATGGACGGAGACCACAGATTCTCATCAACACTCATTCACCCATTATGACCCTAGGGGGTGAATTCCACAGAGACTCATGAGCCACCAGTGACATTTCAAACCTCGATTATATCGGACACAAAAAACCCTCCAAAGCTGAGAGATAATATTTGTGGTTAAAAACTGGCTGTATTCTACAGACCCCCGCCCCCGCCCCCCCCTCCCCGCCTCCTCATGTATCATGTTAAAAAACATCACTCCCTTCTGCACAACCTCAAACCCATTGACTACGAGGTGAAAGGGATTAACTACCAAACTGCCGTCTGGGACGACCGTGGGCGTAATCGTGGCATTCAGTGCCCTTAGCGATGTAATGTCATGAGCTCCAACGAGCCGGAACAACAATGACATTCCTTAATTACTTGTAAAGGGGAAAAAAGACCCCATTCCACTCCAGGCTCTTTCAATTTACACAAGTTTTCCCCCCTTTAATTCCAGCTTCCGTGTCAATCCCCAAAATAGAGACAGGGTCCGGCTGGGACAGGCCTATTGTGAGTCGCCGTGGTGACGGACGAGGATTAGCTGCCGTGGCAACCGGCGGTGCTTTCTCGTCCACACTTGTTGGGGAGCCGCGTTTGCGTGTGGCACCATGCACGCGGGCCGCTTCTGTTAGCGCCGGACCCACCACTGATCCCATAGCACCCGCTGAAAGAAACTCTTCCCTCTAACAACAAGTGCTCGCCAGTCCATGACTCGTCTAAACGGCGGTGTGATAGAGAGGGAGGAAAATAGCCCTCCAAGATACGGGCGTTTAAAAGCCAGAGGTAATTGAGTGCGGAAGAAGTCGCCGAGTTGCTTTTGACGGCTAACGCACACTTTTTCGGTGTCTGTTCGGTCCTCGGCATGAAATTAAATTACATTACTGAGGTCAAATATTTATGTATGCTCAGAACAACCACTGTGGTAAACAAAAAAAATTATTTTTCTTCAGATTAAGATGCAGATATTTTGGGATAGAACACGTGAAACAGAAGCGGTTTGAATACACACATCTCTCGTGCACTCCTGGCCTCTGTCCTGTGGGGGTGGGAGAGGAACTCTTCCTCCCTCTTTTCCTGCACGCCAGAGTCTTGCCCCAGAAAATTCTTACTGCAGCAATACCAGCCTAATTGCTTTCAGCAGAAATAATTGGGACACTAATTCATGCACTGTCAAAGGTGAGCCTTCCCACCTTGTGTTTTTGATTTAGACCTCAGCACTGCCCCCCCCCACACACACACACACACACAGTGAACCATGACCTGCTTCTCTCACTGAATCAAGAGCTGACCTATGTCATTCAATTTGTCACGGCTCTGCCATTCTGTCCCAACACGCATTCACACACCCACACAACAAAAACATCTCCACCAGGGACCTGCAATGAGCGTACAGAATTATAGGAATTTAAGAAAATAAAGAGATACAATATGGTGGCGAAGCCATGTGACTGACACACAATTCACTGTGAAGATAACATTCCAAGCATTCTACAGTGTTGTCAAGTTTGACCTAATTCAAAACAAACAGTGTCATATCTTTACATTATTTTTCCTTCTTTTTCAATCACAATCACAACAGTATTCCATAGCTGTTTGGGGGGAGTTACGCATTAACACACACGTCCACCATAATGCACACAGTCAGCTGACCGCTTATGTTATAATCTGCCAAACATCAGCTGAGCTTCCACAGATTCTCCACATGGCTGGACCCCCATCGTCCAAGAGCTGATTACACCCTCCCTCCCTGGGAGACACTGTGACTCCTGTGCTGAATATACTAGAGGAGCTGCTGGTGAACTGGTGAGATGGAGGACACCCTGCTGAATACACCCTCCCTCCCTGGGAGACACAACGACTCCTGGTCACATCGACACTGGATGGTCTGGATCTGGTTTGGGCCTAAGAAGCACCACTGCACTCTGTTCAGGGGCCTAAACCAGACACACCACTCAGGAGCTGCCCACGATTCTGTATTTATGGCCTCTCAACTACATCTGCATTTGATTTGATCGCCAACTTCTAATAAACAAGCATCATAAAGGGCAGCCCAATATCATGTGTGTCTGACTTCACTGATATCAGTCCTGTATTGCATGATTTGAAGTCTTTAATGCAACATCAAAAACGCATTTTCTATCACTTGGATTTGGTGTGTATACCGAATTTGAAACTGAGAATAATAAGCGTGAACAAGCCCAACATTTCATGGAAAGATGCATTTTTACAAAAATCATTTGGAAAAACATTTTCAAAAAATGGCTGAAAATCCAATATGGGAGAGACCACAGTCAAAATGATAAGAATGTTTGTAGAGATGTAAGGAACAACCTTAAGGTGTGGTGGTGGTGGTGTAAATGATAATAATAATATGATGATGATGGTATTCTCATGGTACTCACCTAAAAAAGAACATGTAGAGAGAGGCAGTCATGCAGAACAGCAGCACCTAGAGTGAGAGAGAGGAGACACAAAAAGGAGGGAACCATGTTTAAAATGGCAGGAGACCCGTGTTTGTGCTTACGAAGGCTGAAGCTACTTAAAGTGTTCTTTTCATTCGATGTCACGGCTTCTACGTGCGACCCGACCCCCATGCCTGACCTGATCTTTCGGCCTCTCTCTGCTCAATTCATGATGCGTTGGCCCCCGGCCCTCCCCTCCCCTCCCCCCCCACAGCTACGCTCAAGCCCGGTCCCAGAAGGAAAGGCCTCTGCGTTTCCTCAGGATGGACCACAGCATATTTCTGGACTGTAATGGAGGATTGTGAAGAAGTGAAAAGGACAGCGGTTAAATGTAACGCGCAACTCTTCCATGGGTGAAGAGAACCGCTCAAAAACCGAGAGACAGAAAAAGAGGTGGGGGCGCCACCTCAGTCCGACGGCATTATTTTATCACACATAACGGCCATTTGTATTTCTATTCCAGATATCACCTTGCAAGCAGACACAGCGGCCGGCCCAAATCGTTGGTGCAGCTGCTGAGCACCATTAGCGCTACAATCCCGCCAGCCCCCCTCACTCCCCTTCCCCGCCAACCCCCCCAAGCTGAGATGACATCCAGGATCAAAGAAGAGCCTCTCAAACACACAAATAATCCTCCATTATTTCCATTCATAACCCCCCCAAAGAACATCTGACCCTGATGAGTAAATCGGACAGATATTCAAATGTCAGAAGATACCAATGTTATCTGCCATGCCCCCTAGTTACATCCCATAACAATTTTCAAACGGTGTTATAACTGTTCATTATGTCATCGCATAACCTAACATTGTTGCCATGGATACATTTCAAGCTTTTTTTCCCATTTTACGGGCAGTTTCTGTATCAATTAGAAGCGACCAAACTCGATCTCTAACTCTTTTTTTTTCTTTCAAACATTCTTTCTTTCCACCCCCTTTGTCTGCCCGTACCCTCGACCAGATGGATTCCACTGGATTCCCTTGGCGACATACATTTCTCTGCTGGCTGCCAGGGCAGCCGGTATGTAAACCCTCGTGTTGCAAAACCAAACAGAGAGACGGAAGGGGGTGTCCACCGCCGAGCCAAAGGTCACGGTGGCCATGTCCACATACCAACCCCCTTCTGAAACCCAGGGATTCCCACCAGGATCGTACCAGGAAACTAAGTGGAGTCAGCCACCCCCAGCTGCAGTCACTCACTGCTCCCAGAGAGCTGGTCACCACGCCCCCACCCCGGGCCCCTCCCCTCCCATTTTGGCCTCCCTGAAATCGCCAGGCCTTTCCTTGAGGATTAGTCGCACAGCAGGACAGACCGGAATCACACGGAGTCCTCACCCCCAACCCCCGTAAAGTCCATTCCCTCAACGTCGCTCGCACCCCTCGCCCCTTGTTCGGGAATTAACCAAGACTAATTGCTCCACCAGTAAAGCCTGCCACCCCCCCGCCCTCTCCACCCATCAATCGTTTTTCTCACCCAATTATGGGTGATTTTCCTTGGTGCGAGTGGGGCTGTGGGCAAAACAAAGGGCTCAAATAAAGAAGTACAAGAGATTTGAACACCATTTCACGCTTGAAATCAGCCCGAACAATCAGGACGCTGGGGAACGGTTGTGGGGAAACCTTTCATGCTTGCGGTGCCTTAACGTCAGAGACAAAAGCTGCTTACTGAATACCTGACACCAAATGAACTGCACTTTCCGAGTACGGGCCAGGAAAAATTTGAAATCTCACCAAAGAAAGTCGTTCGGGTGAGAGGAAGCACGACTAAATACAAACAGCTAAGTACACGCACGCACGGAAAAGAGTGGACTCACACAAACAGACCAGACACTCAAGAGAACCGCTCAAAAACCAAGAGAAAGAGAGAGAGAGAGAGAGAGAGAGAGAGAGAGAGAGAGAGAGAGAGAGAGAGAGAGAGAGAGTGACAGAATAAAGGTAGAGGGAGAGAGTAGTATTACACTTCAGAGAGGGCTCCGCTTGTGTTTCGCAAGACAAAGAGGGGGGGGGGGGGGGAACAGTAGCCAAAGCAACACATGAAATAAGCCAAGCGCTTGAAAGCACTCATTGTGTTGGGAGCATGATATTCTGTTACAAATGAACAGGGCCTCGTTTGCCTGCCGGAGCCTTTAAAGCAGGGCCAGTTCGGGGAGGCTCGGTGTAGCGCAAAAATGGCATTTCCATCAGCGGCCTGGCCCTGCCAGACGGCGAGGGGAGAGGGGTCGCTGCTCTCGCACAAAGGCGCTTGAGGCTGGGGGCGAACTGATCCCCCGAACCTGCGGCCTACGCACCCAGACCCCGCCAGAGGCACAGGGAGAGAGCCCTTTGAAGCCGGCCGCCTGTTCCACAGGTCGCCTGTGACTCCCCACTGACTCTCTTCCGCACGCACGCACGCACGGGCCAACTGCTTTCTATGGATTTTTCTAAAATAACTGCAAGTGCCCTGTGACACATGATTATTTATGAGAGAAAAACACAAGTAGCAAGAAGGGTTGTCCCTTCAAAAAATACGTTATTCCCACTTTCCACGCAGACAATATTTTTCAAAATGGTGGCGTGCATCATCTTTCATCGTCTTACTGGATATTTTTTTTAATTTTTTATTTGTTTCTGATTTTATCCTTTTCTCTTTCTGGATATTTTTTAACCCCCTAGTAATGTGAGTTCGCTGCCGTAGTCCTGTGACCGGGTGACGTGCTTAAAACACAACCTTTAAAAATGTATGCCATTACCAGTATTGTTAGCCTTAGTGTAACCACTGGACCACGCGGAGGCCTTCTTTCTGCATTTTTAAACATTTAAAAAAACAATCTTTAAAAATGTATGCCATTACTTTTGTTAGCCCCTAGTTTAAGCTATGCATTTAAACATTTTTAAAAAACTTTGGGGTTGCCCCTGGGCCCAACTTCAATCTAATATTTGGGGTTGCCAGTGCATGACTTGACGGAAGACGGACTGACACAATAAAAGAGACATGTCTGATTTAGGAATGGCCCCGGCGTAGAAAAGACGTTACTTAACCACTGAAATACATTCACCCACTCTTTGTAGGCTTACACAACCACACAGACACAAACACACGACGGAAATTCCTCGAGTTGTGTGAAAAAGAGCCGTCCGTCCAAATGCATCAAGCCACGGTTCTTGCGGAAGACAAAGCGAGTGTGGTGAAGCGCGAGATCGATCCGCTCTGCCACCCATCGCCCCGCATTGTTGGCATGCCGGCACGGAGCAAACCAAACACGCTGGGCCGCCCTGCTCCCTTCCTCCGCGCCGCCTAAAGTCTGGTGTTTTTACAGGTTTCACCGTCCATTGTGCCAGAGTGCACTGTAACCCCCTCATGGACCTACTCAGCACTTCTGCAGTGCCCGAGGTCAAACTAGAACACAAACAAAGCTCAGAAAGGGGAAGGCAGGGTAGTTTAGGTTAGCTTTAGTTATCCTAGCCCAACTTACCTTCCCCCTCTGAGCCTTATTTGGGTTGCATTTCCTGTGGGGTATATGCAATTCATGTACCCAGCTCTTACTGAGCACAAACACTGGCACTGGCCTTTACATCCTCCTGCTACGCCTGGAAATACTGGCCTCCCTACAATGTTGGGATTAATCCCCTGCTGCTGTTACTGCCACCTTTAGTATCTGGAATGGAAACAGCGGTGTTTGTACCACAACCGGTATCAGAATGTATGAACTCTATTATTCTGACACTGTTTATAATGGATCGCAGCAAACCTTTGGATTGGGCCTCTGAAGAGCAGGGATTGGGATTGGGGGTTGGGGTGGGTTTGTGGCGGATGATGTCAATCGAAAAAGGCCATCTGAAATATCAGCTTACTGAGAACACGGGACAAACAAAAGGGCCAGTCGAGAGAAACAAAATGAGAGAGATCTTGCGTTTCCCCAAGACGGGAGCCAGGGTAATGTACAGCTGACACGAGCTGTCATCGTCCAATAGAATGAGCCGGGAGCAGAGAGCGCGGAGCGGAGAGCGGGCACAGAGACCAGGGCTCCTGCTCAAACACGAGCAAGGCTAAGGGGCTTACTTCCCCGTGCTGAGAGATTAGACTTTATTGGAACCAGTCTTATGGGGTTACTCATTTATTATATTCCACAACCACCCCCCCCGCCCCCAGTCACTTTAATTACCCCATTTAGCATCCCCCAATTTTGTCTCCTTTTATGATGGATCGGGTTGCATCCTGTACAATTGAGCTACTCGTCCTACGCCATCTGAACCAAACCAAAAATCCTGTGAGGGTGTTTTCCATAAAAAGGCAAAGGGTGGAATTCGCCATGACTTGGGAGAGGAAGTGCTGGCTGAGCGTGTGGAGAAGGCCACAGCCTGAATTCCCATAGACGTGGTCCTATAGGTAATACGGGCTAATGCTAAAGGACCTCTGGTTCTGTCTGCTGTGCTAAAACAGAAGCCTAAAATCTGTAATAAGTTAAAATGCTTCTAAACATTTAAATATTAAGAAATACTAATATTTCCAAGTATTTTCTGCTTGCCACACGGTGTCACTGTGAATCAGTTTCTCGTTATAAACCTTAATTGACGGAAAAACGTAAGGGCCCAAATCTGTATAAAATGCCCATCAAATGCAAAGTTCAATAATGTTATAGAGTAAAAAGAAACAAAATGGCAGGTGTTTTCCCTTGATGCAAGCCCAAAAGCCAACCCCAGCCAGAGAGCACCACAAGCATCAGCGCATAGCTGGTTCTGTTCAGCACACACGTCCCCTGGTGAGTCCCTCTCAAGTGGTCCGGCTTCATTGAAAACCACTGTTGTGGAGCGTTAGCCAGAGCTGATTATGAGACACCGGTATTGTGGGCTGGGGGAGAGCCATCTCCTGCTTCAGGGCAGCGTCCTCTCTGCTGGGCTTTGATCATGGCTTACTAACAGACAGAGCTGTGAATCACGGAGATTAGCATAAGAAAAGGCCTCGCGGTCTCCACCCGCAATGAAAGACAAGACACTGCCGAAGCCCGGACCAGACAAGTGGTCAGAGCATAATGGCGGGTGCGTCAGGCTGAAAAGCACGGCGTTGCAGTTCAACAAAAGCTGGAGAAATGAGAGCGCTCGCTTGCCCCCCCCCCCTTCTGCTGCTCTGTTTCGTTTTTATGAAAATATGTCATAATTCCCACAAATAAAACATCAAGTGGAGCCAAGGGGCATTTCATTTCTTGAGGTTGTCCATTTGTGTGCTATTCAGTCACACACTATGGCCTCGGCTCTCCACCCCAGTAGTAAAAGGCCTTACGGAGTCACAGGTCTTTAATCAGTCACTGTGGTTTGCTCCCCACCCCCACCCCTACCCTACACCACATACACTCACGCTCCTGACAGGACCGACTCCCATGCAAGCGCTTAAGAGCTATGATGTCATGAGGGCTGGATGTGTTTTGCAGACACTGTTAAGGGGGCTATGGGTAATCAGGAGTGTTTAAAATCAGGCAATAAACCTGGCCAGCCATGAGCTGTACCTCTCTTTCCTGTAAATGTCAACTGGCTCCACTGGCGTGACAAACATATATTTGTGTTGCCAAAGCACATTCGTGTGGCATACATTCATTTGGCATACAATATCACAAGAATACAACGAGCAAAAAACGAACAATGTACAAAAATAAAGTTTCAAGAACAAAATTAAATGAAATACAACTAATTGCCAAAATAAAGGAAACACCAACAAAGTGTCTTAATATGGTCCTGGGCCACCACGAGCCAGCAGAAGAGCTTCAATGGGCCTTGGCATAGATTCTACAAGTGTTTGGAACTCCATTGGAGTGATGCAAAATCTTTTCTTCACAAGAAATTCCATAATTTGTTTTTGATGGTGGTGGAAAACGCTGTCTCAGACACCGCTCCAGAATCTCCCATAAGTTTTCCATTGGGTTGAGATCTGGTGACTGAGAAGGCCATGGCATATGTTTTACATCGGTTTCATGCTCATCAAACCGTTGAGTCACCATTGTCATTGTCATCCCAGAAGAAATCACTCCCACCAGGATAGAAATGTTTTACCATAGGATGAAGGTTATCATTCAGAATGGCTTTGTATTTATTAGAGGGCTCATCTGACTATATGACTTTTTTTTAATGCTCAGTAGACCACTGCCTATGGTCTTTAAATCATTCGTAAACATGCATTCTCAGGTGTAATAAGGGGCTTATGCACCGCAAACCAACCATAGTATGCCTCTCTGTAAATTTCTCAACCAAAGGTTCTTGATGAAACTGCCTGCTCACACCCTAGATTGATATTTTCAGTCAGGCAGTGTGTGGTATAATGGTTAGGGAGCTGGGCTTCTTGGTGAAACCCCAGGTGGGACACTGCTTGTACACAAGGTATCCAGCTGTATAAATGGATTGAAAGAAATAAAAACTTTCTGGATAAGTCAACTGTTTTGCCAACTGTTTTGCATCTAAAAACAATGCACAGACATTGCATTCAAGGAGTAGGCACTTTTAACTATAGTTTTCCCAAGCTGGTGATGTCTTTCCATCAGACTTCCATGACAACATCACCTTAGCTACTGTTCCTAGTGAAACATCAGCACGAGCAGTCTTCATCACTGAAGCTCCTGCCAAACGTGCCCCAAAAATCACCCCTCTTTTTATACATCGCCCTAAGCATGATGGGATGATAACTTCATATCACTCATTTACTCAAGTGTTTCCGATATTTTGCCAGTTACCTGTATATTATTAAAGGAAGACGAGGAAAAAAAATGAAGGCAAAGTAACATCAAGTAATTAACATGAAGATGACATTATATGTGCAACCTGAAGTATTTAAGGTGAGAATAGGGTTCCCTTTTGCATGCTTTGCATGTTAACTGAAGCTGTGGCAGACCTCAAACTCCATAAACCCCCTGTCCTCTAAAAGCTGGATGGGCAGTTTGTCTATGTCCTGCAGGACAGGGCATTGCAGATCCAACTGTGCTATTCGGGGGAAATAGGCGTCTCTTACTTCCATACATACATACATTTCGTGATAAAGTGCAGCTCTGTCACTCACGTTCTCCCTTTCCCTCCCTCCCTCCCTCCCTCCCTCCCTCCCTCCCTCCCTCCCTCCCCCTTCTCATCTCATTGGGGCTGCAGTTGCAGGCATGAAATATGGCGTCTCTCATCAGATGCAGGAAGTGCAGAGAATCCGAGCCATTTTCCTCACAATTGCACTGAAGGCTCACTTCCTCTCTCTGTGCCTGCAGACCTTCCTGAAAACTTCGGCCCACATTCTGGGGGAAAACGTGTCCACGGGTCGTGAATGATTAACACGCGGTTAAAAGTTTAATGCGGTCCCGTTTGTCTCCCCACTGATGACACAGGGATTGCCATGCCTGCTACAGCAATGCGAGTCCCTGACAGACAGACAGACAGACTGAGAGATGTTTCATAGGAAGGCTTCGGGAATCTACAAATGTACTTTGCATTTAACAAGAAATATCTTCCTCCGCGGGCAATTTTACACGCCTACAAAGAAAATCGGCTTTTTTCTTCCTTCCAATGGCAACCTGTTCGATCGAGGCGCCTGTCTCAAAATCCAGGTCAACTTCTGTGCTCGCATCATAAAACACAAAAAGGCCAAACGGTAAGAAGAACGAATCGCTCTCAGAAGACGGCGTGCGCTGTCACGGGGGCCACAAAGAAGCGCCGGTTTGCATTTCGACGCTGGAGCCAAACTGTCGTGCCAGTCAAAAGCCGCAGCGCACAAACACAAAGATCGTTTTACCTCTCTCCAGCTCCCATTCGGCCTTATGCTGACCTCTGACCCCCCCCCTCAGGTAGGCGGAGCTCCTCCCATTCCAAGGCCACCTGTGTTACCGGTACGGCCCCAGGGGAGAGGCGCAGGAGGCGGGCCGGGGGCACGGTGACAGGCGATACAGCGCAGAGGACCGGCGGCTTTGTCCCGCTCCATTTCAAGAGTGACAGAGGGGACAATGGAGGGGGCAGATCTTTCAAGGCTCCTGGGAGAAGAGAGGCCTGCTCTCTGGTCCTCTTTCTTTGTTTGCTCGGGGAGACACTCCTCTTTGCCAAAAGACGCCCGGGAGTGAGGGGGAGTTACTGATTACACCCATGGGCGGAGGAGACACGTCACCCAGCGCTTTGAACCTCACCCTCGCCGCTTTTTTAAAATGTTTGCCAGGTCCATCATTTTACAAACTCTTTGAATTGGAGGAGGGCTGGGGGGGTGTGTTAAAATTGTATTCAAGTCTTGTCCTGAGAGGACTAAGCCATAGAGAGCACACACGGGGAGCTTTCGCATGTTTACTCACAGTATAGGGCAACATTTTATATATTGTGTGTAGTCCTTCATACTGCACAGAACCACGCGGACCCCAAGCACACAGGGCCCTTATCTGTGGGCGGGAGATCCTATCGGCCTGGGACAGTAAACAACACTTACATTGTCCTGGATGTGGGCCACCTCACTGCACCCTGATCTGATGCTTATCAAATCAGGGTGGTCCTTCCTCCTTTGCACATGCTCACTACAGCACAAATCTCCCCCCCCCCCCCACTCCCACTCCCACCCCCACCCACCAAGCTTTCCCATTTTGAGATGAAGTCTTCCTTCTGGGACACAGTGTACTAGATTAACATGCCTGTAATTACACAGCGGAGGCCTCCTTTAAACAGCAGGGCACCGACCTGCTGAAACAGGGTTATTTTTTATTTGGATATTACTGATTGATTATTGGCTCTTTTTAAAAACTTTTTTTTTAAAATTTGAACCCGTTTTTCTCCCAATTTGGTAGCCAATTACTCCCGCTGTGCTTAGTTCAATCCCGCCCCTCGTAGCTCGCTTCCGTAGCCCTGTGACCGGCAGTGACAATGGCAAAGCGCTGCCTCCTCCGAGACAGCACGTGTCCTACTGTTGACTGTAATTCCGGCACCCCAAAACCACTACTGTGCGCAGCGAACTGTGTCGGCTTCCCTCCCCCCTCCCTGGGGCGGACAGCCAATTGCCGCCCCGGTGGCACTCCCGGTCAGAGCCGACTCTGGCGCGACGGGGAATGGAACCCCGGTCGCCGTGGCCAGCGTCGGACGTTGAAACCACTAGACCACGCGGGAGGCATATTGGCTATTTTTTGATGAATTATCTTCTTCTGCCACTGATGTTTGTCTTTTGCTCTGTCATACCGCAACAATGGCATCTGTGAATCAGCCAAGCCATCTATGGGAATTCTCCATACTCTCTAAGCTAACTGAGGAACAAGATAGAACATAATCAGAAGTCCCAAATGGGCTTATGAAACACTGAAGCAATATGGAGGCTTCCACAGGGTTAAAGTGAAAATGGTGATTAGCAAAGTCAAAATAGCCGCCAGCTTGATTAAAATCAGATGGATGCAGAAATGGTCTGATTTTCATCTCGTAATTCAAGTCTGGAATTAGATCCAGCTGGGCCCAATTTGTTCAGGATTAAAAGCTCAAAAATGCACTGTTTACTCTGTCAATCACAAACGGAGAACACTAAACACTCATTTGTGCAAACAGAGATTTAGGAGTCAAAACAAAGTTTTACGATCATTTTTTTTCTTTTCAAACCTCCAAAGACTTGAAATGCTTTTCATTGTTTCATAATCACATCACATTAATTTCCCCACATCCCTGTGCTACTAAACACAAACGGAAGACAAGATGCGAGAGCAGGCAGTGTTGAAGTTCTCCAACAACTGCTGGATATCTTTGTTTGAGTCTTTTTGCCACCTAGTGGTACACCTAAGGTACTCTATGTGCTCTATGTACTTTGGGGGGAGTCGGTGAGTGAGGGACATCGCCATCTTTACGGCTGGCCTTCACAGTCACAATATGTCCCATAAAGAGACGCCTTTCTTCAGTTAACTGATCTTCTCTGTGGAAAACTCTGAGCATATACGAATACAGACAGTGAATGCATTCCTGCTTCACAATGTCTGGCTTTGCACACTACAAAACACACACGCACAAATGCCTGCACACATGCACACGTCTACATGGACAGGGTAGAAAGACACAGGACAGAAAAATAACAGACGATGGACGGCTCCAGTAAAGTAGGACTCCGGCTCTAGCCATTTGGAGGATGAACTCTGCTCTTCTGCGTGTGGCGTACTCTCTCTGCCATCATTTTGGTGATCTCCCTGCTCTCTCCAATCGGTGAAAAGTCTATGTTTGTTTTTGCACTTGAAGCCAGGGGGGTAGATGTAAAAATACAGGCCTGTAATGATGTCCTGACCAATGCAGCCGACCCTGATTAAGCAACGGCACTCGCAAATCATGTAACAGTCATTACATGGCGGAGTGGGACCTGGAGCCTCAGCCAGAGCAGCTGGAAGTGGAAAGTATAATTTCATCTTCTGGACGCTGGAAACCATTTAAGGCTCAAACAGGCTGCACTGGAGCATACTCTGAACACTGGGGCGTATTAATCAAGCCAAACGCTGTTCAGTCGTTATCCAGTCGTCATAACGCATACACGCGCAAGTTCTTGCGTTCGCACACACACACACACACACACACACACACACACAAGCACGCACGGATATACACACACACACACACACACACACACACACACACACACACACACACACACACACACACACACACACACACACACACACACACACACACACACACACACACACACACACACACACATGCACAGACACACACACACACACACACACATACACACACACACACACACACAGACACACACACACACATACACATACACACACAGACACACACAGACACACACACACACACACACACACACACACGCCCATGCATGCGCACACACGCGTGTAAATGCACAAGAAACAGATCCCCGCAGATCCATCCATCTTACTCACAAAAGCAGGCAGGCAGACACACAACACCACACACCTGGAAACGGAGACAAACAGGCACGCGCACAGACAGGCACTCGAGTGGCCCTCCTCTCAGGAGCCAGTCGCAGCGGGGGCATGTCGTGTATTTACACCACCGCGCATCGCTGCGCCTGCATCGTCTGTGGGAGCGCGCGAGCCCTCGCCCGTCTGCACCTGGCGGCGCGCGGCCGGCCTTTCCGTCCCGAGACACTGACCGCTCGCTTTTCCGCGAGCGCTCGGGGGATCCGACCCGCCCTGCAGGCCCTCGGCGCTCCGGGGAAGGGTGTGAGGAGGAAGGGAGAGTTTCCATTAACCCGAGCGAACAATGCGTTAGCAGGACTTCCCAGGTCACGCATTGTCCGCTTCCTGCATCCTTTCCATTGTGGCCTGTCGGCTGAACCATATCCAGTGGAAACACTCTGCACAGACCACCACTTCACTGTGGCAGGCGACATGGGAAATCGCACATAATAATACATGTTTACGCGTATGAACGGCATAAATCATCCTTTCAGTTTGGTCCCGCGGCGGAGTCAGCCCCCTCCTCGACGCAGAGTCGTGCGACGTCGACCGTGACCCGCAAGCGTTTCGCTTGTTTTGCCGCTCTGACGCGCAACGCGCCATCTGTAAACACGCTCCCCGGGCGCCGACTGAATGTTTACGCGTCCGCTGTGATTTCACTCACTCACAATATGGGTTTTAATGTCCGCCGTTTACGCGTTCCGCCGAAACCAGATGTGGGAAATATTACTGTCATGTGTGAAAAATTCAACGCGCGGGGGACGTGACACAGGCCGCAATTACGGGGGAATACACGCGGGGCGACGTGGGGGAAGGCTTTCAAACATTTCCTTGGAGAAGTCACGGAGAGAAACGCTCTCTCTCTCTCCATCTTTTCCCCTTTACACAGTTTCACTCACTAAGAGCTTTGCTTGACTGATGTGGCCGTTCGAGGCAGCGCTGAGAATTAAAAACAGGGTAACTTTATCCTCTGGCCCTCCATTACATTCACCCGGTCCTGAGGTTTTTGTGTCACACACAGAAATATGAACAACCGGACTGTGCTAAAACCTCAGAGGGGAGGGAGGTAAGGGCGCTCTTAAGAAAGAGACTGTGTAAAAAAACGTGCTCTAAAAGGAAAGCGGCGACGGCTGATAATGTATGAAACAGGAGAAGTACCCCACCACAACACTCTGAATGAGACTATCTGATCTGTCTCTCTCCCTAGAATGCCATTCTTTGTCACTCCTGGACAAGCTGAGCAGACGGGCCTCGGATCACATCACCATTTCCTTTAGAAAGGCCCCCCCTTCCCTCCCTCCCCCCCCTCCCTCCATCCATCCATCTCATCCCTCCCTCCCTCCCTCACCTTCTCTCTTCCCTCCCTCTCTCTCTCTCTCTCTCTCTGGAGTAAACATCCCTGGCAGCTCAGAGAGCTGAAGTCACTGAGAGAGGGGGGTATTAACCCAAAAAACCTGAAGTGAGTGAGACTTGGCCTGTCCGGAGCGTCTGAGCCACTCTGCAGCGGGAGGTGGGAGGGGAGGGGAGCGCAATGAGAGGAGATGTGTGTAACTGTACTTTGGGAGCGGGGACTCTTTGACATTTTCTCATGCTCCAACCGAGCCGTGAATGCCGTGATCATCAGTCAACACACACAGAGTGCTCTGTGCAGCGGAGCCAAAGGTCGGCTCCGGGCTAAACGGCACAGCTGCATGGAGCTCAGAGTGTGCTGCTAACAGTCAGATGCACCACGGGGCGGGGGAGAAGTGGCCCGATTCCGCAAATGAAAACTCCGTGATTATGGGGAAAGAATAGGCCCTTTATTCCACGTTGTGAGGGGGAAAAGCTGTCTGGAGATGGCGAGGGCCACACCATGGCTCAGTTCACAGCGGGGCCAGAGGAGAGGCTGCCCGACAAGGGTGTGGAAGGGGGTGAAGAAAAGGGGTGAGGGTGAGGCCCCCACCTGCTGCGTGTGAATCACCTGTTTTCATAGGGGGTCCATGTGTGTGTGTGTGTGTGGGGGGGGGTGTGCATGCCCAAGTGCAATCCAATGACAACCCCCTCACCAACCACATGGAGCCACCTCTTTGCACTTAGCAGGCGGAGAATGTATCATCAATGTGACAAACACAAGTAGAACATGAAGACAACATTCAAAGAGAGAGGGGAAAAAAAGAAGAAAAAAAAGGAGAAAAAAAATATATACATTTTCCTTTTTTTAAACAACAACAAAAGAAAACCTGTCAAATGTACATCTCAAAAGGTAACGTACACTGTGACTGACATATTACTTCCTCTCTTTCCTGTGAGGCCCGGGGCAGAGAGACGAGCTGCTCTTTTAATCCTGCTGACACAAGCTCTGCTTTCCTCTGGATTTCTGCATGTGACCCCTAGGGTTCAGACGCATGGGGCATGGCTTGTTAAAAGGTGGATGCTCCAGGAGCAAAAACTGGGATGTATCATCAGTCCATTCCCATATGCATGGAGGGCACTCTTCAGAGCAAATGACAGCGCTTATGTCGATATCGCACACCTGGAGAACTAATCCAAATGAGCGATTCAGATGAGGGGCCACCACGGCAGGGCTCTTCCAGAGATATGAACCCATTATCCCTCCACAGGAAGTCTGTGTTCTAAATGTGCCACACTGCTGTAGCTGACTGGAAGTCTGTCTTAACCACTCAACACTGCTGTAGCTGATTGGAAGTCTGTCTTAACCATTCAACACTGCTGTTGTTGACTGGAAGTCTGTCTTAACCACTCAACACTGCTGTTGCTGATTGGAAGTCTGTCTTAACCACTCAACACTGCTGTAGCTGACTGGAAGTCTGTCTTAACCGCTCAACACTGCTGTAGCTGACTGGAAGTCTGTCTTAACCGCTCAACACTGCTGTAGCTGACTGGAAGTCTGTCTTAACCGCTCAACACTGCTGTAGCTGATTGGAAGCCTGTGTCTTAACAACTCAACACTGCTGTTGCTGATTGGAAGTCTGTCTTAACCACTCAACACTGCTGCAGCTGATTGGAAGTCTGTCTTAACCGCTCAACACTGCTGTTGCTGATTGAAAGTCTGTCTTAACCGCTCAACACTGCTGCAGCTGATTGGAAGTCTGTCTTAACCGCTCAACACTGCTGCAGCTGATTGGAAGTCTGTCTTAACCGCTCAACACTGCTGTAGCTGACTGGAAGTCTGTCTTAATCACTCAACACTGCTGCAGCTGACTGGAAGTCTGTCTTAACCGCTCAACACTGCTGTAGCTGATTGGAAGCCTGTGTCTTAACAACTCAACACTGCTGTTGCTGATTGGAAGTCTGTCTTAACCACTCAACACTGCTGTTGCTGATTGGAAGTCTATCTTAACCACTCAACACTGCTGTAGCTGATTGAAAGTCTGTCTTAACCGCTCAACACTGCTGTAGCTGATTGGAAGCCTGTGTCTTAACCATTCAACACTGCTGCTGCTGATTGGAAGTCTGTCTTAACCGCTCAACACTGCTATAGCTGATTGGAAGTCGGTCTTAACCGCTCAACACTGCTGTAGCTGATTGGAAGTCTGTCTTAACCGCTCAACACTGCTGTAGCTGATTGACAGTCGGTCTTAACCGCTCAACACTGCTGTAGCTGATTTACAGTCTGTCTTAACCGCTCAACACTGCTGTAGCTGATTTACAGGGGTATTCCCAGGCCAAGTGACTGGGGCTGACCTGACTTTTGCCCCAGAAAACAATTCTGGACAGATGGCTCCAGGGGAACATCGGCGAGTCGCTGAGAGAAAACCACTGTGGCCTAGTACGGTCAAGCGGACTGTCTCCATGGCTACGCAGTCCAAGAAGACGGAGCCAACTATTAATGTCAGTCTGGAACATTTACAAGAGCAATCTGGGGAATACTTTATTTCGGTCTGCTATGCAGTGATCATCAACATCTACACTTCTCAAGGAGAAAATATTATCGTTCGCATTCTTTCAATGCTGCATGACAGATAGCCTATATTTATGGGACAGCCCTGATGTGCCAGCGTCAGGAGAGCCAAGGACTCTGGCTGAGGTGAGTTGCAGTGGTGCTGATATGCAGCTGAAACATCAGCACTTCCAGGGCCCTTATTTTAGTTTTTTTATATCTCGCAGGATTCCATGGGGATTTTGCTCAAAATTGGCGGCCGGCGTCTCCTGCGTGACTGGACGATCGCGCAGGTTTCGCTAGGGCGCACAAATGTTGCCCCGGCCTCCTTCCGACGTTTAAGCTCCACAATACATAGTGGTTCCGTCATCAGGCTAAGCCACGGGTAATGAGGAACGCCAGTGAGAACGGTACTCAGGCGGGGCTGGATGGTGACAGACGGCCCTATTCAATTACACTGCTCAACATCGCCTGCTTTTAAAGCACATTACCGCTATTCACAAACGCATTACAGACTCGTCTGTTGAAAGCTACAATAACGGGGCTCCCCGATAAGTCATCTCAAAAATGTTCTTCGTAATGACTGCCCCTGTGTTTTGAGGAAACCTCCCACTCCCTTTCAGAGGAGAGGAGTGTATGAAAAAAACTGCGAGGGATTCACTAACGGGTGTGTTCAACGTTTCCACCAGCGTCAGAACTTTTGTCACGGCACGAGAACAAATGGACACATGCCTTTACTGGACTTCACCGAGGCCTTTACTGGAGTGACGGTTAACGCACTGCGGGTACTAAATACTGGAAATAAAACTGCACGTAAAAAAAAGTAAAATAAATCCACTTTGCCCTTGCGAAAACTGCTGAAACAGGTTATTAATAAACCTCAGATTTAGGCAGGTGAGCCTGTCATATGGTACTAAAATATTGACTTAAAAAGATCAGGAACCAGAGTCTCAGATCTCTGGGTAATCTGTGCCAAACCCTGCCCAGGGTATCATGTTCCTTCTGATAAATCTACAAAGCTTAGGTTAGATATCAAGGATAAAAAAATGCACTTAAGAAGTCATACAAAATCTATTGTGTGCGTGTCTGCAGAACCTGTTTTTTTTGTCTGACAGACAAATGAACTTGTGATTGGCAAGCAGGGGCATTGCAGTGATATCTTCTCCGTACAGCTCGTTAATAATCAGCCCTAGGCACTGGCAACGGGAGTCAACAGAGATTAACCGCAAAAGGAAAGGAAGGGAAGGGGAAAAAAACAAGTGCCTGTCACACAGACACACACACACATACACAGAGACACAGAGACACAGAGACACACAGACACACACACACACACACACACACAGAGACACACAGAGACACACACACACACAGACACACACACACACACACACACACACACACACACACACACACACACACACACACACACACACACACACACACACACACACACACACACACACACACACACACACACACACACACACACACACACACACACACACACACACACACACACACACACACACACACACACACACACACACACAGTGTAATGACAGAGTGAAGAACGGTGCCAGGCTGTTTAAACAACGGGCCCGGCTGGCCGCAGGCCGCCCTCACTGCTCTAATCTAATCTGGCCTGTCCTGTCCTGTCCTTGGGCCCGACCATCTGCCAGATGTCCTGGCTGCTTTCTGGCCCGTTTGAGAAGATGCCGGGCCTGACAGCAGAACTTTCCCCGTCCAAGATCTGAGTCGTGTCTGCGCAAGAAGCAGGACAGAGGCCCAGTATCGGAGCCAGCGCGGAGGTGTGTATGGGCTCGCTCGCACACACACACACACACACACACACCAACGGGCACACAGGGGTCCGCACACACACACACACACTCACACTCTCACTCTCTCTCTCTCTCTCTCTCACACACACGCGCAAAAGCACCCACCCACTCGCACGCACACACACACACAGGGGCCACACACACACACACACCCACACCAACACACACAGGGGTCCACACACACACACACACACACACACACACACACACACACACACACACACACACACACACACACACACACACACACACACACACACACACACACACACACACACACACACACACACACACACACACACACACACAGGGCACACACACCCACACCCGGGCACACACACGGGCACACAGGGCACACAGGGGTACGCACACACACACACACACACATACATACATACACACACCCACACACATTCGTCCGACATGCATAAACACACAGGCAAGCAAACTGGCTCCACTGGCTGTTCCTCGATCCGTTGTCTTCATTACGACTGAATCATGCAAACTGGAAGAGATGGCCCCAAATTCGCCCGCTATTACGTTTCATTGCTGAGATGCCAGATGACACCCGAAAACTCTCGATTGTTGACACAGCCATCATTTTGTAGATTGTTTTGCACACGATCTGAAAGAAAGAACTCGCAGACTCTCAAAACTGACAGGTGTGTGTGGGCTGCTATCAGGAAGTGCTTAAGTAATTATCCCCAGTCACACTTTAAACACGGCCATTATGTAAAAATGCATTAACCGCAAAACAGGCTGAAGGCTCTTTGTCTGCGCGCGGTGGGATGTAAGTGATAACCTCCTGAAACGCACCCTGGTGAAAAGATGCACGGGATGTGAATGACAGGAAACGGAGATGGGGAAAGAACGTGAGCGCTGGGCCTGTGGGACACAAGCCCCGGTCCTGCAGACAGGGTGTCAGGTGGTGGGGATGACAAAAGGCAGCGGAAGGGAGGCCCACGCCCGTGCTCCCATCGGACCAGAGACAGAAACATCGCCACAAAAGCCCTCCGTCTGTGTCACCCGCAAAGACCGCAATGAGACCTTGGGAACAATGCCAAAATTAGCCCTCAAATAGACCCAAAATAGACCCGAAATAGGTACGACAATATTTTCTGCTTACTATTGCCATTCTTTTTTTGCTTAATATGCATTACTGGATGGCGAACAATGGCAATGTATTTTTTCCTAACAAACACATCGGCTCCATCTATCCCACCAAATTTGTGAATGATGACTGTGTGTCACACCTTATCAAGCTGTGCCGGATACATTCATTTTGAGAACAGAAAGAAAATCCCAAAACTATACTGGAATAGTTAAAAATACTGGAAAACAGACCAAGGAAAGCAGTTTATTAAATTGAAATAATAGCGGTGCTTAAAAGATAAAAGTGCTTTTTAAAACACAGTGCGGGTACAACTATTACTAAACCAGTAACGCACAGCTTAGACGTGAGAGGGCAATTTTCACTGATGAAGGATGAATAACCCACTTTTTCATTTCAATAAAGCCTTTTCCACTTCTCTGGCTACAGGGGACGGGGGTAATGATATCAATGGTTTAACACCCTGCTCTCTTTTCCCCCCTCTCTCTCTCCATTCTTTCATTCATTCTTTCACAAACCATCTCAATCACCCGTCTGACAAATTGCCAATCAGTATTGGACAAAGAGCGATGGTGCCTTTGTTGGAAGCGTTTTGTTACTGGGGGCCCGATCCCCATTGTGGCGCTGACGCGCGCAGCGCTTGGTTAATGGGGGTCCCTGCTCTGAGCACGGACCCCGCCCTGGTTCTTACCTCGCCGTGCTTCATGGGGTTGATGACTCCTCTCGTGACTCCCATTCGGAATATCGTCTCGGTCGCCTGGATAGGGGAGACACGGAAAAACAGAACAGATAAACATTCACAGGTAAACACATCTACGTGGGATGTACCGGGGAGGAGGGGTTTAGCTGACCTGGGATGGAGCTCAAAGATCAACACCCCCATCTAAAATATTGATGTCTGTCCTGCCCGACTTCCATTCTGATAATAGAGGAGTTCAGATGATCCAATCGAAGCTTGATAGTGGCCAGGCTCCCAAGGCACTTTGGGGCTTGTTTTACTTCCCCTCCACAACACTTAAAATACAAGCAACTGCCAAAAGGAAAGGGAACACCAAAATAAAGTGTCTTAATAGGGCGTTGGGCCACCACGAGCCGCCAGGACAGCTTCAATGGGCCTTGGCATGGATCGTACAAGTGTCTGGAACTCTATTGGAGGGATGCAATAACACCATTCTTCCACAAGAAATTAATCCATCATTTGGTGTTTTGTTGATGGCGGTGGAAAACGCTGTCTCAGGTGCCGCTCCAGAATCTCCCATAAGGGTTGAGCGTTGAGATCTGGTGACTGAAACGGCCATGGCATACAGTTTACATCGTTTTCATGCTCATCAATCCGTGTCGCACCCACGTGTCAGTAACACTGTTGTTGGAACAAACAGTCCTGTGAGTTCAAAGTAAGCACAGCAGACACACTGCATGCGTGTGTATGTATGAATGTATGCATATATGTTCGGACGCACAAAGAGAGGTAATGTAGTGGATAATCAGGCACGCTGTTAGTGCAGCATGTGAGAGGATGGATGCTGGGATACGTCTGTCCCAGGACAAAGGGACCGCAGGGTTCCCCTCAGCTCCAGGCCCATTCCCTAAAATAGCCTTCCCTTGATCCTGCCATCACCCGATCAAAACGAAGCGGTGCGCTTTTCTCTCCCTCCAAATGTCCGGCAAGAAAAAACGAATCCCTGAACCGGCCTACGCTGAATAAACAAGGGTCATAAATCCTTTTCTTGGCATGTTGTTTTTCTGGCACGTGCACAAATATGATCCTTCCAAGCATTTAATGTTTTAATTGGCCTTGAAGCACGACTCCGTCTCACCCCATCTATTTCAGCGAGATGGAAAACATCGCTTGCGCTTGCCTTCACCTTCAGTCAGAGGACGGGACTTTTCATATCCAAATTCAGCGACAGCCTTTTATTTACCCTACCGGTAACGACTGGGGAAACCAAGAGGTACCCACGGCAACGGGAGAATCCGCTTCTCCAGTGCCATCGCACAAACAGAGAGCGAGGGGGATGCTGTGCACCCCATTGTGTCCCAAATAATGAGGCCCTTTCACGGCTCTTCCCACCAGCGTTTTGAGGATGTTTTGGGCCAAACTGGAACCTCAGAGGGAGCTCCCTCGCGGGCCTGATTCGGGGGCAGTGGTGTAGAATTGTCCTTTTCTCCAACCGAATGGGAGGGGGAGGGGGGGGGGGTTTGTGTCTTTAACAAGCCTGCGCTTATGCCACACTTTTGCGTTTTCGGCGAGCGCTCAGATTCGAGACGAACGGGCGTGTCGCTCCACGTCCTGCGCGTCACTCGTTAAGATAAGCCGTGGCAACGGGAGACATTCACCCCGAGCGCAGGCAGGGAGACGGGCCCCCTGCAGTCAGGGGACAATGACACTCAACACTTACACAGGCACTGGGGGATTTAATAAGGCCGGGACCTGAATGGACGATTAAAGGATCGTGCAGATGCACCGACCAACCTCCCAAATAGATAATAGGGGGGACTACAGGGGATTAACAATGCCAAACTGGTAACTACGAAGACAAACGTCCTGCTTTTGAGAACCATAGCAACTGAGATGATTTAGAAAAAAATAGGGGGAATACTAACATGGTGGCTTGTAAGGAACTGTGACTGAATTGCCTGTTAAATTCGCTACATAGGTAGATCTTTCTTTTATTTATCCGGAGCGCTGTTTTTTCGCCACTTCAGCACGGTGCAGCTTGCTGTCGGCGCAGTTCTCATTAGGCACAATAAAATGAATGCTTTACGCCGGCTCCAGGTCCCCCTGTTGGCCGGCTCTGACGCCATAGCTCTCTGGGTGTGAGGGAAAGCAGGCCAGGGCCAGAGCGAGGCCAGCTGTGGCTTACACCCTGGGGTGTGTTTTACTGACCAGCCCAGCACAGAAACCCGTCGGTTACTGGCGGGAAGGCAACAAGGCGTCGCGAGCGGCTCACGAAAGCGCTCGTTCGGCACCCCTTGGGGACATCCCCAACGACGCGGCCCGCTTGCAAAAACGGGCTGGAATCAGGCTTTCCTTTCACCCTGAAGTGATTAACTAGAGGAAATCAGTCAGACTGCAGACCCCAAACACACTTCTGGGTAAAATGTCAGGCTTTTTTTTTTTTCTGGCAGCGGGCTTGTTTAACCCTGTCCTGCCCACTCCCACAGAGGGGGGCCTGGGAGGGAACAATGCACAATGCGCTGGGCCTTCGCCTTTAACTCCACTCTCTTCCAGATTCCACAGCTTAAATCAAACTGGCCCCTGGCTGCACACTGATGGAGTTGAACAGGCAATGGGGGAAAAAATACACATAACGAAAGGAGAATTATTTAAAAACACAGGGCAAGCCTACTGCTTCATTTTCAAGATGTCATTTGGCTTCCAGGACCATCTTTTTGGAGTTTGGAGCAGGGCCTCCGGTGTATAAATCAATCGAGGGTGACATAGTGACACAGAAAATTGCCAACATAACTCACGACGTCAGACCGGCCAAGTAAAGACTTCAAAATCCCCTGGGGGGGGGGGGGTCGAGGGGACTGGGCTGGGAAACATGAGTAGATGTTTGTTTAAAAGACCTGCTGGATATAGCAGGATAATTTGATTCAGGTTTACCGTATTCAATTTGCAATTTAATGCATTAACAAGGGTACACAATTTAGATAATTCCACCTCAAGTCTGTGAGCCAGATATTGTTATTGAATTTGTCAACTGAGCACCGATGGAGCTCGGTCAGACTTTTTGAATTAAGCAATAAGAACCAGGACGCCTGGGCCTTCCCATCCTGCAGCGCTCCCCAAACTCTGCCTTCTCTTTCCAGGGCCGGCCTCCCGTCTAGACAGCACAGCAGCTCCCTCTGTCCGTCTAGCACGGTCCCCCGACGGAGCTGAGGTTTATTCATCTACTGCGGTTACAAACAGCCCCATAAGCCAGCTGTTTACTTGTAAATGTCACTCCCAATAACGCTTTCCTCGATGCAACAGTATCAAGGCCCCGTTTGCGTCGAGAAGCGGAGGAGGAAGCGCACAGGGCCGAGAGCGGGGAGAGAGGGAGCGGAGCGGAGCCCCGGTCAGGGACCGGACTGCGTGGGACTCGTCACGCCGCACCGCCACCCTCCTGAACGTCCAGACCGACACACAAAACCAAACAACCGCTAACCCGGTAAACAAGACAAGCAGTTTTTCGTTTGCATAGTTAAATGGCTCACAACCAGCCAGGCAAATGGAATGGAGATTTTTTTTTTTTTTTTGTAAAGGGTAAACTTTTGAAAATAAATATTGTTGGTGCCAATATGTTGTGTCAGGCAGACTAATGAATTATGATTGCAATTGTGTCTGTGTGAGTGTGTGAGTGTGTGTGTGTGTGTGTGTGTGTGGGGATCAGCGCTAGTGCCTATGTGCATGCATGCATGTGTGTGTATGAGAATTTTTACAAAAATCTGTTACAAAGTCTTCTAGAAAGAAAATAAATTCCATTTCTAAAAAGGTTCAAATATGAATTCTGATGTGAAAATAACCCTGATCGCACCCCTAACCCTAATCCCCACGGCGGCTCTGGTTACCGCTAAATATGGTCTAGGGGTGGTCCGAGTCGCATTCACTTTATAAATAGCTATGGTGAGGAGTCCGTGCAGCAACACAGCTTTGGCCACGATTTTGTCACCGAGTTGGGCTGGGTCAAAGACAGGATTAACGATAAAGCTGAATCTGCTATAATAGCAGCTTCCATAACTGTTCAAATCTGACTGTGAACAGTGCTTTCCAAATCCTTCCAAACTATGTCCTATCCCCTTTCCATCCTAACACAGATAGTGAATACAGCAATAATAATAATAACAACAACAATTATTACATATATATATTTTTTCAACTTTGTTTCAGATTTTTCCCCGTTTTTCTCCCAATTTGGCAGCCTCAACTATACCCTCTATTTCTTTCAATTTACCTTCCCCACGAACCCACCGCTCGTCCTCGGAGGCAAGCCAGTTTTTTTCTGTACAGGGACGCCTTTCGCGCTTCTCGGCAAGCCCGTGCCAGCTAACCCTCCCCCTCCCCCTCCCTCTGGGGCGGTCAGCCAATCGCCACCCCCAACGGGGCTCTCGGCCAATGTTGGGCTGGCACAGCCCGGTTTCGAACCGCGGCTGCAGTGGGCAACTTGCATTCCAGGCGAATGCTTTGACGGTTACGCCACCCGAGGCCATGACAATTATTATTTATGAAGATTATTATTATTATTATTACTTTGGCTTTGATGGTCTTGTTAGCGGAGTCAACAGATACCTACATTTGCAATGATGAAAAACTAAAATTGCAGAGTGGTTGGAAATATTGACCATAAACACCTACACACCCCACCTAGCCCCACTTTCACCAATACCTCGCTCAAAGAAACATGCAGGTCCTGTTATAGTTCTCTGGGAGGATGCCTCATATCCATGTAAGTATCCACCTAGAGCTGCTTATTCTCCATCAATTCTAAGCATACATCTATTAATCAGTCCAATTAATCAACCAACGCTTTAAGCGCCAACTTATTTTTGAAGAAAAATGTATCCGATTTTTAAATAAATAATGTTAATTAATAAATTATTACATATAATTGATTAAATTCACATTTTCTCCCTAGTGTAAACACACTAGCTAATGTCATTTTATATAAGAACACTGGCTAATGCTAGATACAACCATCATTTTCAGCATCAGGAGTTTTTAGCCTCTTGGTGCAGTAAAGGTAACCTTAGGTTTAACATAGATGGTGTTTTGTCACTCATGTTAAGAGTGCACATAGATTGATAGAACTTCAGCCACATGCTACCCTTTGTATAATATTGTATCATACAATATATCCGTTTGAGGTGTTTAGAAATTGATACATTCATATAAATACATTTTTTAACTGCAATAGTGTATGCCCAAAATTATATTATTTTAAACTAATCCAATTGTTCAAAGAAAAAAATTGTTTTTTTAAAAGTTATATTTTTTTCCCAAAAAGATATGTCAATTATTCACACCACTAATAATTATTCTAAATAAAATCCAATAGATTTTAATTCAAATAACACATTTTTGATTGGGTTCAGGTTTGGAGACTGAGGTGTCCATTGCAAAACATTAATTTTGTCATCAGTTAACCCTTTCTTGCTGAAAATTCCAGTGGATTGAACCCTGACTGTGCCATTTTGTCATGTAGGTCTGGAGGGTTTGAGTCAGCAGAGTAACCTCTTCAACCTCATCACCAGTGACTCCTCTGGTCAATCGGCGGCCGGCCTGCGTTGACTGCACAGTCCTCTGGCGCACTAGCTGAGGCAGCACAACTGGAGATCATAGAATGCGTGTGCTTCGGGGGACATAGGCGCGAGTGTGGAGCACTCAGAAAGAGGGACAGAGAGAGAGAGAGGAAGAGACAAAGAGTGAGAGGAAGAGAGACAGAAAAAAAGAAAGAGATGAGTGAGTGAGGTGAATGAGAGTGAGAGAGAGAGAGAGTGAGGCGGAGAGAAAGAGAGAGAGAGAGTGAGAGAAAAGTATATGAAATTTCATCTTCTTTCCTGTGCTGTACTGGGGGTAAACACTCTGGACCCTTTTCTTCACATTCTATTGAGGGGGCTGTCAAAAGCTCTTTTTTTCACATTTTTACTTCACAAGAGTAACTCAAAACGCTGACTTTCTTTTCAACATATTTTCCTCCTTTCTGAAAAGTGGAAAGTATTACACATGCCCTTAAAAGGGCATCAGAGCGAGAGCTTTCTTCTGCTCCAAGAGCAGCCTACATCTCAGGGCAAATAATTCAAGTCAGAATATATCAAACTCAAACTGAAAGGACAAGCTAGCCTTAGATTACAGTATGAAAAAATACAGAAACGAATATACACAGAGTGTTAGTTCCAATGCTGTGCAAAAACCACACATACATAAATGACATTTAAGTGTGAACATTTTAAGACTGGACAGTAACCATTTACACGTGTAGTTAACAGTGGTGGAGGAAGTACACAAACCCTTGACATGACTAAAAGCACCCTGATAAAACATTACTCCAGTAAAAGTAAAAAGTTCTACATTTAACCCCATTTGCCTTTGAAATGTATGGGAGTAAAAGTAAAAATAAAAGTAAAAATGGAAATACTTAAGTAAGCACAGATACTTGATCTAGATAAAAATGTACTTAAGTACAGTAATTTACTAAAGTAAATAATATATAACATAATATACGCCATTTAGCAGACGCTTTTATCCAAGGCGGCTTACAGTAGTGAATGCATACGTTTTTCAGTATATGTGGTCCCAGTGGGGATTGAACCCACAACCTAAGCGCTGCCAACGCCATGCTCTACCTACTGAGCCACACAGAACCACTACTTTGCGTGGCTCTTTAAATGTACTTTGTTAGTGTACGCCACTGGTATTTAAAGAGCACAAGCCTGTCAGACTCCTCGGAAAGGTCTGCAGAGCCGCTGCGTTGGCAAGGGCTGGATGTCGCTTCAGGGGCGATACGCCGAGTACTGTACACATGGAGAAGGGGGCCTCGCTAACAAGCGCGCGCGGCGGTGGGGAAGAGATAGCTCTCGCCTGGGCCCGCGTCCAAGACCCTCTCACTGCGCTCAGTCCCTGTGTTTTCACTGGAAACGATGTGTTTACCAGTAACAAACCCAAAACGGCAAATTATCCCATAAAGCTAAACGCTGAGCTCCGTCCACACGAGTCTTAAAACCCTGACGCTGCGAGAGAGCGGGCCGCACGCACACGCATCGCTCTCTGAGAGATCCAGCGTGGCGCCCGCTAGAGCCCCGAGAAGCGCAAACGCACATTTGTGGGGTGAAACCGAAGTGCGGGGCGGTTAACTCCGGATCGCCGGCTCTGATCAGCTGACGCGGGGCCATTGGGGCAGACAGGCGCGGTTACTGCACACTCAGAATAAGTGCTACCGGGAATAGAAATTGCGAAACACCAAATAAGTCAGCTCGCACTGAGAGATCACCACAATTAAGTCTTTTGTTGAGTGACAGAATAGTCTCTTGATTCTGTTCTTTCCCTCGATTTCCCAAGAAATAGAAAAAAAAATTATAATAATGGTTTGAGAAAAAAAAATAAAAAAACTTTCAGCTCACAGCAGGAGATGTGACTCGACATGCCAGCAGACAAATTAGACTAATAAATCCCACTTTTTAATTTCCACTGTCAGCCGGAACAGTTCTTATCCAAGAGAGCATATCACTCACATTTAATCAGCTGTTGCTTTTCAGTGCGATAAATAAATCACACAAATGATAATTTCCAGACAAATTAATAATTTGATTGAGTGAATTAAGTGTCCTTGAATTGAGTGTCGAGGTTGATTTGTCGAAGGCAGTTGCAAAAATATCCAAGCGTGCATACACACGCACAGGCATGTGCATACACACACACGCACATGCACACGCACACGCGCAAACACTCACGCGCCCACGCACACGCACACGCACACACAACCGCCCCATAGTCTAGAAGAACTATTCTTGCAAGGATGTGTTGTCATCACAACACTTTCTGGTACATTTGATTTCCACACACACCTGAATGTGTGTCTGCTGCTCAGTGTCTTTAATGCACTTCAGTCACCCGGGAAGTGAACTCATTTGTAAGAACCATCCTAATCATGTTAATATTTTACTGGTGCTGCTGTTTAGCAGATGGGCTCCTAATAAACTCCACATTTAAAAGCAAATGTGTATTAAACCCACATGTCATCGCAATTACAGGACAAACGGGAGGAGGGGGGAGTGTGGAGTGTGGAGTGCCTCTGACCACATGGGATGCGAGACCCAGCGCTGCTTAGTACAACCTCCCACTGAACGAGCCCTAAACCCCCTCATGTGCCGCTGCCTTCGGCCTAGAGAGCCAAGCGCTTTGAAACAAACGGGAAAAAGAGGGAGCCAAAACAGGAGAGGATATCCATTGTAATTCCAACATCCTTTCAAGAAATAATGCGATGGCGTATGATGAGTGTTTGGAAACTCCCCATGTTACACAAGTGAGCTTCATCTGGAAAATGACAGCAGAGTGAGAGAGAGAGAGAGAGAGAGAGAGAGGGAGATGCATTCATCCGACCATAACAAATCACAACATTCCTAATTCCTGTAATCACTTAAACCTTTGCTGTTTTGTTTTCAATGATGAAACAGAGGGAACGTTGAGCTAAACAACTAAAGCCCTGTTTTTATCCGGCAAAAAAAAAATGTGTTTGGCAACCGAGTGGCAGTTGAAGACGGAGAGAGGCATTCCTGCAGCCCTGACACATTCAGTACGCCGTCTGTCCTCTTTAGACACCAGGGTGGAGCGGCGCTTTAATTGCGTCCATACTGTACACCCATTGCTCTACCATGTGACCAGGTTGGATTAGATTTACTCTGCTTATAAACCCCTCGATTCTTTCCACGAGTTGGGGCTAACAAAACGCTTCCCTTGCCACGCCATCTGCGTCCGACCTCGAAAACTAAAATCTCACCTGACAAGAACTCTTATAAAGTTCTCTTTTGTCAGTCGCCAGCAGCCCCCTTACTTATCCCCCCCCCCAATTCGATCGTTTATAAAAAATGATACGGCACGTCGCGTTATGAAAATTGAATTTCACGCCGTTCCCACCGTAAAGCTCGGACTTATTTGGGATCACGACGCGAGGGTCTTGAAAAGGGAAGTGCCTGAAATTCACGTAAAAAAATCCAAACACTTCCAAGACCACAGTCGCCATGGTATTTATAAGGCAAACAGATCTTGTAGCGAACGCTAGCAACCCTGGAGCTGTGATTTAGCTGGACGGGGGAGAGGGAGCGGTGACGAGAGGCGACTTGCGATGACGTTTCAGCGCCATTAGAACTTTGTTCCGCGGTGACATGGCCAACTCAACCTCGAGCGCTCGCAGCCCTCCCAGCCCTCTCTCTCTCTCTCTCTCTCTCTCTCTCTCTCACTCCCTCCGAACGCACGCCCATTAAGGGTTTACTGTTTGTTTTTGTGTAGTGAACCCTATCAGCTATGATCTTGGCTAAACCTACACAGCTCATTATGGTCAAGTCATCGCACCGCTGCCAACTGGAATGTCTCTCGGCTGCGTAAAGGTTGGCCCTATTCAAGCCGACGGTAGGAGGAGAAACAGCCAGACGCAGCGAAAGAAAGCAAAGAGAGAGACGGAAGAAAGAGAGAAAGAGAGAAAGTCAGAGAGGGGGAGACAACAAAGACAACAGCTCGCAGGACCAGGGAGAAAAAAAAAAACAAAAAAAAAAACCAGACAGTCAGTGCCAAAAAACGAAGCCACACCCAGCAAAATTATTACATGGGTTTCCTGTCCCAGTATTTCCCCAGCAGCTACCTTCCTGGTCCCTATAAAACGACAGGGATATGTAAACTTTGTCCTGCTGTGTCAGACCTCATTGGTTATACTCTATCCAAACAGTTAAGGACTGATGCTTCGGAGCATTTTTCGGGGTGTAGCTGGCCTCGTGTGAAAAGAATACAACCACCGGGAGAGTCCGATAAAAAACATGAGGTCATGGAACAGGCTGAGGCCGTTTATCCGTCCGTCTGCTTGAGTGCGCTTCCTTACGTTATCTATGAAAGAGACCAGTCACGGTCTCCGCTGGAGAATAATAACCATCTTCTCCCAAATATCTTCAACAGGGCCATTACAGGGCCGATCATGCTGCCCGGCCCAACACCGCGTTGAACACACTGCCCCAGGCAGAGCTGAGGGATGGGCAGAACCCAGACCCATATCTCCCCAAACAGATGGCAATCCTCTGCTCCTACAGCCTGCCCTCCTACTCCCCAAACCAGCCACAGCTAACTCTCACACCTCACGCACACAGATGTCAGTACTCTGCAGTGGATTCTGGGACGGAGGACTGTGGCATTTGGGGACAGGTTCCGATGGCCCGCTGCAGATGCCACTCTTGGCAGTATCCAAACCCAAAGCGGACGCCCGCCTGCCACAAAAAGGGACAGGCTGCACAGAGCAGCTTCGTCAAAGTCGCCGGTGTCACTGCTGCCCTACTTACAATAAACAATTAGAACGGACAATGAGGAGAGCAGGCTGGGCTGAGAGCGAGCTGTTTATGGAGAGCACTTTGTATTACAGGCACCTGTAGGGCCATTCACACAATCAAGACCAAAAAAGTCGCCCCTCAGAGATGACCGTTATGGGTGGGACATGCCCGTCCCACAGGGGCCAGCGACAGGGGCCCTGGGGGTCACGCGCTGCAGTGTGAAAACAGCCCATATGCAATTAGGACCTTCATTCTGGACTGTTGATTTATGGGGGGGGGGTTCAAACTGAGGATCCATTGAGGGGCAATAGAAAGGAAACTGAATGAGTTAAAAATAAAAAAAACCTCTAGCTGCCTGGGGCTGTTTCACTTCCCCTGGCGTGGTCCTCCTGGGGGGACGGGGGGTCATTAAAGAGCACTAATGACCCAATGATTGAGGAGCCGGTGAGCCCCTGACCCTGTCATGAGAACAGGGCCCTGAGAACCAGCAGCCCCGAGTGCAGGATTACATCCAACCTCAAATAACAAACCAGGATCCGAGCTCTTCCTTCGCACACGTGCAAAAGAGCTGTTTAACACACTTTCAAAAAATAAGCCTCGACGAACCGAGCCAAAGAAAATTTTACAAGGACTGAGCAGAAATCTTTTCTTTCCAGAATAGAACTGGGGGAAAAAATGGCAATAAAATAACGCGCCACACGGCATGGATTCCTTCCGCCAGCTCGATTGTGTTAAGCGCGTTACGGCGTTAAGCCTGTCCCTGACCATCTATCTTGCCTTGGAGTTACATCTGATACACAGACACGCATTCGTATGGGTAGCCGGGGCATGTGTGTGAAGTAGTGGTCAGAACTTGGCCAGCGCCGCCCCCCCCCCGCCCCCTGCCCCCCGTTTCTGCTCTAGGTGCATGGATCAATGATGTTGCACCCTTAGGCTAGGTGCATTATCTGAATTGCCCTATTTGGAAACACAAATGCAGTCTGCTTCAGAATTACAAAGGCACTTTTGAGCCAAACGGGCCCATGAGAATACAATTAACGAGTCCTCCAGTCGGGGGTTGAGAGAAGGAGCCAAATTAGCATGAATGTTTGGTATGTGCCCCCGCGCTCCCCGCGCTCCAGAGCACTGCTCAGCACACACCTTTAATTGCGTTTCCTCAGGGGTCTGGGAGAACCGGAGCTAAATACAGCGATGCGGGTGCAGGCCTTGCAAAAACAAACCACCAGCCACACCGCTTCCCACCCAAAACCACACCTTCCCAAATCTCTCCCAGTGGAGAGGAGGAGGGAGGAGGGAGGAGGGAGGAGGGAAGTGGGAGTCTACCATTCAGGCAGGTTGGGGCTTCAGATTTGGAACATGTTATTAATTAAGCCCCCACACTCCCCCAAAATCCCAAACACATCATAAAACACACACACACACACACACACACACACACACACACGCACACACACACACACACACACACACACACACACACACACACACACACGCACACACACACACACACACACACACACACAATACAGTGGCTTCCCACCAATTAATGTTAACGGAAAGCCACTGGAGGCCGCGGCTAAACAAGACCCCGTTTCCCACGAGACCTCAAACTGTGCCATTCTAGACCTTTCCATCCACAAAAGGCTTAATGCAGTCCACCTGTGCAGGTCTGTTTTATTCATGACGCACGCACATTTGTGTGTATGTGGGGTGGATGTCAAAGGGACTGTGCACACTCAGGACACTGAAAGAGCTAGGTGAGTTCACAACAAAAACACATCTTCTGTTTTGAAACAACAAAACCTTAGTCATTTGTTCTTCTTCCAAAACCGTTCCAACACCCTCCCTCCTCAACTGCATTACTTATTCACCGTCTCCAAAAAAAACAAATAAATGCATTACCTTACAGTCTGGATGTCTTATTTTTGAGAGGAAAAAGCAGTAGAACGGACGAATGGACATGTGGATCACACAGTATGCCTACAGGATTCTAACCTCTGTGGTAGAGGACATTGGGGGTGACCAGTACAGTGGGTATAAAAAGCATTCACCCCTGTGTACACCATGGGATCAGTGGAAATAAATCCCAATTAAATCCATTTTGATTCGGTTAAGTATGAAACCAAAATGTGAAAAATGCCAAAGGGGTGAATACATTTTCTCACTTTAACTATGCCACTCTCACTTTAACTGTGACTTTTACTCTGCCCTTTTGCACACTCTTGAACCTTAACTGTGTACATAACTGTTATCTGTACTGTATTTGTATATTTGTATTAGTATTTGTATATTAGCACTGTACTGTATTGTATTGTATTGTATTGTATTATATTGTATTTTTTTTTTTTTCTAAGCTCTTGTTATTGTTTTGGTTGTATGTTGACACCTTGCACTAAGGCTAATTCCTTGTACATCGTACTTGGCGAATAAATAATTCTTATTCTGATTTTAAACCCACTATGTTCCCAGGATTGTAACCTCTGTGATAGAGAGCACCAGGGACACACCGTTCACACAGCATTCAGGGGGTTTGTGGAACGCGCATACAGCTGAGAGCCGACAGCAACCGTCAGGAATACAGCCATCACTGAGATACAGAAGCAGCCAAACAGCCCCTCGCGGCAATGAGGAACAGATGAGAACATGTAAAGAGCTGCTTCACTTCACCCTGAATGAACACATGTTGCGGGAAGCAGCCAAAAAACACAAATACAGCACCCCCCCCCCCCCGACACAATTCCCCAGCCTTTTTTTTTTTTTTTTTAAGTGGACAATTATTGATCACAGGAGGCTGGGGCTGCCTTGGGTAGAGCAGAGCAAACAAACAAGTCTTTTCCTCTGAAAACCTCAGAGCTGTGCAGTTTCACTGCAGTCACACTCGGTTTATTTGACATGGCACCTGTTCCAGCATTGTGCTGGCCTTGCTGGATGTTAGTGAACAAGGCCCTTGAGTTACACACGCGCCTGTTCCTCGCGAATTCTTCCCTTTATTTTCCCCAGAACCTCACAGTGGAACACTGGTGGGCCTGTTCACTGCCTTTATTGAGTAAATGAGGAGTAATGGCTTAGGAGGGCGACAAGCACTTGTGAAAGGGTTTTCATTTCCAAATGGGACAGCTAGCCAGAGAATGCATTAAACAAGGCAGAGGCTTCATCACTTACAGAATAGGAGAACATCTGTAGAGGAGAGCAAGCCAGACAGCCCATCTTTGCTCGTCACCACCATATATATATATATAGCGCACAGTTCCCTCCAAAATGATTCACACCCTTGATAAAGATGTGCAAAGAAGGCTGTATAAAATGAACAATGCAGGTAATGGGTTAGTAGCGGAATGTAAATCTGTGGGAGTACTCCTTTAAGAGGCCAGGGATGCACCATTTTGTGTCCCTGAAAGAAAATCTTACAATTTCACCAAAAAGGCTACAACGAAAAAACTTTTTTTTTTAAATATAATCAAATACAGTAGAACCTCAGAAATAAGAACTTCAGAGTCATATCAACTGAACGGAGTATGAAACCAGAAGGAGTACTTGCAGTTACGCTTCATTAAGCTTATTAAGAACAGTGGTGCAAAATGCAAGTATTGAGAGTCACACTATTATGTATTGATAACCAAAGTATTGCTTTCCTGTCAAATGATTGACATCAAAGCACACACGACCTGGAGACCTGGAGACAAATAACAACCTGAGGTGCTGAAAAAGTGCCAAAGCTGCTGATTTTGAAATAAGAGGCTTTTATGGACTAAGGCGAATTTGGCCTGAAAGAGAAAACAAACTGCATGGATGATTTCAGTCCTGGGAATATGTTAACAGTCAGGCCTTCAACCACAAAAAACTACACGTAACTGCCAAAATAAAGGAAACACGAGTGCATTAAGGGTTCTGGCAGGTCTGTAATGGTATAGGGTGCAAGTTCCTGACATGGTTTAGGACCATTCAACCCCCTTAGAGGGCTAGGTAAACCGGGACCACATATACTGAAAAATGTATGCATTCACTACTGTAAGTCGCTTTAGATAAAAGCGTCTGCTAAATGGCATATATTATTATTATATTATTGTAAACACCAATAAATACAAAGCATTTGTGAGTGATCACCTTCATCCTGATGGGAGTGGTCTCTTCCAGGATTACAATGCCCGCATCCACAGGGGACGAGTGACCACTGAATGGTTTGATGAGCATGAAAAGGATGTAAACCATACGCCATGGCCTTCATATCAGGCATCAGATTTCCAGTGATGGGGTATTCACTTTCTCACTCTTTCTCTCCCTAAATCAACCCCTCCTCTAGTTCCTCACTTTACATTTCAAGGTGTTTTTTTACATTTTTTGGCATGATATAAGAAATGCTTGCCAAGGCAGATGCATGCATTCAATAATTATGCAGATTGTTTGAATGATTTAGAACTCAAATTTCAAAAGTAAAAAGGTTGCAATTCATTATAATACAGTGAATATTTGCAAGCATAATACAATTTATATGAATTATATGGCTAACCAGTGCTAATGTGCGGTTTAACGAGCAGCAGCACCAGCAACCAGTGTTTTGGGAGTGAGTGATATCAAATGCAGGCCTGATTGTAGCCAAGCTCTGAACCAACTGATGCCTGAAAACATGGACATGCTACTGTTCCTACAGACCACTTGAAATACAGACACATCTCTGGTTGACAAATAAGTGAAATAGGCTATAAAACAGCCTAGAATATGCGTGCCATTCTTTGGGAGTTATTTTAATGGCTTTGTTCTTATGTATAATTATTTTCAGATAGGCTGGCACTTAAGTGCCAGACAGGGCCCACTGTCTGTTTATTTCTTATTATTTAAATAAGTATCAGAGCACTATAGCCATATTTGGCGTAAATTATGTTTTTCCATTTCTGCAGACAGCTTAACAACATTCACTGGTTTGGCTGTTGGTATTTCTACAGTAAATATGTACCTTTTTTGAATATCCAATACCTGGAAATGTGAGTAGGCCTACTGTATGATTACAAATTAAATAAATAAAAACTGAATCTGTTATATCATTCAATAATTGTGGAGAACTATTTTTTATCAAGCAAGTTAATGCTCAAAGATGATGTTGTGCTTTAAACATAAAATAGCTAGAAATGTAAAACTTTCGTTTTGTGATTGTTTATATTATAATTAAGTAATAGCCATTTTATTACATAACGGCATGTTTAAAATCCCAAGTTTCCAAAGTGTAAACATTTAAAGAATCTAGCCCAAATGCCAAATAAATATAAAAATATTTATATATAAAAATATGGTCAATTGTTTTAAATATTGAACTTGAGGCCTTTCTCACTCCTCACACCAGAGTGAAGAATTCCATCCTCTTTGTTTCCTGATTATAAGTATCTCTCTCTTGCACTCTCTTTTTGTTGATTTCATGTTGATAGTGCCAGTTCTTTTGTGACTGAACAGCTTGATGTGAAGTTTTCACAAAGTTTCTTAAAAAATTGTAATCCTTTCCCTTCTCTCTCTCTCTCCCTCCCTCCCTTCTCCCTCCCTCCCTCCCTCCCTCTCTCTCTCTCTCTCTCCCTCTCTCCTCTCTCTCTCTCCCTCTCTCCTCTCTCTCCTCTCTCTCTCCCTCCTTCCTCCCTCCCTCCCTCCCTTCTCTCCCCTCCTCTCCCTCTCTCTCCCTCTCTCTCTCTCCCTCTCTCTCTCTCCCTCTCTCTCCTTCTCTCTCTCTCCCTCTCCCTCTCTCTCCCTCTCTCTCCCTCCCTCCCCTAGTCTTCGTGGCCTATGCCAAGCTTCCTGTCCAGGGATGAGGGGGAAAACTTTCCTGGGACAAGGTGTCCCGGAGTGAACACATCAAAGCCAATTAGCCCGGTCAGACCCCAGCAGGCCCAGTTCGGCCCAGCTGCCAAGAACTGCCCCCATCATTACTCAGTGATTTAAACCCACTGAGCACTTGGGGTCAGGGGTCAAGTCTGAAACTTAATGAGTGCCCTCTCCTTCCTCTCGCTTGTGTTTTGCTCCCAGCAGGAAAGTTGGCCCTAGAATCATTTTTCACGTGTCCGTTAGACAAAGCAGTGCACTGCCCTCCCACTGTCACCATACCACAAGCGGGTTATACAATACTGCGCGCTGCCATCCACATCGCTCCAGCCTGCTGCGGAGCTCGCTTTAGTTTAACTCTTGGTTTGACTGCGTTTACTGGAACTGCAACAGCCTTAGTGACCGACACAGAGAATGTCTGATAAAGACCTGCACCTATCTACACAGCGAGGATTCATGCATTTCAGAATAGTCAAAGCAATACTGTACATGTTTGGGGTTTTTTCCTCCAACAGCCCTATACAGTGTGAAAACCCACAGCCATCAGCTGTTAAAATATTTACACATAAAGGACTGATTACACTTAATTTCAGGGGACATATGAGAGTATCTGCTGGCTCTGGAAAATGTGATGCTGGAGGTTCCTTAAAATTACATTACTATAAATTAATTAGGTAAGATAAAAACTAAATTCGCTTTTTGGCAGAAGCTCAATGGCTAACTGCAATCCACCCTCTAGTAATCGTTGCCAGGCAATGGTAAGATTTCCTAGACGCCGTGTAATGTATATTCCCTCATTTTGTGGGATAAAAAGGACTTATCCTGGGCCGTGATTTACTGGACAATTATAGCCATGGCACAGCAAGCGGCATTCATAGGCTGTTCGTAGAAGCAGCACCAAGCCTCTCGTTAATGGCTTGTAAAATGCACTGTTTGAGGGTTATGCAACGCTTCTGGATGCATGCAGAAAATGGTTTCCCGCATTACAATTAACGCTAATCATCAACATGGGCCTCGAACCCAGGAACCTCATCATTTATACGCGTGAAACTCAAGACCCCCCCCGATCCTCGTTCATTTTTTTAACTTCTTGTTCGTTCCGGCAGGTAGCCTTAGCTATACACCAGCTCTTAATCTAGCGTAGAGCCTTCGGTGAACAAACTCGGGAGCCATCACGGGACTGTTCATGGCCCTGCGATTATCCATTGGGGTGAGATTGCCTTGGCACGCACAACTGACTTCCCGTTAAACGAGACATGACAGCCTTATACAAATAAGACGTTTCTTATTCGAGAGATGGCGTAACCTCTTAAAAGAGGTAGGGCTTCGTTCTGCCGCGAGATTAAATTCCTCGGTGCAAATCAATTTACCCCTAATTACTTTATATTAAGCTAACAGAATGGAAAACAAAATTATGCCTTTAAGAAAAACAACTGGGACGACTGGAAGCTTCAGACTCTCCGCGCCCTTGGCATCCTGCGCCGCTGCCTTGCTTTATTTACACAGTATCACCGCTCAACTGTGGACAATGTAAACTGATAGGAAGACCTGGCATGGGCTCAAATATTACCTCACTTTCATTTCTCTTCTTCCACCAGATTTCTTTTTCATATTTACCATTTTATTAGCAAAAAGCTATATCGGGTTATTGAAGAAAGCTGACGGGCATGCGCAATTCAGCGCTATAAAAGCATTACAAAACCATAAGCCAAGCAAAGCGAAGGTCTGTTTATTTTTCTACTTGAAAATGCTGTAGGGCGTCCTTTGCAGTACATGACATGTGGCTTGTCCTCGCAACAATTTGAAAACCTCTGTATCTGCTCGCAGATGTCCAGCCATGGACAAGAATACTTTTGAGTGATGAACTCTGCCCCCATCTCCTTGTCCCGTGCATACTTTCAAATACAGAGGGGAACATGGAAGGTGGAGTTCTTCTCTAAATCATCTCTTTACTTTGGTCTCTTTCTACTGGAAGAGACTGTTTTCTCCTCCCCGAGAATAAATCCAGACCAACTGTGCATAATGTTCAGTTGCTTTCAAGAGGCAGGATGGAGACGGGTGGACGCGCACACGGGCACACACGCACACACACACGCATGTGCACACACACACACACACACACACACACACACGCATGTGCACACATTTGCACGCACACACACACACGCTCACACATTTATGTACACGCGGGCACGCATACACACACACAGACACACACAACACATACACCAACAATTCTTAAGACGGAATTTCCTTTGGCATTTGTGTAGGTGCGGCAAAGAAATAAAACAACCAGCAAAGAAAACACTGGTCTACTGTAATCACAGCTGTGCTGAGAGAAAATCCTGAGGCCTGAAGCCAAGAGGCTTGAGCCTGGAGGCTGGAGCCTGGAGCCTAAGGGAGGTGCTCTGGGGGCCACTAGCACCGTTTGGCTCCGGCTGCCAGAACAAGAAACCTATGCGTGTCCCTCACCGGGAGAGCCATTAAAATGAGCAATACTTGGAAACAGAAACACAAATCTGTTATGGGAAAGCGGCTAAAACCGACTGCCCCTCATGTCACCACTGCCCCCCCTCCTCCTCACAGACTGCTCGTTTCCGTGGCAGAGTCTCTCCGTGGGACGCGGATGTAAAAGCCGCTGGTGCTTAAGGTGGGACCGCGTCGAGAAGAGCGGCCTTCCAGGCCTCCCGTGTTGGTCTAGTGGTTTCAACGTCCGACGCTGGCCACGGCGACCGGGGTGCCATTCCCCGTCGCGCCAGAGTCGGCTCTGGCCGGGAGTGCCACCGGGGCGGCGATTGGCTGTCCGCCCCAGGGAGGGGGGAGGGAAGCCGACACAGTTCACTGTGCACAGGAGTGGTTCTGGGGCGCCGGAATTACAGTCGAAGGCACGACAAGTGCCGTCTCGGAGGAGGCGGCGTGTCGCCCTTGTCACTGCCGGTCACAGGGCTACGGCAGCGAGCTATGGGGGAGGGGATTGAACTAAGCACAGCGGGAGTAATTGCCTACCAAGTTGGGAGGAAAACGGGGTCAAATCGGAAAAAAAAAAAAAAAGAAAAAGAAAAGCAGCCTTCCAATCGCAGTGTAACAAACGCGGTCGACCGACAAAGAGCTGCGTGGGGAAAAAGCAAGACGGTTGGGGAGTAATTTCCAGGAAAAGAAAAATTTATAGCGGTGAGCTAAGTCGACAAAAACGGCTGTTGAGCGGCTCCAAGGCCTTGCCACTTCTAGCAGAGCTTCTGGCACGGTGAATAAAACTCAGTGGAGCTTGTTTCGCATTAATGTCCACAATTAAAGGTAAAAGACTCCAATAAACAAGCTTTAAATGCTGCGATGTTTCCACCTCCGCGGCCGACACTGGGCTCTGGTCCCAGGTCCTGGCCCGGGTTGGCTGAACTGGATCTCAGACTTCGGAGGCACGTCAGCAAGTTTCTGAAGGTTTTCGCCAAATTAATGGGGCAGGCTCCATAAACGGACTCCTCCGCAATCAAACCCGAGTTCGCCAATGCTCTCCCGGTCTGGTGCATGACACCATTCCCTCGTCAACACCCCTCTCACTGTGGGGTTTATGTGCATCCCATAAACAGAAGAGAGGAAAACTGAAAAGCATATAACTGGAACTCTATAAGCAGTTTAACTCTGGCAGCAAGGTTAGAAAAAAAAAAAAAAAAAAAGGTTTAAAAAAAAATCAAGCATAACAACTTAATTTTCCGAAGAATGATTGCATTTGTCAGACACTGAACCAACCCCTACGCTGGAATAAGGTACTGGACTAAATCTGACAGGAGCAGTACTTGAGTTCTCATGACTAATCAACAGTGTAAAAACCATGGTTCTTTTTTTGGAATCCTAATTGCCTTAATGATGGAAATAGACCTCAAATATCCCTTTGAAATCAAATATACTTAAAAACTAAGTACACACATTTTCCCAAGGCACACGCAGTCTAACTGCTAAGAACCAGATGAGGGGGCGAAGCATTCTTAATGTAACTTAAGCAGCGAGGCGCATGAGCGCGTTTGCCCCCCCGCCGCCCCCGCACCCCAGACATTTCCGAGCTGTCTTCGGCCCCCTAGTGTCCCACAAAATTCCCTCGAGCTCCTCCTTTAATGGTCAGACTTAACTAATTACGATTAATGACCTCCCCTGTTCGCAGCCAGACAGCTCCGCTTTCCAGCCTGCCGAAAAGCACAGGCCATCCGTCCGGTCGTCGCCCCCCCCCCCGCACGCGAGAAACAAACGGTGAGCCAGCGGGGCCCCCCTTCTACCTCGGTCATGTGTCAGGCATTTCCTGTGCATCTAGAGTTCCCTGGTGCTCCCTGGAGCAGCGGCTCTCGGCTCCGCAGTGACCCGGTCCATGCCAAACAGGCCGTTTGAAGTTGCGGCGGCAAAAATTGTACAGACAGCAACATTTTGTCTTTTTTTTTCTTTCGTCTTCATCCTGGACGCCGTTCTTAAGAATGCATGCATACCACGCTGCATCATTATACCATTATACTGTTTGCCAATTTCCCCCACCCCCACCTCACCTCACGAGCTAAAATGACCAGAGCTGAGTTCAGCAGAAAGGACCGGTGAGAGGATGGATCAGTGTTCTTTCGGTTATCTGGGTACATGTGCATTTGCATTTACGTTTTAGGCATTTAGCAGATGCTCTTATCCAGAGCGACTTAGAAAAAGTGCATTTACGCATGGGGAAATTAATCGTGGTTAGTGGTACAAGTGAATCACCTTGATGAGCAGATATCTTGCGTTGATGGATCTTACCCGTTTCCATCGACACAAACGATGCACATTTTTCCAGCTAGCTCACCTCTACTAATGCTGCCACCTCTGATGGTTCTTCTTTTAACTGCACGTGCTAAAGCATTAATGTGGCCCTGTTGTGTTGTGACCACATGCAAGACTGAGCCCCTACTCCATCTAGCTCAGTGTGGGCACAGCGTTTCAACTGCTCAATCTACCAGAAAAATTCCGCTGGAGAATGGCTGTGCTGCATTTCATGTGCAAAGACGGACATTGCAACACGTTAGCACGCTGAAGTCTGCAATGTCATATAATCTGCAATTATTTCAAATCTTTCAGGAAATTATGTAGTCATTATTATTTTCAAAACAATACTGAGACTATCAGGTTTGAACTAAAAGCATGCATTATGCTAGCAAGAAAAACGATTCCAAAAAGGGGTACAATTCCAATCTGGCTCGTGGTGAAAATGGGGTGCTCTTACCAAGTTAGCCATGTATATTGTTAGTAGTCCTCTCCTGAAAGACAAAGAGAAAAGAGCACAGGAATGAGACCACACCCAAAAACATAGTACATCTACCTGCATCCAATCAGGGGCCCAGCAACCCGGAAAAAGACCACACCTTGCATTCTCCAGATCGTGAGCTTTCCGTGCTCTCTCTGAAAAACACACACTCACTTATTGTCCGCACGTGTTTTAAGCCATGGCGCTTATGACTCGCCTGCATGAATTAGCCAACCCTTGAAATATCAGGTTTGCCCGGAGATCAGGACAATCAAGTGGAAATAGGCGTGCTTGTCTTTTGTATATTATCGTATCGTATCTGCTAAAATAAAGGAAACACTCGAGTAAATGAGGGATGCAAAGTATACTGAAAGCAGGTGCTAACACACAGGTGTGGTTCTTGAGTTAATTAAGCAATTTACATCCCATGATAATTAGTGCCATGTATAAAAATGTTGGACATTTTGGCTACCATGGCTAGAAAAAAGGATTTCAGTGCAGTGATTGTTGGGGCATGTTTGGCAGGAGCTTCACTGACAAAGACTGCTCAACTTGCTGATGTTTCACGAGGAACAGTGGCTAAGGTGATGATGGCATGGAGGTCTGAGGGAAAGACATCAACGAAGGGCAACTGCGGTCAAAAGCATATACTCCTCACGATGTCCGTGCATTGGTTTTTAGACGCAAGGCAAAACAGACGAGCAACTCTGAATCAGTTGATTGCAAATATCAATCCAGCGCGTGAGCAGTCAGTTTCATTAAGAACAGTCCGTCAAGAACTTCAGAGAGGGACACTATGGTTGGGTTGCAGTGTATAAACCCCTTGTTACACCTAAAAACAATTGCGAGTAAAGTGGTGCAAAGAACACAGGCAGTGGTCTACTGAGCAGTGGAAAAAAAGTCATATGGTCAGATGAGTCATCCTTCACCCTGTTCCCAACAAGCGGACGAGTGCATGTGTGGCATACGATAAAACAAACACACAGAGTCGTAACACGATGTAAACCATATGCCATTTGCCGCATCAGTCACTAGATCTCAACCGAATTGAACACTTATAGGAGATTCTGGATGTAACGGAGCTGGTTCTGCCCACAGCGAGTTTCGAACCGAGGGATCTCGACGTGACAAGAGAGCGATTTAGCTCGCCGAGCTGAAGACTCAAGTCCCTAACTCTGGGAACTAATCACACTCTTATCCACTCACGTGCCAGAGCTCATCCACTACATGGAGCAGCACCTGGGTTTTTCACCACCATCAACACAGTGGCAGTGGCTCAGTGGTCAGCAACATGGGCTAGCAAGCGGAGGGTTGCTGGTTCAAATCCCAGGAAGGCCAATGAAAAAACAATGAACTGGAAACCGGAGGGAGGCTAGTTCACTTCCTGGGGCACTGCCGAAGTGCCCTTGAGCAAGGCACTGAACCCCTAAACTGCTCTGGGGGCGCCGTACTATGGCTGACCCTGCGCTCTGACCTCTCTGATGGAATACATATGTATAGGGGTCTATGTGTGTGTGTGTATCTCGGAGAGATATGTGAAAAGACTAATTCCAATTACCTTGTGTAACATGGCAAATAAAGTATATTATTATTATTATATTATTACACACCACATGATGGGATTTCTCATGGCGGAATGGTAAATGGCATCCCTCCCATAGAGTTCCAGACACTTGTAGAATCTATGCCAAGGCCCAATCTGGCAGCTGGTGGTGGCCCAGCACCCTATTAAGACACTTTATGTTGCCGTTTCCTTTATTTTGGAAGTTCTTTATTTAAGACTCGTACGAGGCTTATTTAAATGGACGTTATACATTCTTCTTGTTGTGATGTCTCCACAGCAGGAAGGACAAAAGCAAAAGCAAAAGCATCAGCACTTCTCCCTTCCTCACAAGGTAGAGAGCCACCATTTCAACGAGGTGAGCGACCTCGCTTTTATTTACAAACTAAAGCAATATTGGCGTGCGTGGACCAATTAAGTCGAACTGTGAACTGGTGAAACTATGTGTCAAAATTTGAACTGCAATTGTGCAGTCACATTAGAATGAGATAAGTTCCGTTTCTAGGGAAACACTAAGATATGCGTTCATCACAGAAACCCATTTTGGGAACATATGTATAGGTGAAGTCGTGTTCCTTCTGGAAAACATCAGTTATTTGGCTGCTGTGCTGACAGTGTATGGGACCAACTGGGTCCCAACCATTCGGTTACAAGGACACCATTATTCACAACGTTTCCGCAACGGGATCAGGTCTCTGGAGTAAAATGACCCCGGCGGTTGCAGTTTACATAGCATCAAAGTACAAGGAAGTTTAAAACCACATCGTTTAAGGATGGATTACACACCTTTCATTCCAGCTCGACTTGTGAGCCACAGAACTAATTTGCTCTTCTATGAACTTACTGGAAAAGAAAAACAACTGGGGAGTGCGTAGCAAGGCTTCAGGACCACCTGCCAGATCCCATTAAAAGAAAATGCGCTCTTGTACATGGCTTGCACTTTGTGGTACAGAATTTTGCGGAGGATGGTAGCATTCAACAAGACAAACAGGCAAGACACCAAACCCCCTCCTTAGAACCTTTGCTATTAGTTCCCAAAAACGGCCCAGATTCTATCTGCCAGAACCACGAAACAAAGAAAAATAAACTTGTGCAAAGTTAGAAATCATTTCAATAACCATCTCAATAAATCTGTCCAAATGTGTTTTTTTTCTTTTCTTTCTCTCAAATCGGTTAACAAGTGAAATTAGCCCACCCCCAACAAAGCAATAAAACTGCGTTCCAGGTATAAAAACACGAGAACGCTGCAGGACACAGCGAGAACGAGCACTCGGGGCGGACTGGGAACCTAGCAACCGGAGGAATGGCTTTCACATCTGCGGCCAAAAAACCTCTGGCTTGCGAGCCCTTCTCTTTGCCGTCTGCTGAAACTCCTTTAACTTTTTTAGGTTTTTTTTTGTTAACGTCCTGACTGCAAAACACTCTGCTCTATAGGGGAAAAAGAGGAAATGGAAAAAGATAAATTCATCGAAATGTTTCCAAACTACGGGGCGACGGATGGCTGCCAAGGCGGCGAGATGGCATCCGCTTGGTACGCTGGGAAAACAATCTGCTGACATCTCGGGGAGGGTTTTTTTCCCCGACTGCAGTGACAGCGAAAAAATAAAATCGCCGGATGCAGAAGTAATTTTATCTCGCAATCAGAGATAGGGCCACGCCGCACTGCAACAGTGGCGCATTTCAGTGCGCTGTTGTCAGTGCGCGCGGCTGGCGTGGAAGCAGAGCCTGCCTTTCTGGTATCTCCCTGTTATTGGCCCTCAAACCGGTTCCTTCTGCACCGCGCTAACAGACGGCGTGAGGTACTTCGAGGTGACGGCACGTCTGTGACTGCAGCGAGCGGGGCGGCCGCCCGATCCTGCAGCGGAGCGGCCTAACCCTAAAGTCCTCCTCTACAGCGCGTCCTTCCTGCGTATTCCCACGCGCCGCCGTCGCTGGGATACAACAGGAAGAGGAGGGAAGCGAATGGGAGCTCCGAGGAGTGGAATTGGATTTCCAGCTGGAGCGGGAGCTGAAGGGGAACACACAGAGCCTTTATTCTGCTCCCTCGTCCCGGTGCAAGTCAAACGGTTGTTCCCATGGTCCCGGCACCTCAATCACCAGACAAGTGCCCGTGTGTCTGATAGAGTGGGCACTTCAATTCACACAGACACACAAGCAGCAGAGAGCCACAGACTCATCTATACACCACAAACACACACTCACACGCACGCGCACGCACACGCACACAGACAGACAGGCAGGCAGGCAGACAGGCACACAGGCACACAGAAACAGAAACAGACACACATGCACACACAAACTATTCATTCTTTCTTCTAAATCCTTGCAAATGACAGGGCTGGAGTAATACATGTACATGCTCAATTGCAAAGACAAGCATGGAATAAAAAGGCAATTGTCCTGTCATGTTCCTGTCAAACTGCGCTACTGGCAGAGTGGTATGGATTTCACACAACGGCAGGAAACTGAAAATCTACGAGAGCACTTTGAGGACTGGCATGGTGAGAATGTGAGAGAGTTGCCCACAGCACTAACAACATGAATAAGTCATTTGTATCAGCAGGCATTCCCAAACCACCACACACATTCAAATGAGGTCAGATCACAATGGGAACATTACCACTGACACGTTGTATTACAACCACAAAATAAAGCCTGTGCACATGTGCACACTCATGCACTCACACTCATATTGGTGCACGAAGTCATACAGGCGCGCACGCACGCACGCACGCACAAATTACAAAACTGCTCAATTATTACCTCACTTTCATTTATCTTCTTCCACTTCTCCAGATTTATTTGTCATATTTACCATTTTATTAGCAGAACTATATTAGGTTATTAAAAAGAGCTCACGGGTATGTGCAATTCAGTCCTATAAAAGCATTGCAAAACCATAAGCCAAAGAAGTGACAGTCTGTTTCTTTTTCTACTTCTTTTCTACTTTTGTTCATTTTACTACAGAAAATGCTGTAGGGCGCCCTTTGCAGTACATGACATGTGGCCTGTCCTCGCAACAATTTGAAAGCCTCTGTATCTGCTCGCAGATGTCCAGCTATGGACAAGAATACTTTGAGTGATGAACTCTGCCCCCATCTCCTTCTCCCGTGCATACTTTCAAATACAGAGGGGAACATGGAAGGTGGAGTTCTTCTCTAAATCATCTCTTTACTTTGGTCTCCTTCCACTGAGAGAGACTGTTTTCTCCTCCCTGAGAATAAATCCAGACCAACTGTGCAAAATGTTCAGTTGTTTTCAAGAGGCAGGATGGAGACGGGTGGACACACAAGCACACACAAACACGCACAAGTGCAGACAGACAGAGACAAACGGACAGACAGACGCACACACACACGCACAGAGACAGAGAGAGAGAGAGACACACAGACACAGACACACAGACACACAGACACACACAGACAGACACACACACACACACACACACACACACACACACACACACACACACACACACACACACACACACACACACACACACACACACACACACACACACACACACACACACACACACACACACACACACACACACACACACACACACACACACACACACACACACACACACACACACACACACACACGAGAGGGCCTGCTGTTATCTCCTTGATCTCCCTGACCTGGCCTGCTGGGCCTACAACGTTAGAAGGCGGATTTTTATGTGCTCCTGCTCGGTCTGTGGAAACCATCGGCTTCCTGCTTTTGTCATTCCCAAGATCCCTACAGGATCGTGTGGCCAGGAGTTTTATTCCTGTTTTCCGTCTGCTCATTAAGGCCGAGGATGAAGATGACATATGGAGCGGAGGAGGAGAGGAGAGGAGAGGAGTGGAGTGGAGCCGCTCGGCAGGCCCCTAGTCCCTGGCCACTCTCAGCTGTGACTGTGTGCTTATTCATCACACAGCGCTAATAGAAAGGCTGATGTATTTCAGCGTCGACATTGCAAGGCATTAACAGATTAAAGTAAACAACCAGCCTGTGGTCTGTGCCGCAAACAAGACCTGCACCTTTTTCCAGACACCGAAGGAGAAATTAATAACATTTATATTCACTGGCAGGCCTGTGAGGTTTTATTTCAGTGTGCGCGTACGTGCATCTGGGTCTGTGAGTCTGTGTGTGTGTGTGTGTGTGTGAGAGCGAGAGAGAGACAGAATGTGTGTGTGGGTCAGTGTGTGTGTAAGTGAGAGAAAGGGAGAGAGAGATTATGTGTGAGAGAGAGAGGTGTGTGTGTGGGTCAGTGTGTGTGTGTGTGCGTGCGTGCGTGCGTGCGTGTGTGTGTGTGTGTGTGTGTGTGTGTGTGTGTGTGTGTGTGTGTGTGTGTGCGTGTGCGTGCAGGTTGACGGGCAGCTCTCTCATTAAAAGGCAGTGCAGACTGCGGGGCGTGAGGCCTGTGACAGTGGGGAGCCCAACGCTACGATAAAGACCCTGGAAAAATAAGCGGACCTGCTCATGTTTACACTGGAGTTAATCTTTCACGCCCAGACACTTCCCCCGGACCACCAGGCGGCTCCCAGCCCTGGGCCCAGTTCGCCAACTGCAGGGAGGCAATAAAACAAAAAGGGTAGCCAGTGCCAACCATTACTATTTTTATTTTTTTATTTTTTTTAAATGAATAGAAATACAGAATCAAACAATTAAAGCTTCCTTTATTGTGGGGAGGTGACCAGGTGTTAAACAAACTTCCAGCCAATCACAAGCACTGAAATACTGTGCTTTAAAATACTGGGCTTTTCGCAGCGAGAGAAGACAAGGATGTACGATTGCATCGTCGGGCAACTGCACCCGTCTGTGCTGCAGCGGGGCGACGAAAGGACACATTTGATTATGAGTGCACGGTCAGATGACCACACTCGGACGAGGGGAGGAACATCACTCGTTTCGGGGGGAACACAGCAACGAGACCACGAGAGCAGGCAAATGTTTGATGGTGAGAACAGGCTGCTCGGTCCTTCCGGGCTCCTCATTTCACACACAGTACGGGTTCCCCGACCCTGGTCCTGGAGAGTCACAGTCAGGCTCACCTTAAAATCAATAACCCGCTCGGTCCAGAGGGACGAGGCAAGGCGAGATAACCACGCGATCGACGGCTTTAATCGATCGATCGCGGAATGCTGAGTAACAAACACAAACCGGCAGACTTTGAGGCTGTGGCTATCCAAGGAGCGGGGTCGGGGACCCCTGGCCTACAGTCCAGCGGCGTGTCGGGAGGAGGGCGAGCCGAGGGTTAATGCTGCGGCAGCGAGGACTCCAGCGGTGACCTGTAACAGTATCCCGGAGACGGGGAGTCACTCACTGTCAGCCAGGCTAATGCGGTGAGTCTTGGCCCACGCCGGGCCTGTTGAAAAGTGTGGAAGGAAAGTCTGGCGTGGCTCTGGGACCTCCGAACGGATCAGGAACGAGAGGGGAGACGCCTGGGAACAGATCGGATGTCGCCGAGCGTCCCACGCGCCGGGGAAGCCAGGAGCTCGGCGTCACCTTAATTTTTTCGCTTCTTTAAAAAAATGCCAGATAAAACAGATCGGAGAGCCAAGATGGCCCCCCTCGCACACACAGGCCGCCTCCGCACGCACGCGCGCGAGAACGTCCGCGCGAGAACACACACGGCGCTTTCGCAACAGGACACGGTAAATCTCATTTGTTTTTTCATTGTATTCGTACAATCTGTGGTCTCTGGTGGGCCGTGCAAACTCCCGAATTGCGGGAGGGGACTGGACATGCCGTGTGGGGGAGAGTTCTGGTTTAGGGAGCGGTTCGGCGACGGGGGTTTCTCTCCTGGGGAGTGGATCGACGGATGGATGGATTGGGGGAGAGGGGGCTGTGTAGTAACAGGCCAGGGATGACATGAGCTTCTGGGGCCCCCTATATCCACAGAGACCCCCCATCAAGCTGTGTGAGGGAGGGAATGATGGAGGGGGCAAGGGAGCCCAGGCCAGTTGTCTGTCACTGAGTGGTCAAGTCTGGTTCAAACCCACAGGGAACCCTGCCGAACGCTGCACTATGTGAACGTCCAGGTTTTTTTTTCTTTCTCTCCCTACGTTAGGCCAACAGCTACCGGTGCCAGTTGGTTCTGCAAGAATGAGGGTGTGGACATCGGGAGCTTCCAGGCACTGGTTGCACCACACTCCCAGCATCAGGCTTGTGGCTCATCGGACACTTTCAATTCAGCCGCTCGCTGACTCTGCAGAAGCGCTGGGAGGAGTGCGTCCGCTGACAATACCGATGAACCCCGTGACTAACCGTCGCCGCGCTGACAAATGACGGCGCGCGGTGCCGTCCAACAAAGTAGCCCCTCCAGGGCCGCGGTGTTCCAGCTGATACCATCGCAGGCACCGCTGGCTCCCTTCACTCCCCTCCCGCGTAAAGACACACACTGTCTCCGGAGAGAGGAGTCTCCGGCTCGCTCTCTTCTCTCTCTCTCTCTCTCTCTCTCTGTGAAAACAGGGCACCGTCCCTCGTTCACTTGTTCACTTGTTCTTCTCCATTTTTATATGTCGTTTCGTTTCGCAACTCGGATTGTGATAAAAATAAACAAAAACCTTTGTGGACAAAGACCGGAAATTCTGTCTCCCAATCTGAAAGCTGCCCTCTGTGTGCCCTGTGCTGAGTGAGAGAGGCGGAGGTCCTGGACCGGGCGAGGGAGAGAGGGAGCAAGGGAGCAAGGGAGAGAGAGAGAGGGAGAGAGTGAGAGAGGGAGAGAGGGAGAGAGAGAGAGAGAGAGAGAGAGAGAGAGAGAAAGAGAGAAAGAGAGAAAGAGAGAAAGAGAGAAAGGGAGGAGAGAGAGAGAGAGAAAGAGGGAGAGGGAGAGAGAGAGAGAGAGCAAGGCTTTGTGAAACCGGTGCGGTTGATCGCCGGCTTGCTTGAGCCAATGAAACAGCTTTGCACTGTTTCATTGCAAGCAAGACACAGTATATATATATATTTAGCCATTTAGCTGACGCTTTTATCCAAAGCGACTTACAGTTGTGAACGCATACATTTTTCAGTATATGTGGTCCCAGTGGGAATTGAACCCACAACCTAAGTGTTGCCAACGCCATGCTCTATCTTCTGAGCCACACAGAACCACACTGCTATTGTGAGACACTGAAAACGTGATAGTTTCACCAACTTTAAGGTTCATGAAGCTTCGATCTGTCATCCCACCCAGTGGCACAAACCCTGAACAGAGCAGAAAAACAGGAAGGCTGATACTGTGGATCGCATCTGATACTGGTTAAGGTTGAAGTTACTGTTGTCCACAGAGGGTTGTGGGTTTGAATCCTTGATTCAGTGCTGATTCCAGTGTACTTCTTCAAAGCTTGGGCATGGAGCATTAAATTGTCCTACTTTATTATTGGACAACAACAAAAAATTATTTACTATTGGGCTCTCCCAACATGTCCTGCTTAGCCTTGATCGTGCATAAAGATGGTCACTCTGAGTGCTTCATTCTGTAATCGACTTAAAATCACTCTTTGGAGCGTAGGTTTACGTGACCCCTTGATTTTAGAAATAGCTACAGCATGACGACTGACTGGCTGCTATTATGTGCCTAGACTGCGTACAAATTGGAGTTCTCATTAGCTGATCTTTATCTCGTCTCGCTAAGATCTATGTTCAGGGGGCACTTTCTGACTCATCGGGGCACGTCTAAAATGTAGCCTTACCCCAAATATTTAAACTTAACAACACCCACACACTCACACGCAGACTAAACATCCTCACCGGTCACTGACCGCGAAGCCTACAGATGCGAGTGCAGGTCCGACATCGGAATGCGTCTCACAGCATATGCAAAATCTCACAGCGCAACACAACCTCTTAACGTGAGAACCAAGGAGGAGAGCCTATGTGCCACCTGCCTTCCTTCAGTCTCACCGGGACAGGTGCTGCAACAGGCATCTCCACCGTCCAATCGGGAAAGGTCACCGGGCAAAGGGGGGAGGGGCTCACCTGCTCTTTCGCTCAATCAGGATGGCCAGGTAAGAGGCCGGCAGCGCGGCTCCGAAGCCCGCCGACCACGAGTAGAACCGCCCCAGGAGCCTCCTGAGTCCGAGGAGACGGCACAAAGGGAAAGAGGAAGCACAGGAGAAAACCCGTTGATTCGACGTTTACTGTGCCCAGCTAATGCAAAGGAAAGGCTTGTGCTATGTAACATTTGATATGCACCACGGTATCCCTTAACGCAGCTGTGCTTTTGCAGCAGGAATTGGTCCCTAACCTGGGACCACAGGCCTGAAGCCCTGCCTACTAATCAAACCAGGGCCCCGCAGAAAGAAAAATAACTCCCCCTGTTACCTTAAACAAGGTACTGCTGCAATTCCTTCTTTAAAACTACCTTTGGGCGGTTCTGTGATTGAGTAAAATCCAGGGAAAGCATTTAGCTGGACGTAACACATTTATGAATTAGCCCTACAAGAGTATTAGACTAATTATATCCCTTCCCTGGGGCAGAGCTGAAAACATTCAGGTTCCAGGTGTGTTTTTTTTTTACTGGGCTGAACTATGGTGGCTGAACTATGGCAACTCAACTGAGTTTAGTTTAGCTCCGTTATATTGACGCTTCTGCCAGTGTCTGCGCCAAAAACTCTGAGGAGATGGGAGGGGAACAGTAGCAGCCTCAAGACTGGAAACCTCAAGGCTGGAACTATAGGCCAGTCAGGCAGTCATCTCAATCTGAGTAGATGCCAGTATGCAGTTTTACTCTGTGTCCCACAGCTCTGGTAGCAGGCAATGCAAAGCAGTCATGCTGCACTAAATGACTGACTTCAGGCTTACACTAGACTGGTGAGAAGGATGAGCCTTCACCTATCTTTTAAAATGCACATTTTTGGCTAGGAATGCCAATTGCCAAATGTTTAAATATGTGAATCATTGTAATCTATGGCTGGTGATTGTCAATTGTCTAATCAGAGGATCCTGTCTCTATCTGTGTCTAAAATGTACAAATCATCCCATAGCTGATCTAAATCAACCATTTCAATCAACTTATTACTTGTGTGTGAGTGTGACTGACTGAATGGTAATAGCCTAAATGAGTTCACCTGAGCCAATTTGGGCTATTTAAGCACAGGTGTGTAGCTGTTGAGGAGTTCAACGTGCTTATTGGCAATATGTGAGTCCTTGTGTTACTGGTTCAGGAGTTGGTTTAAATAAATGGTTTGTATTTTTTGTAAAAGGGTTTTTATGGGTGATGCATCAGCATCATCACAACTGGGCACAGCTCAACAGTGTAAATTGGGTATTAAGTCCCCTACACACCAACTAGATGGTTCCCGACAAGTCAAGACAAGTCATTCCTGGGGATCGACAGGCATGTTTAGCAAGTACCTGTCAAACAAGACTGAGGGGCCCTTTACTGAATCTGTGCTGGGAGAAGAATTTAACTTGATTAACCCCAAGTAAGATGCGCTGTCCCACCCAATGACCCAATGACTTTGTCCATTCTTCACACTCTGAAATCAACCAATGTAATGGTGGCAGCAGACAAGGCTAGACCATACGCTTGAGTGTGCATTTGTGCATTCAGTATGAGCCCTGAACATTTGTTTCAATTGATATTAGTTCACGATTGAATTTTGAAAGCAGAAACTGCACCTTTTGTGGGACACGTTTGCTTCACCCGGAAGGTCAAATTGTCATGCGCTCCAGCTCTCTCATTGGATCAGTGTTTAAAGGATTCTATATGTCACCTCTAGCTACGATGTCACCTACAGCTGGCTCAATCTGTAGGAGCCTTTAGGCTACTTTAGGTTCTGTGTGCTTGGTACACCCAACCAAACACTTCCAACAGAATTTATTTGTTCAATAAAATCTGTGTCAATTTTAAGCTCAAGTGAGCTACAGTTGTTACATGGAATAGTATGGTAAACCACAGATCATTTCTCAGAGTCCACTCCTTGGTGCCTTTAGGCTACTTTAGGTTCTGTGTGCTTGGTACGCCTAACCAAACACTTCCACCAGAATGTATTTGTCCAAGAAAATCTGTATCAATTTTAAGCTCAAATGAGCTACAGTTGTTACATGGAATAGTATGGTAAACCACAGATCATTTCTCAGGGTCCATTCCTTGGTGCCTTTAGGCTCTGTGCATGCCGTGCAGCTCCTCCCTGAGGTGAGGCCGCTCAGGGCACACAGAGGACACAAGGTCAGTCACTCCCGATGGCAATACACAGAGCACATTTTGATACTTTCGTTGTTCCAGTGACGTCCTTAATGCTTCATCTGAACCAATGTGCTGTGAGTGCTCTGCTGTTGCCATCAATGGCTTCAATGTTTCAATGTACATTTTGCACGGGTTTGGCCTGAGGCAGGCGCGCAATACCACGGCAACAACAAATCGCCACACCCCCTGCTCAACACTTTTGGAATCTGAATTTCCACAAAGCCCTCTTAAGACTTTATTCAGAGAACATCTCTGGTAACAGTTACTAAAGGAGCAAAGTTTATGACTCCACAAGGTCTTTATTTGCCTAGGTATGTTCAAGACCTCCACTGTGCAGAAATGCCACACAAGGGCTTTACTAACCTCAGTCATAATGCTGCATGTAAAATGTTTCTCTAATTGCTCCAGCCATTAGCTGCTTCAAATTAATTATCTGGCTTAGCCACACAGGCTCAATGAGAAGCATCTCACTCCCACTTTTCCTAACAGGCTTACCATCCTACAGCTTGAGTCGATTCAAATAAAAACTTAAATAAAATTGTATGTGAGTGTTCCTTTTTTTATAATTATTATAAGCATTGAGTTTGGAAGTCTCTGGAATTAACAAAAAATGTTGTGCAAGGAGGGGGGGAAAGTTAGACTTACATTGTAACTCAAACTTAAGGACAACGTGTACTGCAGGTTGAAATTAATCTGGTTTGAAGTGGACATTTCTCACAAATTTGTGCACATGGTTGTTCTGTAGCAATGAAGGGAATGTGCTCATAACAGGTCTTTTTTTTTGGGGGGGTACCTGCTCCGCTGTTGCATCTTTGTAAAATCTGAATTGCTCCAGTAAACCTCCAGCTGTATGAAGAATGATTAATGCATTCGTCCATATGTACTATGCAATTAATTTGGGGAAAAGGTGTCTGCTAAGTAAATAAACACAGCGTGCGTAGTGATGGGTTTCCTACCGCAGGATGCAGAAGAACGCAATGTAAAGCCCTCCATTTGCAGTCAGAAATGAAGTTGACTGAAGAATCTCAGGTAACAGCTGTTTCAAGTAGTAGTCCTTTCTCCGTCGTCTGAGAATGGCAGCGATCTAGAACACAAAACAGGCCAGGCACATAATCTAAGAGCAGCTGTGATACGGTACACTGAGCTTGCACCGAAAAACAGACAGGATCTCACAATGGCTGCAATCTAGAAAACAGAGCCTTCACCAGACACTGAACAGCCTGCCGTCGAAAAAAAAAACACAGCAGTTGAACGGAGATTGTCCTTTACATTTTAAAAGACATTTTTTTGGCAAACACTGACCACAGCATGATTCCATCTGAAGATCATCCTTCCTCACTTAACATTTCAGTGAAATCACAGAAGTCGCCTATCAAAACACTACTCAAGGCTGTTATTCCCCTTATCATGGCAATTAGCACCTACTCACTCCTCTTTTCAGCCCAACAGTTGACAGGGCATTTTTCCCTTTAATTGTTTGAGCCCCCCGAGCGGCACCCTGCTGTGTTTGAGGGCTCTTACATTCTCACCCACTGTTGCCCCAGGCGATGTAGTTCAGCCTGCCGACGGAGCATACTCCCAACACTGCGCCTGATAGGCTCGCCGCGCACATCATCGCGGCCTACCTGCACGCACCGTGACACAGGGGCACCATCATGCATACACTCCAGGCGTGTGCGTGGGACTGCGCTGACCCCATGGCCCGAGGGCACATACCAATCACATTCGAATAGGCTGAGAATACATCACAGGGCAAAGTCGCGTACTATGAGGTCGCTGAGTCACAGGGCACAAAACATTAGTGAAGGAAATTCAGCAGCCACATTTGATGAGGCCAAAAGGGAAACATCTCAGTTTTATTCCCCCATATTGTTTGAAATTGTGTTTTTGTAGTTATGGATTATATTGGCTTGTAGCAAAGATTTTGATCATTAAAAGTTAAATGTATTCTTTCATCGGTTATTAGAATTGGACAGCACTGCACAGCATATGTTTTCAGCAACAATGCATTGTGACAACCCCCATAAAACCTGAATTAGTATGGAAGAAATCGATCACTTCCTGCATTTTGCACTTTCTTCTACTAACCGTCGGACAGTGTTGCAATCAGCCCAAGTAATGAAACGGATATCCTTCATCGCAGGCGTAGCCTCACTCGTCAGGTTCATAACCTGAGGTGGAGATTACCAGGCCAGACTCAGCTTGCGTATTAGGATGCAAGACTGTAATTGGTTGCCAGCTAGGGCATGCTCACTGGATATTTCTGGGGGTTTTCCTTCCAAAGCTTATGTTTTCAATTCTCTCATTATGCACCAATGTCCCAATGCCACTGTTTTACTCTTATTCTTATTTTAATTTCTGTTGTTTTGTTTATTCCCGTTTTCTCGTACTATCACTTCCATTTTACTGCTTAAAAAAGCAAATTAAACTGCATAGATTGTTTTGTTATTATCGTAATGGTATATTTAGTCATTATTGTTATCTTGAATAATAATAATAATAATAATCAATTCTTTGTTACTTTCTTTAAACACATTGTTTTTCTTTACAGCGGGTGGGAAGATACATTCATCATACATTCATTAATAACATTTAATTTCACTGGAGGACAGCCCATTTAATTGTAATTTAATTAAGATGTCACTCTCGATTATTATCATTTAGGTGTAATGAACGGTTGTGATTAGGGTTTTTCCATTTAAATATAGTTGAGAAAAGGGTTCATTACTTTCATAATTCTTTCTAACATTCTATCTTTTATTAATTATTCTACCAGTTGATGTCACTATTTCAATCGTTTCACAGCTACAGGTAACTGCCAAATTAAAAGAAACACCAATTCTTCCATGAGAAATTCCATAATTTGGTGTTTTTTAATGGTGGTGGACAACGCTGTCTCAGGAGCCACTCCAGAATCCGCCATAAGTGTTCAATTGGGTTGAGATCTGGTTACTGAAATGGCCATGGCATATGGTTTACATCGTTTTCATGCTCATCAAACAATTCAGTCACCACTTGTGCCCTTTTAATGGGCCATTGTCATGCTGGAAGAGACCACTCCCAGGATAAAAATGCTTCACCATAGGATGAAGGTGATCATTCAGAATTGCTTTGTATTTATTGGCGTTTAAGGGTTGAGTGGACCTAAACCATGCCAGGAGAATGCACCACACACCATAACAGAGCCACCAGAACCCTTAATTTACTCAAGTATTTCCCTTAACTGTTTTCCGTTAACCTTTACCTGTATATCAATAATCTGGCTAACTGACAACTTCACAGCATTTGATTTCTTGCAATAAAATCCCCAAGTTGCCCTCCGTAAAACGCTCTGTGACAATCCAAGTGAGAATGATTCGATACAAACAAACTAAATGTGACATAGATAGCCACTTATCATAGAATTAGATATTAGCTGGTGGATCTACTGAATGACTCTGGGCAATGAGCGCTTGTCAACAACCCCGAACCTCAACTTCATCTGTCTTGCACACAGGGACAGTGTGTCGCGCACATTCAGCTCCATTTATGCTGGCGGCAGGATGACTAAGTGTTGGCAAAAACATTAAACGGAATTTGTAAACCCATTACACAATGTCTCTCTAGCAAGCTAAATACAGCGACGAAGAAGACTGGTAGACAGGGCCAAACTTTAACATTCGATATGACAGAGGACACAACGCAAGCAAATCTGATACTCGTTTCTTGGACACTCGATGGCAAACGATACACAGCTAGTTAGCTACTTCAGCTACTACTAGGTAGCTAAGTGAATTGCTCCTAGTCGAAAGACTTTTCAAACAAAGGTAGCTGCTTGTCAGCTAGTTACATCGAGTCACTTAAACATTATTGCGTTTAATGAGCTAATAGTTAGCGAATTACCTGACGTTAGCTACGCTTCTTTCCAGCGTTAGCTAGTTGCACACGTTAATGCTTCTTTAGTGAGTATTACCGAGGAAGCTTACACAGACCCAATCAATTGCCAATGTAGCTAGCTAGCGGACTAACACCTACTAGCTAACTTACCTATACTTATTAACCAATAGTTACGGTTTCTCTTTCACTAGCCGTTCCAAATGACGACTTTGGAATAATTCGACTATTGCGCTAACAACCAAATAGACTGTCACGTTTACATTAGAAACATCTACATACTGGAATTAGCTTGTAGCTACAACACAGTAGTGGACGGATGGTTACAGAAATGTTGGGTAGCTAGCGAAAGCACCCGTGCAGGCTAGCCTAGCTAGCTAGCTGTCAAGTGTCAGTAGCATAACGAGCTTAGCGTTACAGAAAGTCATACGTTACACGCAAAGATAAGTTAACACGCTATGGCTAAACTAATAGATATTTTCCTCATGCATATATTCTAAACACAGAAAACAATACAAACGTGTGACCCAATAATGTTTTAAACGCTGCCACACTGGTAGCCAACACTGGCTAGTTAGGGTAAATGAGACATTGCTTCTATAAAGCCTATATGTCCAACTTAGCTAGCTAACTACCTGGCTATTGTTTCCCATTCGCACTCAAATGCAGCTGATTGAATGTCACAATCGATGCATGAAGCTAAACAGGAGTTGTTGCATTGCTGTTCAATGCCATTCGCTTTTTTAATTGCAATTGTTCAGACGAAAAAATAAGCCTTTGAACTTACGAGATATAAGGGTGCATATATTTTAAAGGACACCTCCAAAGCTCCGGCTGTCACCTGGAGGGATGAAAGCGTACACGACGGGCTCCATGTATGCCCTATTTCATAGCAGCTGTGCGGAATAGACTTGCTAAGGGCAGCCATGTTTGCACGCTCTTACTCGACGGTGGAGAGCGGTCACGGGACCAGTGCCGTGCAACGCTGAGAGTTGAAAGCAGGGAAAAGGTCGCGGCTGAGGTTACAATAGGACACCCCAGAGTAGGAAGGTTTTACGCAGCCACACAGAGCGCTGGTCTGCTGCATCGTACGATGCACCGGTCACAGCCGTGCAGACTAATCCACTGGGATTCAGCAAAGACCAGCGAAAACATTTACATCACAATGTCCAAGCGAGTTTGATCAAAAGTACAAAATAAATTTAAAATAATTACAAATAAATAATAGTGCAATGTCATAATATATATTTTTAATTTTAAACACAACCAGTCAGAATATACATGTTGCATGATGATGCTGTGTAACATGGAGTAGGCGATACCTTTTATATATATATATATTTTTTTTTAAATTATTATTTAGTTTTATTTTATTTTTATATGACAGATAAGACTAACATACTAACAAAAAAATATTCCCGCCAAATGGCCTCATAAAACATCGCCTACTTTAAAATGAACGAATAGACCTACATAGGGAATCTAAAGTTGTATCTTACACGGGACACATCATAGGGTCCCTATCATCATGTCAGGAATGAACTAGACCACCAAATAGACCTAGAAGTGCTGTCGCTGTTCATTCCAACTATATTGGACACATCCCCATCACTCCCTCACTCAGAAGGCGCAACCCGATACCACGTTCTCTCTATGCTTAAGAAAATAAATACGTCTGCTATGTAGTTGACCGCTGCGGTATGCTGTTCCCCGCCCCTATTTGCGTTATACTCAATCATCCATTTTGTACGTCACGCCATGAGTTTCTTTAAAAATATAAGTCTACATACATTCTGCCTTATTTTTCATTATGTCAGTCTGCAGGAGAAATGTTTATATAAATGTAGGCTATTGGACATTTGCAGGAATACAATGCGCTGTGCCACCAATAAACAAAATGTTACTTCCTATACTGAGCATGTGGTTGAATAAATTCTCTATGGTGGCAAGGAGCCTGTCCAACTCATGTTCTTTTTCATGAGTTTGTGAATCACAGTCACCTGGTCATCCTGGCAAAGCTGTTTGCAAGTATCTTGGTAAAATTCTGTTTACCAGGAGGTGTCAATTGTTCACTGTTTTGTCCACAGAAAATTTGACATAGGTAAAAGTATGTGTAAATGGGTCGTCAGACTTCCTCTCCTGATCTACAACTTCACTTCCTATTGCCACCAAGCATGCCTCTCTCTGGCCACCACGCATTGCCTGTGAGCTAGGAATGTTAAAAGCTTCACATTAACCCAAAACCTTCACAGTAACTCTGACACAGTAAATATTTGACATAGTTTTCCAGGATAAATGGTCCACAGTTATATGTACATTTCTATTACTATCCATGTTTTATGTGCATTGTCAAAGACTGAGACTACACTAGGGTCTGGCTAGTGTCCAATAGCAAGGCTGCACTAACATGGTTTATACAAGCTCTCTAAATGCTATTACTTATATCATTTCCTCCTTATGCAATCTCCATCTTTCCAACAATCATAATATTATTCCCACAATGATCTGTGATACCTAATTTCATCACATTTGGGTGTCCATTCTTACTTTATTATACATTATTCATGTATTTAAGCAATTATATCAAAACACTCACAGAAAGAAAGTTAAAGCCAGCTAATGTGTAGCTTCTGAAGACAGGACTAGAAAGTAGCCATCTACCTGAAGATAATATGAGCAGTAATAAGTAATAGCAGACGACAGTAATGTGGGAACCTATGTGAAATGTTTGCATCCTGCCCAGCGTCCATCCCTACCCTACAAGACCTCCCTGACGTTAGTCAGGTCCCAGTCTCTCTGGTCCCTAGAATGTCCAGAGCAAATTTACACAGCACAGACAACTGAGAGACCCCCCCCACCCACACACAGACACACAGCACACAAACACAAATACAGACACACACCCTCCCACTAACCCCAAGTTACAATGAAGTCACCAAACTGATTAAACATAGTAGTACTTGTCAGCAGAACTGTCTCTGTTTCATGCTAGCATCGCAGAAGTGACATTGTGTTTTCTTGAATATTACAGTTCAAACAACTGATTCACCATGCAGTACAGAATATACAGCAGATAATATATATATATATATATATATATATAGTGCATACATATAAACATATACTGATTATATATACAGTATATATAGTTTCCTGCACCATCAAAAGGCACTTGGAAACTGGAGGAAACTCTGACAGGAAAAGGTCTGGCAGACCCAAAGCCACAACAAAATCAGAAGACAAGTTTCTGAGTGTCAACAACTTGCATGATAAGCGGCTCACAGGACAACAGCTTCAAGCACAGCTTAACACTGGTCGAAGTAAGGAAGTCTCAGTTTCAACTGTGAAGAGAAGACTTCAAGCTGCAGGTTTGACAGGTCAAGTGGCAGTAAGAAAGCCATGGCAAAATAAGAAAAAGAGGCTTGCCTGGGCCATGAAGCACCGCCAGTGGACTACTGAAGACGGGAAGAAGGTCTTATGGACCGATGAATAAAAAATCAAAATCTTGAAATTTTGTTTTTGTAGGCCATTGAGTAGGCGAAAGGATGATTCCTCAGTGTGTGACACCAACTGTCAAACATGGAGGAGGAAGCGTGATGGTCTGGGGCTCTTTTGCTGGATCCAGAGTCAGCGACTTGCACAGAGTGACTGTTAACCCACGTTAACCCATTACTTGTTCCCTGAAAATTACCTTTTTTTATAACTCTGAAAATTACATTATTTTTCAGTTTTTGGTAACCTAAACTTTTCTTTTTAACCTCTGGCAGTTTACTGCTTACCTTTGTACCATTTCAGGTTATTCACTGGACTTTAAATGCTTACATTTCAATAAAAACTGGAAAATGGGGGTGTTCTAAAACTTTTGACCAGTAGTATATATATATACACAGAGGGCATAATAAGTTAATAATTCACCCCCCTTGGCATTTTTCTCATTTTATTTTCTTACTTCATGGAATCATATTTGATTTATTTGGGATTTCTTGCCATTGATCAACACACAAAAAAAACTAAAGCTTTTTCTTAATTAATTACAAATAAAAAACAGGCAGTAATTGATTCCATAAGTATTTCTCAGTCAGTCAGTTATTTGGAGACCTGAGGAGACCTCCACCATCTACCCAATAGATTATTCCCTTGCCACCCATTTGTGAAATGACTGCTTCATCGTGACCCTGTGGAGCTATGCCAGATGGTGAAATGTGTGACTGAACTAGCCTTTGGAGAGTAGCTGTTCTGCTGTGAGATGTTTCACTCTGGCCGAGATAGCCTTCAGTCAGACCACTTTCCAGTGTGAGACTGCTCTCACAGACACACTAACAAGGACTTATCATTCAAGAATGAAACAATCTCTTACAAGGAGTTCTTCTCGTGGTAGGGAGGGAATTTAGTTGGATAGAGATGTAGTAAAATTGTATCCAGACCAAACTTTCCACTTACAATTTCCCAGTCTGAATGAGAAGCTGAGTCAATCTTTCTTCTTCCATTTAAATATTGCAGTTGATGGTATTTATAGCTTCCCTGATGTTCAGGTTGAACAGTTGAAATTATCCTTCTAATGTTTGTGCATTCCATACTTACATTTAATGGAGTTTCACTTCTTAATATTGACTGCTGAGCAAGTCCAAATCTCTATTCATATCTTATTGCCATCAGGTCTTTGTTTTGAGGCTTTGTAATGAATCATTCCTTGACCTTTGGCTGGAATGATATGGGTCAATCAATCAAGCATGAAAGGAAAGAGGAGGCAGGGATGCTTGTTATAACAAATTATTATCCTGACTGTTTTGCTCCAAAAATTGGGAACGTGTGACCATGCACTAGAGAATGAGGTAGACTAGTGCCTGACCTTTTAATTTTCTTAGAGAGGAGGTAGATCAGGAGCTAGCCTATCCAGTCCTATTACAGTCCCCCCCCACCATTACCCTTTAAACAGCAAACACACATACTCAAACCGGTGTGCAGGCTGGTGGGGCATCTCAGGAATGCTAATACCTGTCATGTATCTAAACTCCGATCTGGGGTGATACGGAGGTCAAGGCAGAAAGATAAACAAAAACAAACACGAAGTAGAAAGTTCCCGCTTATGAAAGAACAACATTCCAGCAGTGCTTATTAACGTAAACCTGAACGTAGCCTAATTCTATTCTAATTCTAATTCTATAATTCAAATGTATAGGCTATAAGCACAAGCGCGCAAATAATTTCGTTTTACAAATTATATATATATTTTTGTAGTGCATTTCGTTTCCATATGTAATGTTTTGTATATGTAATAAGGTAAATTCAGTTAGCAGAACATTCATATCTAGGCATTCAACCAAAACATTACAAAAGTGACCGTGTTTGAAACACGCCTAAGCTTAGAAGCGAGCACATAACAGCAGTTCGACAGTGCAAATATACGTATTAAATACAGTAAGTTCAAACGTAATTGTACTCGAGTGGATGCTAGTTTACAACCCTTCCACCACATTGGACAAGAGGAGTTAGAAAGGATTACTTTCTTCGAGTCCAGTCAAGTACCGCCCTTGCGTTTGATCACTTGCTTTCTGATTGGCTGGACTTCACTGGGTGAGTCAATTAGAGTGCTTTCTTTACCAAAGTAGGCTGGAGGGATAACTCAGAACCCGCAGTCTCGAAGCTGCTGTCACTACTACGGATGGTGTGGGGATCCGAGGACTCCGCGAAGCAGGACACCTCTTGAGAAGCGACCCAAACAAGTTTGCATAATATATTTTAGCGTGAAAGTTCACGTCTTTCAACACAAGAACATAAATAGCGTGTTTTTGTCACGCGACTGCATTTCCCCGGATACTTTTGAAACTTTGCCTTACAGATTTGTTTTGTCTACCAATTCTGATCTAAGGTTTTTATTTCTTAGCTACCCGTGCGGGGAAGCACACGAAACTTTGTTGGCACGCCAGGACTGCTCAACTTCGGAACCAAATTCTGGACATTGGGATATACATTAGCGTGGCAAAATGCATTGGATTCCCATTTTGGATATCGTGGCGTTTTTCCTAACGGTGTTCCACAGTCAGCTGGGGCTTGCGCATGCTTTCGGGGACGAGGAAGAAATGACCTGCGACCCGATCAGGATAACCATGTGTCAGGATTTGGGATACAATGTCACAAAGATGCCCAACCTGGTCGGGAACGTGTTACAGTCAGACGCAGAGCTACAATTGACAACTTTTAACCCGCTTATCCAGTACGGGTGTTCCAGTCAGCTAAAGGTTAGCACAATCCGCTTGTTTACAGTAAATTTAATTCTGTCCTGTCACTTGACCGGTTATATGCCGTACCGTTGCACATAACCAGGAATGTTCGTCACTAAAAAATTGTGTAGTAAATTAAATGTTTTAACAAGTGTATAGATATCATTAATAGTATGGAATCGGATGCACGAAATGCCATCATTTATGTAACACCGCCCGTTCTCCGTTATATTGATGGCAACAAAGTTTTACTGTGTTTTACTTAAATTGGGCAACTTATTACTTAATGCATAGTATTGTATTTGATTGCGTTTTAGTATGTTATTTAGGAGTTGAAAAACAATGCATTAAAAGTTTAATATTAGTTTAAAATATGATAGTAAAATATGATAATATACGCCCGCATACATTTCTGCATTGATTGCGTTATAGCCTACAATTAATCTATAAATATGTAGTATTTACCAACCGTGTTCTGTAGGATATAATGGTCTATGTAATGTTTTCCCCCCATCCCAACGCTCTGTTATATTTATGTATTTTAGCGGTTGTCCTGGAGCATACTGAAATTGCTGTTATAATTTCCTTTAGTGGTTGGAAATGTGCGCCCAAGTGACCGCGGTGAAAATCCGACATTTCCTCTCACTAGCAGAAAAAACATCCCGTAGATTACCTTTCAAACATTCATCAGTTACAGAGCAGCTTCAGCCCAGGTCTTACTTTGTTAACCTGCTTGGTCTCCATGCGTAAACCAAACTCTGTCCATATTTGCTCTGTGCATATTTCAGTACACATATCTCCATAACACTTTAATAATAAAACATTGCATCAAATATGTTGAGCCTGTTATGTTAGGATACCATTCATATATTTGTTTTTTATATTGGGCTCTTAATTTTACGTAACAATTGAAGGCAGCTGAATGATACAAATCCTAATTTGCATCAATGTAGTATTTTATTCTGTCATGGCTGACAGGACACAGATGTTTATTCCTAACATTTATATGACAAAAAATATGTTTGAGCAAGTTATTTCAAAATAAGGCTTGCTCCCACAATAAATTATTTTTTGTAGTGTCGCGTAGAGGTAAATTCAAAAATTAAAAACCGAGTGCAAGATTTATCGCGCAATACTGTGCAACTCTTTACTATGATTCATTTAGCTATTTAATATCCTTAAAAATGTCACAATATTATGTGTCCGTGTCTCATTTGTCTTTTTCTCCCCTGCAGTTCTTCCTGTGCTCTGTGTATGTACCCATGTGCACAGACAAGGTCCCCATTCCCATCGGCCCCTGTGGGAGCATGTGTCTCTCCGTGAAGCGCAAGTGCCTTCCGGTCCTGACCGAGTTCGGCTTCGTGTGGCCAGAGCTGCTCAACTGCAGCCTCTTCCCCCCTCAGAACGACCAGAACCACATGTGCATGGAGGGGCCGGGGGACGACGACGCCCCCTACCACGCGATCCGCTCGCTGCAGCCCATGGAGGAGGAGTGCCACACGCTGGGCGCCGGCCCCGACCAGTACGCCTGGGTGAAGCGCAGCCTCAGCTGCGTGCTCCAGTGCGGCTACGACGCCGGCCTCTACCGCCGGCAGGCCAAGGTGTTCACCGACATCTGGATGGCGGCGTGGGCCGTCCTGTGCTTCGTGTCCACCACCTTCACCGTGCTGACCTTCCTCATCGACTCCTCGCGCTTCTCCTACCCGGAGAGGCCCATCATCTTCCTCAGCATGTGCTACAACATCTACAGCATCGCCTTCATCGTGCGGCTCACGGTGGGCCGCGAGCGCATCTCCTGCGACCTGGAGGAGGCCGCCGTGCCGGTGCTGATCCAGGAGGGCCTGAAGAACACGGGCTGCGCCATCGTCTTCCTGCTCATGTACTTCTTCGGCATGGCCAGCTCCATCTGGTGGGTCATCCTGACGCTCACCTGGTTCCTGGCCGCGGGGCTCAAGTGGGGCCACGAGGCCATCGAGATGCACAGCTCGTACTTCCACATCGCGGCCTGGGCCATCCCGGCCGTCAAGACCATCGTCATCCTCATCATGCGGCTGGTGGACGCCGACGACCTGACGGGGCTGTGCTACGTGGGGAACCAGCACATCGACGCCTTGACGGGCTTCGTGGTGGCGCCGCTCTTCACCTACCTGGTCATCGGGACCCTGTTCATCGCCGCCGGGCTGGTGGCGCTCTTCAAGATCCGCTCCAACCTGCAGAAGGACGGCACCAAGACGGACAAGCTGGAGCGGCTGATGGTGAAGATCGGGGTCTTCTCCGTGCTGTACACCGTGCCGGCCACCTGCGTCATCGCCTGCTACTTCTACCAGATCTCCAACTGGGGCGACTTCAAGCAGTCGGCCAGGGACTCGTACCTGGCGGTGGAGATGCTAAAGATCTTCATGTCGCTGCTGGTGGGCATCACCTCCGGGATGTGGATCTGGTCGGCCAAGACGCTGCACACTTGGCAGAAGTGCTCCAACCGGCTGGTCAGCTCCAGCAGGACAAAGAGGGAGAAAAGGACGGATAGCTGGATTAAGCCGGTAAAGGGAAACGAGACGGTGGTTTGAGGCGTGTGGAGACGGACTGAGGAATTTCGGGCTGGCTGGGGGCCGGGAGATGGCTGCTCATCATTGGTGGACAGGGTGGGGAGGAACAGCTTCTGAAAAACCTTTTGCCCCCAACCGTGGCCAAATCATCGGGGAGGGGGGGGAGCTGCAGTAACTGACAGTGCCTTACCAGGATGTGATGTGACACACAGCGAGTGTCTTTGGCCCCCTGTGATCTTCCAGCGATGATTTGGTGGCTGATCTGGAGTCGCTGGAGTACGGGTGAGAGTGGCACAGTAATGGTCGCCTCTTCAGGCCCCTCAGTGGCCACTGTCTGCTCCTGAGGAACTCCTGCTCCTTCATTTATGTAGCGGCCTCCCTATATGGTTCTTATGCATTTTTGAAGTTTTTGTTTTTTTAAAGAGTAACTTTACACTGGACGGTCATAGTGGGGATGTTATACAGATGGATGTATGGCATGTAACCACACTGAAAAAATGCACTATAAAGAGATTATTTACGAGTGCTTGTGTTGTGCCTTTGGGCTGGAGAAGATCCAGGCCAATGAGAGATTGGTGCTGCTTATTATACTGTGGTATTTCTGAGCTGTACTGCAGCTTTTGTGCAAGTCCTCCCAGAGGATCATGGGAAACCTAGGCTAAGTTTGGTTTTTACTGATTAGTGAATATAACTGATTATTGGTCAATAAAATAATAACATCTGTTGAGGGGGTGGGGGGGGGGGGTTATGCCTGTTCCTGTTATGGTTTGGGGAAATATCCACTAGACACTCTAAATCTCTGAAGTTATAACAGAAAAACCATGGCCCCATATTCATTTTTTAATAATCAAACACATTTTTAAAAATTTGAATTTAGAAATTGTATTTGTTTCAAAAAAGCCTTTAAAAATTATAATGCATCTAAAAAAAAAAAAGAGACCCCCTCCCCTCCCCTCTCCTCCCCTCACTCACATACCATCACATGAGCAGAGAATTGTGCATGGTTCCAAACAAACAGTTTGTCACGATCTATCAGAGCTGTCTGATTTTCCTCAGTGCTATTTTAGTCACTTAGGATGCCAGGCCACAGTACAAGCTGTGTATTGTTTCAAACGAAAGAAAAAGAGAACAAACATTCTCTGTAAAAGAAAATGATTGACAAAAAGTAAGAACGAGTATTAACTTATTTTGGTCACATTTTCAGGCCAGGAGACATTGTGTAGAGGCCTCTTCTCTCTTTTCTTTGAATGTATGACTCGCAGAATAAATCTATTTTTTCATCAATTTTTAAGGTGCCACAGAAGAGTAAACTGTAGGTACTAATAACCCCGATCCCAGGACTCCATGAAGTACTTTAAAATATTTTGTGAAAGAACTGGTGTTTTGTTATAAATGTATTATAAAATGCTAATTTATCTTTGTAAAAACTCAACTCAAACAAGAAAAATAAGTTTGTTATTTAAGAATGCTTTTGTATCAGAAGAACAGAAATTAAAAATTTTTGGTGTCCAAAATACTGTCTTGAGTTTTGCTATAAGCGTATGTATGTCTTGGAGAAGGATTTCAATAGAGGTGCTAGAATTAGAGAATTAGAGCTTATATTAATCTCTTTATATGTGTCTGAATTTGTTGCATTTTAATCATTTATCGGCTATTTGGGGTTGATCAAAAAGTGAGATCAAATCCCTATTAATCTGTTAGTCTATTCACCTACGGTGCTTCTTTTTATTATACTTGCAAATGCCTCCCTCTAGTGGTGTAGTATATAGTTGCATTGCGTATTGGATGAGTGGAATAGATGAGAACCGCACACGGATATGCTTCGAATGATTTATTCCAGTAACATTAGCCGATAACATTTACATTTTACATTGACATTTTAGGCACTTAGCAGACGCTATTATCCATTTCTTTACATACAATCCATTTATACAGCTGGATATTTTACTGAAGCAATTCAGGTTAAGTACCTTGCTCAAGGGTACAACGGGCAGTCCCCCCACCTGGGAATTGAACCAGCGACTTCTGAGTTACAAGCCCAGCTCCCTAACCATTACACTACACTGTCGATAAGTACCCGTGCTCCAAACAGGTTCTGTTCCAATATATTTTTTGGACACATATGGGTGTCAACAATAAGGGAAGCATCCCATAGATCAAACAATTATTCAATTACCCATCATCATTCTTTTTTAGTTTTTCATCATCATATTTTGGTTAAACATCACAATACAACAATCAACACTTCATATTCAATAGTCATATGATCATGTCTAATTTATTTCAGTCTTTTCTACATAGGCCGGGCCACAAGGGCACTTCAACATACATACGACATTGCTTGTGGCACATGTAATATGGCCTTTGACCTTAAATGTCTGCCCTGAGTGCAGGTGTCTAAAGTCCTCAGTACAAGAGGTATTGTTACAATGGGCACATGAATAACAAGGGTACTTCAATTACCTACAAACTCCCATCGTAAATCAGAAGAAACTAGCTTTTCTTTTAGATTCTTACCCCTTTTGTATGCAAACAATGGCAGCTCTTTGAAGGCTTGAAAGATACCGATGCCTAAATCGATTGAAACAGAACCCATTTGCCAATGATGAAAGCACAAGCTCTGTTATCGGCTAACATTGTTGGAATATATAATTCAAAACATATGATCTGTGTCCGGCCCTCATTTACTCCACTACATGTTTTACTCCACTACATGATTTACTCCACTACATGATTTACTCCACTACATGAAGTGTTCCGAGATGAATGGAACCAGGAATTCATCTAATGACAGGTATGAGTGCATCTTCTTTGCATTGAGTGGATTGTGTATTGGACAGGCATCCCCATAATCCCAATTGTGTTAGACTTGTTGTGTTAGTCACACACACACACACACACACACACACACACACACACACACACACACACACACACACACACACACACACACACACACACACACACACCAATTTATTTAACAATTTATTTATGTCGACATAAAGAAAAGCATACAAGGACACAAATACTGAAGGTGCAGTAAAGTTGCATTCACAAAATCATGGCATAGATCTTCAAGATACAAAAACACATCACTTATGGGTATAAGTAGCAGCGTCTCCACCACATATGGCAGCTGCCAATGATAGCAGAGACAGCACAATATTTTGCAAGCCTTTTAGCCATCTTTTTGGGCATCCCAAGTTGTTGAAACCCTCTAACAACTAACCTGTGATTATGTCCTAGGCTGCCAAATATTAAAACAGATAGTCTGCACCTTTGACCCTAGCCTAGAGGAAGCCTTTATGACCAAGGCACACATACACATACAGATGCATACACAAACACAAACACAGTGTACAGAGTTAAATTATGTATTATATGCAAAGTGAAAAGCTCTATTTAACTGTTATCGTGGAATATACTCCATGAGCGACAATAATTTAAGACAGTCATAAATAAGAATTTATTATTTTTGAAAAAGAGTAAGAGAACTATAAAATAACAAAGAGGTTCAAGTAAATAAGTTATAAAGAAAGCAGGGAAAACAATCTGCAGGTAAGTAGGTTAAAAACATCCTTCATAAGAATAACAAGATGTTTGCCATAGGAAACACGATGTTTGCCATAGGAAACAGAAAAAGAAGAACCGTGTTGAGCCACTCTTAATCCACATTACTCTTTGGGAACGCTGAACATAAATACATTTGACAGAATCACAGTCATCATTATTATTATGATTATTATTACTATTCTTAACAATATAGTTTTTTTGTTAACCTGCATCTATGTTTCCATTTTCTGGACCCCGAATCCCCATGAATTTGCTGACTTTCCCTCCAGTTGAGCTGTGAAGGAGTTGATTATAAAAGATTGAGGTGCAATTAGACCTTTTAAACCTTTTAAACTCTCAGCTGATGAATGACTGTGAGCAGCTGTGGGGCGAGGCCCAGAAAACCCTGGTAATACATACACATCACATGTCAACAGAGAGAACCTTTTTCCTTTTTTCCCCCCGTGAACTTCCAGAGATGGCTAAGCAGTGGGGTAACACTTCAGAAAATGAGGAAGATGACAGATCAAATCCGATTAAAATGAGTGTAGCACAGCCCTGTTGGCCCCACAGACATCCTAGAGGTAGTGCGCTTATATGACCTGGACCTTCCTTTGTTCTCCCAGCAAGAGTTCACTGTCAGCTGTCATGTCAGTTTGACTTACATGTCAGTTTGACTTACATATAACAGAGCCACCACGCTCAAAACACTGATGAACCACTGCACAACCTGACAGATTATTTAAACTCCAACGAAAGTGTGCCAATTAAGACTCAAGATGTTCTCAAATGTTAAGAAAACTTTCTGCAGTGTCTACCAAGGGAGGATTTATGACATTATGCTTTACTAATACATTTTTACATAGCTAAATGATGACATACCCGATGAGAGCCTGTTCTTCGGACAAAAAAGAACAGAGCGAGTTACTGTTACTCGGTTTGAATAAATATCACAGAGCACCTTGGTGCCAGAGGTACAGAACACCCCTCTCCATTGTAGTTTGGTTTGCACCAATGCTGGTTTAGCTCTTTGGCGCCATATTTTGGTACAGTCTCCTCCACAGTGTTAACATCGATCTCCATCAATGGGTGGTCAATGGGTGGAGCCTAATCGAGGAGAGAAAAGAACAGAGTAAAAGCGTGTTCCTTCTGCTACCCACGTCCCTGCCCATCGCCAGAGGTCTTTGATTGGACTAGTGCACCTTAAATTATTGTGTTATACAGTGAACCACAGATACTATATTTGTGGACGCACATATATAAACCTCTGTTTCTCTTTCTGTGAAGAAGTGTATTTGGGGCAAAATTATTCGAGTTTGGTGTGATTTTTGTGTGTAAATATGAAGACATTTTTATAAAATATACATTCGATTTTTTTAATTCTTAGTACTCATACATACAGGTGTATATCTAAAGGAAAACATTTTTCATTCCCAATTTTCAAATCAGACAGGAAATACACTTTATACCTCTTCACATTCATATTCAAATTTGCCACAAGCAGTGGTTTGATAATATCCATATGCACACACACACCAGAAATACATTTGGAATAACTTTTGTAGTGAGTTTGGATTCTAAATACATTTGAGAGTGTAATAAAGGTACAGTACTCACTCATGTTGGTCTGTTCCTGCTTCTACACCTGAAAAAAAATAAGAGGTCGTCAGCTCCAATAATAACTCAAACTGACTTCTGTAAGAGCTGAGGCCCATTTTAAAGCTCAAGATTTAGATTGAGATGCTCTGCAATCACATGGCATTTGAAAGAATGATATTAGAATGAAATGCAGATTCTTTGTAATTTTACTGAATATTAAATAAATGTTTCATTGCTGCCAATGTGACTTATAATTATGTCTGTGCTAATCATGGCTCCTGTTCCCACATATATATTCTTACCTGGTGTGCCAGTCACTGTAACAGACTTCCTTTTCTTCACCATTATTGCTAACACAAGGATGAACAAAATGGCTGTAAGCACTGAGGCGGTGATTATTATCGCATCAAAGTGGTAAGGCCCTGGATGGTGCTCAGTGTTGCCTGCAAACAATATGCAGCAAGAAACAGTTAATCTTTATGGTTGAGCACATCATTACACAGATTGTGACACTTACTCTCCTGAAAAACTACCTCAAAAAGAGAGATAAACATTGCTGATCTGTATGGAACTATTGAATCTTGGGTCTGACAGCAATACTGGCTTCTTTCGTCCTATTCTCCATTCTCTTACACAACAGGGGAAAAAAACTGACTGGGTCTAACTCAACGCCCAAAACATGAAATGTCATTGTGCAGGAGTCTGGGCTTTGCATCGTCACACCTCTTATCTTAAGTCCTTGATGGGTAAAAAGTACAGATATATTGAGATATATACTCTTAAATGGTGACAAATCTGAAATAAGCACAGCTAATAAAGCTAAAGGGTATGCGAATCTACAAGCTCATGCTACTCCACAGTTCAGTACTTACAGATTTCCAATTGCTGTGACATAGCGCCCCCTACAGTACAGCTGAGTTTGAGTGGTCGGGAGCAGTTGATGTAGACGCTCCTGGAGACGGCGTAGAGCGCGGTGACTGGGTTCTGCACACTGCTCTCGTTTTCCTCCATCCAGTGGGTCCTGTTCATCTTGGGCAGAGAGTTGAACTCCACTCTAGCGTTTGGGTACCCACCCGAGGAGGAGCAGGTGACAAGACAGCCCCTGCTGCTGTCACTCCCGTTGCTGTGAGTGACCGTCACCACAGGATCACTGTAGTTGGCTGTGGAGGGAGCGAATCGCAGAAGCTGATGAGACCGAAGTGTTTCAAAGCATCTTCCATTTCCTTATGGTCACGATACACTAACATTTTTGTTGTTGTTGTTGTTGCTGTTGCCATTATTGTTGCGTGTTGCATTTTTGCATTGAGAAGTATAAGCTTGTCTTGATTTGCCACAAAATTACTTTCAGCCACTTGATTTATATTGCACCTGCTATCAAGTGCTCTGACCGGTCCAAATATCACACAAGAGATGATTGCGCCAAGGCCATGAACTCACACTGTACACAGGAAGAGGAGCAGCTGTTTAATGTCAAGCAGGGTCCTCGCGGGAATTACCTGTTACTTTGAGATTCAGAATCAGGGTTTTGACTTCTTTGGCGTCGTGAATTCTGATAATGCACTCATACTTCCCCTCGTCCTTCACTCTGACGTCCGACAGATCCACCCATGTGCAGTTGGGGTCCACTGTGGTGCGGCCTTTGAACATTGCATGGGGGCTGATGTTCTTTGCGTGGTAGCCATTTACTAAAGCTGGATGGCTTTTAGTAAGGGTCTTCTGCATGTACATTAACTCGAGGCGTCCCTGGACCTGGTGGTTACAGGGGAGACGCACGTGCCCGCCAACCTCAGCGTGCACTTCTTCCTGGGCTGTGGTACGAATCGGGTGGGGAAAGAGTGGGGGTTGTAAATGAGGATGGTCAATCATAAACAGAAAATCTAGGAACGAGAGGCAACAGAATGGACTCTTGTTCCTAATGGACCCTGGACACTGGGATGATAATCGCTTTGATATCTGCAATCCCAACATTTTCGGACCAGACCTGGGTCATTATTTTTAAATACTTTAACCCTTTAGATACTAGTACAATTCCTGCAGATTACTGAACAATGTAAAATAAACTAATATTGTTCTGTCATATGATTGTACATATTGGTTTGTAAAATGTTTTGTTGAAAATTCTCAAGGATCTGCTGGAGTGTTGTTTAAGTTTAGTAGTATTTAAAAATATGTATTTGACCCATTTCTGTTACATACACGAACATGCACATGATATGGCAATGTTAAGAGTACCATAATATTAACCTTTGGCAATTTTAATCACAGTAAAACATCACATAGACACATAAGTATGACATGAACGGGCTCCCAGGTGGCGCAACCAGTAAAACACTTGCCCGGAGTGCAGGTCGCTCACTGCGGCCGGGGTTCCATCCCTGGGTTCTGATTGGATCGTGGTCACGATTGGTGCCGAGTGTGGACACACATAATTGGCCATAACAGTGCAGGGAGGAGGGGCTTCAGTGGGTATCCCACCCATCTCATTGCACAATAATGACTGGTCGATTGGGCGCCTGCATCTGCCTGCCTGTTGTTGTTGTGCAATGCTACGGTCTCAGCTGCTATCTCAGCTGGCGGATCCCAAGGTCAAAAATAAGCAGTGGCTGGATGGACACACCTTTGGAGGACAGACACACCTTTGTGCCACCTCCTGGATCGTAGCGATGGACCGGGCCTACGATACAATTGGACAGTCCAAATTGAGGAATAAAGAAGGTGATAAAAAAAGTTGTTCAAGAATTGAAATATTACAACTGATAAAAAAAGCAAGCCTGGAAGCCTTTGTGGCCAGGTGTATGGTCTGAAAGAATATGTCAGCAGGGGACACATGTGGGGGTGTGACCTCTGGCTCGCAGCCTTCCACTCACTCCACCTTTCCAAAGCCAGTTTGAGGGGGAGTGAGTGGAACATTCATTTCTCCAAAATGGTGACATCTGCGTAGTATTAAATAAATACGTTTGCTTTCTGACTGCCACACTCGTCAGGGCACTCTGTGGCTTCCTGGGATTGCGGAGTTGGGGGCGGGGGTGCGGGGGCAAGGGAGAGGGTCAGATTACGTGTGAGGACAGACGTCTAAGGGCCCGGACTTCTCTTTTTTTACTTCCCTAATTCACGAGGTGGACCCTCCCTTTTTTCCTCTGTTCATTCAAAAGAAATAGTGTTTCACACATTGCCCCACTATCTAAAGCACAAACAAACACATACAGATACCATTGTGGATGTACGGTAAGGTATCAATGAGGTAACAGGACTTACTTTTGTTCCCCAGCTGCGGGCGAGAAGCCTGGCACACGAATCGACTTCTGAAAATAGCGGCGAGAAAAATAACCACATCAGTGAAGACTGAAAATGTGATGGAATCTGAAATCTTTTCAGGATGCTCTTAGAGCCAGTGCAGCCTTTTATATATATATATATTTAAAATAATTTGATCATCAACCTTCCATCGTTTAGCATGGGAGTTACTCATATGTCTTCCTTGAAGTCACATTCACTCAAGCACAGAACTGGAATCTGTGTCAAACTCACAATGTTTAATTCAACATACTCTTCAGTCTGCATTTTTCTATTACTTGGAATGCTTCCAGAACACCATCCACACACTAGCTGTGGTCTCCAATTATATGTTACCATACTACATGTGGTCTGACAGAGGTAATGACAACATCATAGGAAATACATACTGTATATACTGCGTAAATGTGTTTGATCTCAAAGCTGGAAAGACTAAGGACATTTACAATGCTCTACATTGTCTCACAATATTGCATGCACCATGTAGGTTTTTTAAAAATAAAACAAAAACACTTGAATCACTCTGCAAAGTCACTTAAAACATACTTACAGCATGCAGCAGCAAGCCAGGAATGACATCTGAATCTGCATAAAACATAAAGAACTCTGCATAAATTGCTCATGTATGAACAGAATTCCATAAATGTACCTCTGTATGCATGTATTTATTGGCTTCCTTCTTGACTATAGTACACCATTGTGAGTGGGGGGAAACCCCAGCTTGAAACCCCAGGGAAACCAAAATGCTTTCTTACAGGAAAGGTTACAGTAGTGTGCACGGGCAAGTGTACTATATGCATGCACTGTATATGCCACTACGGCGCTGAAGAACACACTGGGCAGAGGTCCCAGAGATCAGCTGATTGTGGCTGATTGTGTGTGCAAATATGTTTTACGAGACTAGTCATACCAGCCATGGGAGACAACAAGCAAAATAAATCTGGTCCACTGACTCATCCTTTTCTAGCTTCTGACAGGTTGCATCATCTGCCACTGCTGAGAATCCGAGTTTCTCATATCCCACCGAGTGTCACATACCAATGCAATGTGTGCTGCGTGGTCAAGGCCCTGTGCTTTGCATGGAAAAAATATTGCAGGCTCTTCATTTAGAATGGTTTCTGTATCCCCATACAAAAATAGCACCCTGCCCAACACGCGAGTGTTTCCTGTGCTTTCACATTAAAGCACAGGAGAGGCAAACCAGTTCAAGCAACAGTTAAAGCAAAACAGTTAAAGCAAAACAGTTAAAGCAAAACAGTTAAAGCAAAACAGTTAAAGCAACAGTTAAAGCAAAACAGTTAAAGCAAAACAGTTAAAGCAACAGTTAAAGCAAAACATTTAAAGCAACATGAGAGACATGATTCGATTTTTTCCTCCGTGCATCTTGTCTGCTCAGAAAGGTTTCAATAAATATTGAGGTTGAACTTGACTTTACGACTCGGGGTAAAGACTGGGTAAACACGTAGTAAAATTGCAATGGTGACTTCAAATGATAATAACTTCCTCCCTGAATATGAGGTTACGAGGATTCCACAGAAACGAAGAAAAAAATAGCGTTGACATTAAGTGGCATGAGAGCCGTAAAGTTCACTGCTTCCATTATTGTGTACTAGTCAGTATGTGTCAAGAAACTGTTGTGAGAATTATAAAGTGATGTATCATCTCAGAAACATTTATTTAAATTCTCTCCAAAAACATAAAACCATAGAAATATGTCCCTCCAGAATAAGCTTTGATTTCCACGGTAGAAGTTTGATCACATGTTTGCAGGACAATTAGCATTAGTTCAAATTGTGCCCTTTTGATTTCTGGCAAACAACCCTGCCAATCAGAACAATAAAGGCTTTATAGCTAGGAAGATTTCACATAGACTCAAAGTTTACAGACACTAGTTTAACATAACGACAAAAAACAATCTAATAAAGAGCACAGATACTCACCAGTCCCTGCATCATGCCTGCCGCCAAATAGAGTATTTTCCCCTGGCCGAAAAACAAAACTGCAAAATATATTTTTTTGTGTAGGAGGTGGGGTTTTTACATCAGGAAGTAACCACAATGACTTTCATTTTGACAGCGTATTAACCCTCAATCAGCTATTGTATTAATCCATTGGTTGAAAGCCTTTCTATATGAAGCGACATGCATATATCAACACTGTAGCTGAGTATCAATAAATGACCCTGTCACTGCACCACTGATTCCCAATTCCAGCACAGAGTCACCTGCAGTATGTATTATAAAGGTTAAAAAAAGTTAACAAAACTGAGTAAGCTCCAAAAGTCAGGTACTACAGTACAAAGCCTCATAGCCATAACACCAAAGTACAGAACTCAAGTCGGTCTTTTATTTATTAATTATTCTATCACATGAAAAAAAGAAAGAAGATAACCTCAAATAAGATTATTCTATTATACAGCTCTAAAAAGTAAACCAGAATTTTTTTAAAAATTAAAATTGTGTATTTACAGTGTAATGAGAACTTCATGAAAATATCTGTAAATATCATGTTTTGTTATGTTGGTAAACAGTTGAAATTCTCATTCATACCCTCTTACACTAGTTGAATTGAATATTGTAGTCTGGAACCAATGCATGTCCTTAAATTGCTGGTGTGAACAGGACAGAAACCTGCAGAGGGCCTGCACATATCTCATGCTCCTTCTGTCATCTGACAGCTGGCATGCAGGATGAGATAAGACATGCCTGGTCATGTTAAAGATCTGTGGATCTGTTCCTTCAACATTCTTTCGTCAATTATTATGAATTGATAGCCACCTAGCTGTTTTTTTTACCTGTGGCCAGCCTACAAAGGCCACCATCATTGTGGAGGGCACTGAATGAAGGGACACATCGCAATGATATTGTTCAAATGTAACAGACTTGAACAGAAAACATCATTCACTCACTGTTTGTAAATTATAAATGCAACAAAAGAGCAAGGGACATTGGACCACAATGGGGAGTCCAACAAAATGATAATGCTCTTCCCCCAAGCCACTACTCTTTATGTTATCAACACTGGGGAAATAGTGTTTCTGTTGGACATATAATAGTTTATTACGTTTGTTATATTGGCCATATAATAGTAAATCGCTTCATCAAACTTTCCCTCTGTGTAGTGTATAATTGTTATGTACTGGCCTGTATCAAATATGACAACATGACTAACAATTATATAAGCTAGGATATTTGCCAAATTTAAAATGATGTGCACAGAGTATGATAAATTGTTGCTGAATTGAACATTTCATCCAAATACACATATAAATAAGAAGGAATTCATATGAAGGCAAACCCAGAATCATATTTGAACACACAGAAACACCTTCTCTGCTCTGCCCTGCCCTCAGCATGGAACATGTCAAGTGGCTACTGTGGTTTCATAAGCATCGTGGATGTCCTCTCTCGTCTCACAATTACTCTAGAGACGGGACAAAATCACGTCTGCAGTCTTCGGAGATGGCTACTGGCATTTTGCCACAGCTCACATGATCGATCTGTGATGCTTGACTTAGCTTGATGTCATTCAACATGGACATGAATATTAAGATTACCCTGTTGCCATGGTACTGTGTCACCACTTACGACTATCATGTGAATGCTGTGTCATTAGATGTCAGGGGATTCACAAAGACAGAGTTTCACAAGAAATTTCACACGTTCAAAAAAATATTTGGAATGCTCTATTCATATTGTTTGCATGTTTGGAAATTGAAAAGCAATATTGAGGAGGACATTGAGTAAATACAAATGTGTCAAATGAATAGTGTTATTGACATATTGTAATAAAATTCACCGCTAACAGGACGTGCTGGCTGATTCCTTTTAGCATTTGTTTCATATGTGTTTTCACAATTTCTTTCATTTCCAGCTTTTTCAGTTGAAAAGGACCTCCCTCTATTCCGGACCAGCAGATAGCCATGGCCAATAGGAGATGCTAAATGGAAACGTGTCTGGGAGAGTTACGGGTTTTCCTGGTTTCTCTGAACAGGGAGCAATCAGCGGTCAGTGACAGGCACTCTCGTCACAACCAGGAAGAATGGAGATCAGGAGGCAGAGTTACTGTACCCAGGTACTACCAGGTGCAGCTGAAAGTCCCCAAATGTGACATTTATAGTCTATTGCATTACTACTGTATTACCATTGTGCTATCAAAGTAAATAGCATCTCTAGTTTCCTCATAACTCTATTTTGAATTTACTGGGGGATTATTTATCTCAATCCATAGCTGTAACATTGTTGATATAATAGTTGAATCAGTTCATTTCTGAGAGTCTTTAAAAAGTCCTAAAAATTATTTTGACAACATGAAATCACAAGGAAGATCATATACGAATTCCTGATTCAGCATAATCCTGAAATCTTAATAAACAAATATACACTACCGTTCAAAAATTTTAGAACACTCCCATTTAATTATTTCCCTAATAGTGGAAATCTGGTTTCTGTTTTTAGGTGGCAGTTTTCCCAAATGCTTGGCCAGATTGGGGATCAATGTAATTCCCCTGCAATACCACCTGCTGCAGGGTCACACTGACAAAGCCAGCCTGACGTGTGCTGTGACATCACTGCAACCAGTGGGAGAAGGTGGGAACATTAAGGTGAAACAAAATCTAAACAATGCAGTTCATTTGTAAGTTACTTTTCATAGATCTGTATGACCAATCAATACAATGCAGGTAGCGAACAGAAAAATGGAAACACAACAGTGTTCCGACAGTGAACAGTGAGGGGTGTTCTAAAACTTTTGACCAGTAGTGTAGGTCAGGCAGTCAGTCAGTCAGGAGCCAAATGTGTGGCTTTGCAGTCCTACTGATTAGATTAAAACAGACAAACTAATAAGATCCAGGTGTTCACTCTTACCTGCAGTCTCTTACTCATATGATGCATAATACTTTATTGGCTTTATATGTACTCACCTATCACTTGGAGAGCCCTAATTATTATTTTAATTATTGCCCTAATAGTGGAAATCTGGTTTCTGTTTTTAGGTGGCAGTTTTCCCAAATGCTTGGCCAGATTGGGGATCAATGTAATTCCCCTGCAATACCACCTGCTGCAGGGTCACACTGAAAAGCCAGCCTGAGGCCACATCACTGCAATGGGAGAAGGTGGGAACATTAAGGCTCTAAACAATGCAGTTCATTTGTAAGTTACTTTTCATAGATCTGTATGACCAATCAATACAATGCAGGTAGCGAACAGAAAAACAGTAATGCTGTGGGGGGCATTTTCCTACCATAGTTTGGGCGCACTCATACCTTTAGGAAGCAAGGCCAATGTCAATCATTACTTAAAGGTACTGAGTGACCATCTTCACCCGATGTTAAAGCATTTATTTCCTACAGAGAGGGGTGTCACTGTCACCTTGAAAGAAACCCCATCCACAGAGCAGTAGTGACTAAATGGATTAAAGAGCATGACACTGACATTATCCATATGTCATGACCTTCTCAGTCACCGGATTTTAACCCAGTTCTTATTCTGGAACAATGCCTGAGACAGGGTTTTTCTCCTTCCATCAGCTAAGCATGAGTTGATTGACTTTTTCATGGAAGAGTGGTGTGGTATTGGCACGCTTTCCATTCTGAACAAGCAAAATTGGAAAACCAACAACACAACAAGCTGCAGCTGCAAACTTGGCTAAAATGTATTCATTTCGTTTGAGGAGTAGACCGGCAAACCCCACTCCTCTGCCAGTTCTTAACATTGGCTGCTCTGCTCCAGTCCAGGGATTGTCACGTGGTGTGCGACAGGTGACTTTACATTGTTTACATTTTTTCTACACTACCTTTACATTGAGAAATATATTCAGATTTTTGAATTCTATTAAATGTATAATGGCTACTGATATAGAGATCTTTTAGATCACATCTAATTGCACTTTCTTCACAGACAATAAGGAAGTGAAGAAGCTGATTCCTGGATGATGAACTGTGTGTAGGAGTTGGCTGAGACCATTTGAAAATAAATCTTAATTTACAGTAAAAGGAGAGGCTCACTGTAGGAAGGCCCACTTTGGATTTCAAGGGCTTTCCACCCTCACATTTTGTTTTTAACAATTATTTTGCAAGAATAATCTGCAATACCTCTGTATTCTTGATGTTCAGTACTTTCTAAGATTGCCTGTTTATATTTAGACTTATTCAGCTACAGTGCTGAATAGACTGAACAACAAGGGAATTCCAGTCAAAGGTCAACACATTTTTTACATCTAAAATGTATTAGCTTATTTCAAAAAAGCACATCCATTTACATTTGGTGGTTTTAAGGGGAATTCCCCTAAACCTGTCTGTAACTAATAAATGTTTAAACAGATGGCATACAGCATGGTTGCTAAAAACAGGAAGCAAAATAGCCTGTTTATTAGAAAAACTTAGCAAGCAAGTTGTATAGTGGATTAACAGTAATGTTGATCCATACAAACAAGAACCAATAAATACATTTTACTTTATTGTGCATGGCATAGAACTAGGTTGGTAACCAGAAAGTTGCGGAATGGATTTTCAGGGGGCTGTTGTAACCTATAATAAGGTTCTTAAATCAAACTGCAAAATATCAAATTATGAATGGAACAAATGTCAAAAGCAAGCACTGAATGTAACCTGATATGAGCATCTTAATACATTAATAAATGTATACACATTAATAACAATGTACACATATAAACAACTAATACAGTGAAATCGTGGATTGAGTCACAATTTTCACCTATTCACAGCTAGATGATTAAACAATAAATATTCTAGATTTATGTTAATAATTTTTTAACTATGTAGGTAAGGAACAAAAAATCTGCTTAAGGCTGCTCAGTATTTAATATGGAGCCAATATAAAAATAGCCTAAAACAGGTGATATGTCCAGTTAAAAACAAATGTAATCATTGTTGCAATTAGACACAGGTATGCAGAGACATAGAGACACATGTACACAGACACAGACACAGACACATGGAGAGAGGGATACAAAGACAAAGGGACACACAGACACAGGGATAAACATACAGAGAGACACACAGACACAGCAGAATTTAACGAATAAGACTTGCACACTTACTTAATGCTCCAAAATAAAGTCAAATCGTTTATTTTGCTTTATTTAACACCCTTAGTGTTCTGATGAAGAAATGTTGTTGAAATGTTAACCTGCATGGTTAAATAAACCATTAAATAACTGTGCAAGTCTTATTCTTATTCTTACTCTCATTCAAGTCTAAGTCTTATTGTTTAAATTCTAATATGCCACTTTGATTGTGCACCTTATGCCAAGACTTTTTTGGAGGGGGTATGATTATCGTGTTACTGTATGCAGTGACACATGGACACAGACAAGAGGGACACACAGATAGAGGGATATGTCGACACAATGACACAGGGACACATGGACACAGACACAGTAGAATTGAAAGAATAAGACTCACAAACTTATTTAATGCTCCAAAATAAAGTGTGGCTTGTGGTTTATTTAACTATGCAGGTTAACGTTTTGACAATTGTTGTTCTGATGAAGACCTGAGGGTCGCAATGTTAAGATTAATATCTTGTGCCTGGATAACCTGCCTGAGCGGGTTATACAACTTATTTTCACAGATGACGGGTTCCACAAAAACACATTACGTTTTGAGCTTTATCTTGACCACAATGTTTGGGGACTTCACGTTTTAACCACCAATACAAATGTTAAAAAAATGTCACATCAGAAAACAACTTCACGTAAACGCTTTAAGTTGTACTTCCTTTTCGAGTGAAAGGTGAGGTCACTGCATTTGCTACAGGGGAGAAAAGGGAAATGGAAAACATTGCTTAAAAGCGAGATCTGAGTCTGTAGGTTGAACCCATCAACATTAAAAAAGTTATTAAGATTCTAAAATGTTCGTAAATAATTTCACGTTTAGGAATATGTCTTATTAGATTTTATGAGCAATAGATATTTTAAGTCGATATGTATACTTAATTTAAAATACATGCTGAAATGTATATTTCATCTATTAAGCAAAAGCTACAACACAAACGAGCAAGCTTAAAAGAAATGCGGGTACTGAGAATTGCCTAGCTAGCTAGCCAGTAAGTGTATAGTTTTACAATAGTCTCGGTGTAACTAGCAAAGTTACCTAATCCACATTAGTCGGCCAGTTAACAATCCCACTGGCTAGTCACTGAACTTGAGTTTTGTCAGTATCCAAATGTTTCCGTTTTCATCTATTTGTTTTACCTGTAACACTACCAACAGCCTATGACCCCTGTTCAACTCTGGCTTCCTTTACGTAGACAGGGATGGTTTCATATGAACTACGCAGGAAAAGAGCACTAAGCCCAGATTGTGAATATGACGTTGTTCCCAGGGCAACGACGTTGGCTTCGACACTCCTATTGTAATACGAACACGTAGCTAGCTATCTAGCTAGCCACAGTGGATTACATTAGCTGGCTACAGGTATTCTAAGTTAACTCTACACGTTAGACATCTTAATTGTAAGCTAGCTACACGTTTTAGCAGATTTTTCTAGTTGTTTTGCCAACCTCATGTACGGTAAGAGGTTACATTAGCTAGTTCGCAAGGGCTATTCATATGTGACAATATCTTAGCAAGCCTAGCTATTCAATTCGTTTTCAACTAAGAAGCTTAGCTAACCAGTATCAAAAGCTAGCTAGTTAAGTTGGCTGACTCGCTGCTCACGTGTGTTTTAATGTTGCATTATTATCTATCTGACGACTCGCTGTTACTTTTAGAGTGACATAGAGCTAGCTACATACAAAGTGCTAATTAGCTATGTACCAGCCTCTTGACTTCGCTAGCGCTAAGTAGCCAAAATGACGTTAATAGACGTTACGTTCTCTACGCCAGTTTTATAAATAAGTGACCTAACTAGCTTTAGGTTTCAAGCTATAAAGTTAACGTTAGCTAGGATAGCTGTAGCTGGCTATATAATTAGCAGTAGCCTATGTGTGTACATGTGAATGAGAACAGAACCGCTTAGACATCTAGATAACATTAGATAACTTACCGTTGGCTAAATTTGGGAAGAGCCTGGCGAGCAAGCTCTGTAAGATAGGCAACAGCTAATGGTAGCGAATGTTGGTTATTAATTATAACTACTTGTTAGCTAGCTATGTATTGGGATAGCTAAAACCAATGTGATCTATTTGTGTTCATAATTTGACATACTTTTGACATAATTGCTTTTGTCTGTGCAGTTGAGAAGGGAAAGATGCCTCACTGTGACATGGAAGACGCACGCAAGCACTTCATCCTTACAACAACAGGGAACTATTTTGGTCTGAAGACTTCTTTAGACTCACTCATCTCTTCTCTAGGTGATTGCAGGGAGCTGAATAACTTTTTAGATGATGGCAATGAATTCGTGCTGTCAGTACACAAACCTGGAAGCGACCTGCGCATGTCTAACAAGGTAAGACTTTCACAAGTTAACTAGCAAGCAAACTTTCACATTATTATTTTGTTGACGTCAGAATCCTTACCTTACCTACAATTTGTTTCCAGTATTTCAAGCTCACTGTTACAGTTCAAGCAAAATTAGCTTGCTGAAGATACTCAACTTTGGCGACTGTGGTGATATATTCTATTCTGTGTATCAGATTGATTCAGGGGACAGCAAAGACAAAGTGCTGGTATTTTTCAAACTACGGCCGACTGTGATCACAGAAGACAACCTCCACAGCAACGTGCTGGTCTCCTCCATGCTGGAGTCCCCCATAAACACTCTCTATCAGGCCGTGCGACAAGTGTTTGCGCCAGTTCTGCTAAAGGTAATTGCATATATTTTCAGGAGGAGATGCAAAGGATACGATGATGGAAACGATACAGTGGAAACGTATACACATCGGAACATGACTTCTGCAGATTTCTCTCAGAGAATCAGCGTGTTCCTTGAAATAATGTCAATTTACTTCTTCGCTTGTTTCTTTTTTGTAAGGATGAAAAATGGAGTAAGACCTTTGACCCCAAGCTCCAGGGCTTATTGAGTGACCTGGAGGCGGGTCTGGGTTCACTGGTTAGGCGGTCAGATCCAGAGGACACAGGGAAGAGAAGCTCCAAAGAGGATGACATCTTGGGTAGGAGCCTGCCCAGTATACATTTTTAGGAGAACACCCAGCACTCTGTATTCCCTCTAATTCAGCCAAAAAGTTCTGGTTACTGCTGCAGTTCAGGCAAAGACCACATTACATTGTTATCCTCTTGAATATTTAGAAGTAGGCAGGCTTGGAATTAACCTTGATTCTGAGCGATTGTGGGCTCTTAACAACATACAAAGCAAAGTACATATTATGTAACCTATTATTTATTTACATATGACATTTATCACTTATCAAAATATGTTGACACGTTTCATAAGCAATAGCATACTGTATTTAATAAAGAGTCCTGTGGTGATATGTGTTATGATGGAATATTCATTGAAGTATTTTCGGTGTGCCCACCACAGATACTCAGAATTGTTTTTGTTTTTTTTCCTCTGTAGGTATTCTGACTCCTAATGATGAGTTTCAGTACTGGGCAGACCTGTCAAAGGTGGGGGAGAAGACAAGCATTAAAGAAAGAGCAGACCATTTCTCAGGTCTGTTTCAGCCCATTGAGAAGGTACCAGTTCACGCTCAGTTGTCACACAATCCAATCCTTGTTTTGGTGCATATTCAAGGTAACACTTTCTGTTTGGTCTGCTTGTTTATCTGTCATTCTGTTCATGGTTTGACAGGACTATAATAGCCTGGATAGTGTGGCTCTAGTCGATGCGGTGGAGCTGGTGGACAGCACCAGAGACACAGTGGACGACGTGTGGAGACAGAATGAGCATGACCCATATCCTGAAGTCCGCATGCAGCGTCTGATGGACGTCATAGGTATGGGGCTCATCCGTGATTGGTCACGGCTGAGGGGTTGGGCAGAGCCTGATCCAGATCTGTCTGTCACACATGACAATTCCTTCGCTCTGTTTCCTTTTAAGTCTTTTGCTATACATCGCATGGAAAAATGATTTGTGATTAGCTTGATGGGAGGTGATTTGGTCTACTGCAGGTTATTTGAGGTGCAAGGTGGGGGCTTACTCCGAGGTGCCTGTAGGGATTGTATCTTATTCCTGTCTGGATTCAGCAGTGTGAGTGGGGTTGTGCATTGCAGGTGGAGCTCTGGGCCGGTACGTGCAGAAGAAGCTGAGCTCCTTGAAGCTGTGGGAAGACCCCTTCTTCACAGTCAAGGAGAGCCTGCGATCAGGCGTGGCTGTCTGTGAGCAGTGGGTGGGGGCCTGTGATCACCTGACGGGACAGCTGTGGAAACGCTATGCTCCTCACCAGTGGATAGGTGACAAGTATTGCCCACAGATGTTACAGAGCCTGGCCCAAAGACTTGAGGAGGTTTGCGTGACCGCCTGTGACTCCTAGAATTTCCCTATGGGATACAGATTCGGTGTTAAACGTATTGATTCTCCCGGGTGACAGTTGTGACGTGACTTTGGTGCTTTCCTTGTGCAGGTGGTGACGATTCGCACAGTTCACGAGAAGCTGCTGCGGCTCCTGCCGGCTGGGAAGGAGCAATCGCTCTCTTCAGTCCGCGTGTTCGAACCCTTCTCTGGCCTGAACCCACTTCACTACAATCCCTACACCGAGGTCAGACACAAGTTCTGTGGTTAAGGTTGACGCCAGTGCTTTTTGCGGGCATTTGAACTGTCTTTGCATCATTCTGGTTAAGTTCATGTGACCTTTCTGAAGTCTGAAAGAAAACCCAAGGTTTTTCAAAAAACTTCCTCTTTTTTAGCGCAAAGGTCAGAATCTTACCAGAAGCTGAGTAATGGAGTTTGTTGGTTGTGGGATGTGAAACGGGATGCCTGTACTTGCTGGTATGGGTTTTCACGTTTCAGTGCTTGTATTTCAGCCTGTCTGGAAGGCAGCTGTATCACAGTTCGAGCGGGCTATCTCGCCCGCTGAGCGGGAGGTCGCTGGCAAGTTGAAAGTCAGCATTGGAGATGTCCAGGACAACCCTCAGCAGGTATCTGTCCAATGTCCTCACACAGCCTGGAGACAGTGTCTGTATAGTGTCTTTTATTGTAGTTTTTATAAAGTGTATAGATTTTTACAAATCTGTAGTATACATTACATGTGTTTCCATTTTATGATGCATATACTTGACCTGAATGAGTAGCCTAATATTTGTTTCTTTTAGCTTCTCCAAATGTTTCAGAAATACAAGGAGTTAATAAAGCGGCCCAACGTTAGCAAAGATCTGCTTCCAGAAAGGGAGACATTATTGGCTAAACTTTTGGACTACACCAAGGGTGGGTATTATTTGCACGTATCAATCAAATGAAGGTGATTTGAGCCATCATACAGATCAAATAAATGCCATAAGCAGAGTGAGGTGTGTGTGCGTGCGTTTACACCTCACCCATATGTCTTCCCAGGACTCCGCACAGATTTTGAGAGTCGTTGTCATGGCGCCCCAGGGGAAAAGTCTGGTCCCCTTGCTGGCAAGAATCTACCCGAGGTCGTAAACAACATTGTATGGGTACGACAGCTAGCGCTGAAGGTATTATCTTTTCGCTTTTTATCTTCCAAAAAATTGTCATCATGGATGAATAAGGTGTAAAATAGGTGCTACAGTGGGATAGCACAGGCATCACTCAGATTTCTTAATCTCCGGTTAGTTCATCTTTTGGTTATTTTGTCTCCTCACCTTACAACAAAGCAAGCAAAGAAATGTATTATCATATTGGCTGCAACTCCTCCGCTGGCCTATTAGCCCAAGTGCTTATAGCGATAAAACATTGTTATTGCAGTATCAGATCGTTTTCAGCCCCTTCCTTGTTGCCAGCTTTGCTCCACTATTTGAGCCTACTTCTTTAAAAAAAAAAAAATAAAAAAATAATAATATTATTTCAGATTTTTTCCCCGTTTTCTCCCAATTTGGTTGCCAATTAAACCCTCTATTTTACTTCTATTCCCCACCCTCACGAGTCCGTCGCCCGTCCTCTGGGATCGAGGCACACATTCCTGGTTGAGTGTTCCCGCCTCTTTCGAGACGGGAAATCTTCCACGGACTCCTTAACCTTTTCCTTGACGGACTCGTGCCGGCTCTCCCTCCCCCCTCCCCCGGAGGCGGACAGCCAAATGCCGCCTCCGATCGGGCTGACGACCAGGGCCGGTCTGGTAGCGCACATATGTTCACAAGTGTCTGCAGAAAAGCAATTACTGAAATAATTAGGTATCAAAAGTTGACTTTGATCGAAACGAGAGAACAGGACGTTATTGTCTGTACACATGCATGTGTGCTGTGCATGAAAGTAGTCTGTATTACCACTGGTATGAATGGCACCCTGCCAGCAATTGGCCGTTTTTTTTTACGGCATCAGTCTGTGGTGTGAAGTGTGACCAGTGGGTAAAGCCTTTTCACACCCTCAAATTGCCAACTTCTTTGATGTTGTTTGATGTGTGAGTTAGTCTAGGCTGGCTTTATGTCTGGTAAACTGAAAAGTGTGTCCTCTAAAAAAACTTTGGCATTATGTGTGCAGACCTGTTGCACTCCTGCCAAGTTATAAATAGGTTGGGGTTTCTGTTTTGTTTGAAAAATTGTTCTCTGCAAATAAAATGTTTTCCATCTGGAGCTATGTAGGCCTCCCCTTTTTATTCATTGGTTTAATTTTTACAAATATTTTTTTATACTTGTTCCTTGTTTTTCTTTAATAAAATGGACTCGCCCATCTGCTCCAGGTGGAGGATTCCATCAAAATGGCGGCAGCCCTTCTGTCAGACCTTTCCGGGTACCACCCATTTGTCAGGGTCTCCGATGACCTGCAAGAGCAGCTCCGGGCTTACGAGCAGGAACAATTTGATGACTGGTCCCGGGACATCCAATCGGGGCTCTCCGATCCAAAGTCTGGCATCAGGTGATCAGTAATGCTAGTGTCACTCACCACACTTTTCCAGTATTGATCAATCAATCTGTCATTCAGTCAATTGTTCAAAACATCAGTCAATATATATATATACAGTGGGGAAAATAAGTATTTCACCCCCTGCTGATTTTGTGAGTTTGCCCCCTTACAAAGAAAGGAACGGTCTATAATTTTCATGGTAGGTTCATCTTAACAGTGAGAGACAGAATATTTAAAAAAATCCCAGAAAATTACATTATATGAATTTTAAACATTTATTTGTGTTTTATTGAGGAAAATAAGTATTTCACCCCTAGCAAAACATGACTCAGTACTTGGTGGAGAAACCCTTGTTGGCAAGCACAGCGGTCAGACGTTTCTTGTAGTTGGTCACCAAGTTTGCGCAGATCCCAGGAGGGATTTTGGCCCACTCCTCTTTGCAGATCCTCTCCAAATCCTTAGAAATCAATTTTCAGTGTCCTGGCTGAGGGAAGGAGGTTCTCACCCAAGATTTCCCGGTACATGGCCCCATTCATCCTCCCCTCGATCCGGTGAAGTCGTCCTGTGCCCTTAGCAGAGAAACAGCCCCAAAGCATAATGTTTCCACCGCCATGCTTGACGGTGGGGATGGTGTTCTTGGGGTCCAAGGCAGCTTTTTCTTCCTCCAAACACGGCGAGTCGAGTTGATGCCAAAGAGCTCGATTTTAGTCTCATCTGACCACAGCATTTTCTCCCAAGCCTCCTCTGAATCATCCAGGTGCTCATTGGCAAACTTCAGACGGGCCTGTACATGTGCCTTCTTGAGCAGGGGGACCTTGCAGGCACTACAGGATTTCAATCCATTACGGCATAGTGTGTTACCAATGGTCATCTTGGTGACTGTGGTCCCAGCTGCCTTGAGATCATCAACAAGCTCCAGCCGTGTAGTTCTGGGTTGTTCCCTCACCTTTCTCATGATCAGGTTCACTCCACGAGGTGAGATCTTGCGTGGAGCCCCAGACCGAGGAGATTGATGGTCAATTGGTGTTTCTTCCATTTTCTAATTATCGCACCAACAGTTGACTCCTTCTCACCAAGCTGCTTGCCAATGGTATTGTAGCCCATTCCAGTCTTGTGCAGGTCTACAATTTTGTCCCTGATGTCCTTAGACAATTCTTTGGTCTTGCCCATTGTGGAGAGGTTGGAATCTGATTCATTGATTGATTCTGTGGACAGTTGTCTTTTATACAGGTAACGAGTACTTAATTAGGAGTACTAATTAAGTAAGAGGACTAATCTGTGTGCCTCCTGGTCACATAACCGGTCTGTGGGAGCCAGAATTCTTGCTGTTTTGCTAGGGGGTGAAATACTTATTTTCCTCAATAAAACACAAATAAATGTTTAAAATTCATATAATGTGATTTTCTGGGATTTAAAAAAAATATTCTGTCTCTCACTGTTAAGATGAACCTACCATGAAATTTATAGACCGACCGTTCCGTTCCTTTCTTTGTAAGGGGGCAAACTCACAAAATCAGCAGGGGGTGAAATACTTATTTTCCCCACTGTATATATATATATAAATATACTGCCATTTAGATCTCCACTGATGCAGCCTATATTTGAGTTTGTGCAACATATAATATTGCTGAAGGTAATATATGACAATATTTGTTAAGTTCTAAAATCCCAAACTATGTTCAAACAAAAAGAACATATGGCATTTTTTATATACTTGACAAAGTATACTACATGTAGAAGACAGAAGATCCTGAATAAGTGTATAAATCACCCTGAATAAGGGTATCCTGTGAGCAAATTGCTAATGTAGCAAAATGTGATTTGATGAGATTGATATACCCCTCCAGCCTGCAGGCCAGTAACCGTGTGATGGAGCTGGACCATGTGGACGGGAAGCTGAAGATCCAGTACTCTGACCGTCTCGTGGCCCTGCTGAGAGAGGTCCGCCAGCTCTCTGCCCTGGGGTTCGCCATCCCCGCCAAAATCCAGCAGGCCGCCAACACAGCCGACAAGTTCTACAGACAAGCCATCATCCTGAAGCAGGCGAGGGCCGTTCATCTCCGTAGATAAAACGTTTTTCATTTATTAATTATCTGGCTCTCTGTATGTTGACTCTTAACATCGTCTGTGTTGTGATAATAATAATATACGTCATTTAGCAGACGCTTTTATCCAAAGTGACTTACAGTAGTGAATGCATACATTTTTCAGTATATGTGGCCCCAGTGGGGATTGAACCCACAACCTAAGCGTTGCCAATGCTGTGCTCTACCAACTGAGCCACAGAGAAGTGATGGTGTTAATGCAACATTTTTGGCAGGTGGCTCATTTTTACAACACCATAGATCAACAGATGATTCCTTCCCAGAGGCCAATGATGTTGAATTATGCCTTGGCGTTTGAACAAGTGATAAAGGTATTTTTTATTTGAATTAATAATAATGTTTTTCATCACATTCTGATCTGGAGATACACTGTTCCAACTCTGATCTTATCTGGTGTTATTGTAGTGCCCTGTGATTTCAGCAGCTGTGTTTTACAGCCTATAATTCTGACCTCCAATTGTAAAAAAAACAACAACATTGCTCATAATTATTTTCACATTTATCTGTTTTATTCAGGTGTATTCAGTGTGTCAGTAATATACTATCAATCTTTTCTAGGAACAGCATGATTTGTCATCTGTTGGTATTTATTTTTTATTACTTATTAAGAAAATAAACACTGATTGGTTTGAAAATACTCACTCTGAACAAAATATTATAAAGATTATGAAAGCTTATCTCTGATTATTGAAGGACAATAAAATGATGACAAAATGGCTGTATTTTAAATCCTTTAAATTCATCAAGAAAGTGGCTGAAGCGTTCCCAGGTGGCTAATAATGAATACATTCTAGGCCCTATAGCCCAAACCTCACAGGTTCAAGCCTGGGCTAATTCCTTCGCCGACTTTGACCATGAGTCCACAGTGATGGACAATTGGCTTTTGTCTTGCCAGAGGGAGGTTGGCCAGGGTTCCTTTGATTAGTTGGCCACGGGCTACCAATTGTCTTCAGCGAGTGATATTGACTCGTTATTTCACGTTGGCCCACAAAAACAGAATCCAAGGTCCCACTCCAGGGAGTCAGGGGGCAAAATGCAGATCACCTGGGACAATCCCAAAGAGCTGGAGGTGTACATCGGCAAGCTGCAGTCCTCCGCTGAGCGCCTCTCCACAGAAAACAGGAAGCTGAGGAAGTGGCACACAGACTTCACTGAAAAGGTGCATTTCCTGTCACATGATGCGACAGACTTCAATGGCTGGAGTCCTGCAAGCTTTGCTACAACTAATTGAACGAAGTATATGTCGACTGTCCGACTATCCTTATATCAGGATGGCTGAAATGTGTCTGGTTTTTGCTGCACCTGGAGTTCTTAATTAGCCATTTTTGATCATTAAGAACTTAAGAGTTCTTATCTTAGTTACCTAATCAAACAACCGATTTATTGGCTAATTAAGAACTCTTATCTGGAGCTCTTAATTAGCCAATACATCAGGTGTTTGATTAGGTGAAAACTCCTTGTCCTGAAAAAAACTTGTCCTTGTTTTTCAAACACTGGATATCTTCACAGGTGGTGACGCTGATGAACGTCAACCTGTTGCGTCACCAACAGCGCTGGAAGGATGGGCTACAGGAGCTGCGAACGGGATTCGCCACACTAGAGTCACAGGTAACGCTGACAGCATGTAAAGGCTGAGGATGGTCTTAAGTGAGAATATGAGGAGCTCAAGGGGTCCCACTTAAGGATGTGAAAACTAAATGGAGGCAGACGGTTCTTTATTTAACAGGCGGGTCTTTATTCTTACGACAGTTTGAGGGGTGAAATAGTAAAAAGTGTTGAGTCTATGCATCTAACTGACTTTAATCTCTGATTAGCAGGTCATTGTAGTGGTCAGGGCGCAGAGATAAAACCCTGTGAATGTGTTCCTGGTTAGATAAGCTGTCGAGTGTGAGCATGGTAACAGTGACGGAATGAGATTAGATTGAGTTTGAGTGGCAGTAATGCGAGGTCTGCTCAGGGCTTCCGGTCAGGAGACATGCGGGCCTGGCGACAGCACTGGAACCATCAGCTGTACAAGGCTCTGGAGCACCAGTACCAGGTCGGACTGGAGGCCCTCAACAAGAACCTTCCGGAGATCAACGTGGACCTCACATTCAAGTGAGCCGCTCTTTTGCTCTTTCGCACATCACGCTCACGTCTTCTTGTAAGAAAGGGGTTACACAATCACACCAGTGTCCTCTCCCGAACCCAGGGGGTTATACTCATATACTGACACGATGTGCTGTGGCTCACTTTGAGGAACATGGAGGTCCGTACCATGGCCTTTGGTGACACTATGAAGTCCCACACAACAGGTTTTGAATTGCTCCTGTTGAAATCAGCTGTATTCAGAGTGTGGCTGAAACGTGTAGTAATTAAGGAACTGAACTTCTAATCAGAAGGTTAGAACTATCCAAAGTGGCCCTCTGCTGTTTCACTCTTGAGAAAAGTACCTAAACAAATTGCCTTTCCTAAACAATTACCTTTGTATAAATGAATAACAAACAAAATCACCAGTCACCCAGGATAAGTGCATGTGTTAAGTAACGAATGATAATAATAGTATAAATTTGTGATATATTGAGATAAAAAAACCCATAGTAATCAATGTCATTATGTGCTTTGCAGTTGGTAAAGTGGATATAATAGTAATAATACTTTTGTAATAAATGATGGGTGGATTATTGGATGAACTCTGTCAAAAGGAATTCTGTAGGGCAAGAAAATGAATATTTGATTAGTCAGTGAAAGTTGAAGTGTAATGTTGTGTCTCAGGCAGGGGAGACTCCAGTTCAGGCCCCCTTTTGAGGAAGTGAGAGCCAAGTACTTCAGAGAGATGAAGCGCTTCATCTCCATCCCCAACCAGTTCAAGGGTGTCAGCGACCCGGGGGAGGAGCCCATCTTCCCTGTCATGATTGACAGGAACGCCAGCGGCTTCGTTACCATTTTCAGCAAGGCGGAAGACCTCTTCAGCCGGCTCTTGCTGGTGCAGGACAAGTTCAAGGTTAAACAATTCCCACCAGATTTACCCACCAGCGCATGCAACCAGGCTCTAATTCTGATTGTGTTGCCCCATCAAGAATTTCCCAAGGCCATGCCAGCATGAAGAAAATCTGATATTTTTCTGTTTATTTTAAGACAGTTTTAAGATTATTTTCACTTTCTGTTTTCGCGCAGCTCAGTTTAGACGCTGGGGAATCCCCGTCTTCCCTCAAGGTTTTGTTCTCACTTTGTGACGTATTTTTTGACCACAGTTTCTGTACACGGAAACAGCATGGAAGTTAGAGAGCTATGGTGGTCTCTCTCAAGGAAGTTGCTTTGGTACACCCTTTAATGTCAGAGGTAATATAGGAAACCGCTACAGGACATGTATTCAGGAGTATAAAGTGCTGGTAATGTAGAGTTACGCATGAAGACCTTTTGGTGGTAATGTAGTTTAGGTTATGTGGTTACCACTACAGTAGAACTAGTGTATTTAATTTTTTGGTGGCACTGTGCACCATTCTGCAGGCAGTTGCCATGCTTTAGTGAGCCTGCAGTTTGGGAAATCGTGCCACAAGTGTTTTCTGATCCTTACACATCAGAGGTTTGGCAGTCACTGAAATGTATGATAACTATTGTGTAAAAGATTAGAACCTGATTCAAAGTTTTTAACTTGATTCAATCCAGTACCCCAATTTGAAAGAATAAGCACCACTACTCAGGATAGATTGAATGTTCCACTGTTTTCCTGAAATGAAGTGGTCTGGGTTGCTCTGTTTTGTACAAGAGATACTGCTGTTTTGCAGGAGTGGGTGTTGCTGGGACAGGTGGATGTCGATGCCCTCGTTGAGAGACACACCCACACGGTGCAGGATTGGGAGAGGAACTTCAAGGCCCTGAAAGCCAGGGGGAAGGAGTCTGAACGCTTGCCTAGGTACCGCAGCAGTGCTCCACCGCATCACACTTCTGAGCTGCCTCATTCACATTTACTGTAAAGCTTAATTTTCAGAATGTCGTGTAAAAATAAACCTCCACTCATCGACGACAGGACGGCGAGAGAGTTTTGCTTCCCCGATTTCTCATGCTACTTTTCCTTTATTTCCCCACAAAAATGGGTAGAATGGGCTTTCAATGAGGGGAAAATGAGAAATCACATTATCATGAGAACTCGTGAACCATGACAGTTCGTTTCTGAGCAAGATTGCATTTAACTTTCCAGTTCAATTTAATGAGCTCAAGAATTTTAAATGCTGTCATGGAACAGCCTAAAGGCAGTTGGAAAATATCCTCTTATTCCCTGTGGCCCACATTGGGTTTGCCAGGAGAAGGCTCTGAGTTATACCAGAGTATAGAGCGCAGTCAGGAGACCTCATCTGAATTCTGCACCGCATCGGTGCATCCTGCATCTCCTATCGTGTTAAATAGATTCATATCAGCCTCTAGTTTGAAAGTATTTGCACTCTAGCTTGTCCCACTTGGGGTGACCCTACCTGCCTCCCCACCCGCCTCTTAAAAAACACAGTTCCAAGTTGTCAGCTGATGCATATCTCCACTCCACAGCACCGAGAAAGTGGACTGCATAACCGTCAACTGCGACCCCGTGAAGGCGGTGATCGACGATTTGATCCAGAGGCTGTTCGACGCTCTTCTTGCGTCTTTGAGGAAGTCTATCCAAGGTAGGTTACAATGGTGCAATTCATGCATACATGCCCATCATGCATTCATGCAATTCATGAAAAGTATGAAGAAATCGAAGAAAGGAAGAGAGCCATAATTGGATTACGTTTGGCGTTCGCTCAGTTTTGCTGCCGCTTCTGTCTTTAGGATTATAGTAAAAAAATGCATAACCCTCCTTGCTTCTCGCACGCACTCTCATATGCGTTCCCATGGTCACTTTCTCTTTCATATGCGTTTCCGTGGTAACTTTCTCTTTCATATGCGTTTCCGTGGTCACTCTTGTCTCCTCAGCTCACACGCAGGACATTGACAGCTTTGTCACTGAAGCCATGGAATCCCTATCAACCCGACCAGAGAGCATTGATGAAATAGGCGAGGCCAACATCAAGCACGGGGAGCTGCAAGCAAAGAAACCTCATGTAGGCCCTTACCCTCTGCCATTTTCTGTCTCTTTTCATATCATATACAAGTTATAAAGTAAAGTATGTAGCTGTAGAAAACATTAGCACAGCGAAAGGGCGTGTCGTTGTCTTAACGTGTGTTTTCGGATATGTGACTTGAGGCGCAGTAGAAACGATGGGGGTCTCATTGATCTAAGTGCATTGTCCACCTGCTGCTTGAAATGAGAGAAAGGAAATGATTGTATTAAGATTTGTCCTATGGGTGTGAAATTCACATAATTTCTCTGAAATAGGCTCTGCACAGTGCTTTGTGGAAATGTCATTGCACAAAGGCATTTTACTAAATATAATTAGATTTGAATTCCTTTATGAAGGAAAATGGATCCTCAGACTTGTGAATGGGGTTTTTTAACTAATTTGAACATGAATGATTGTGGAATCGGTGGGGGCAGCAATATTAGGGGCTTTCAATCACCTGGCAGAGTACATACTCGGTTTCCCTTCCCAGTTCGGCTAATAAGTGTTTTGGTGACAGAATATGCAGTTCAACAAAACAGCTGCCCAAGGACGTATTTCCCCTATGATCTTCAATAGACATGGCTTTGTGAGGGCCTTATGGCCAAGGGTGGAGTAGGAGGTGATTTTAATCTCACAAGGGCAGGGAGAAGACCATTTCCTTGCTCATTTGTAAATAATATGGCAGAGATGAGAGCCCAAAGTCCAGATAGTGCTGATTATCCCAGTCGATTAAGCATGGCACTCTCACAATCAAGCATGGCTCTACACCAGGGGTACTCAAATCTGGCCCACGAATCCAAATTCCGTTCCGGTTGTCTTTCCTCGCAGGTAGGTAGTTGAACAATTAGTGCAATTGATTGGCCAGAATGTCTTCACACCTGACTTCCAGGTAAAGGAAGAAGGGTGGACAAACAGCAGCACGAGGACCGTGATTTGAGTAACCCTGCCCTGCACCGTGCCTATATAGTGCTGGAGGAAACACTGCAGGGCCATCAGCATGAATTACATTCTGATTCTTTAATAATGTTGCCCTGTTGCTGCCTTGTGTCTGTAGATACTGCCCCAGTTCCAGGAGGCAGAGGATAAAAACAGGTTACTGCGCACGGTGGCGGGCGGGGGCCTGGACTCCATCAGTGCCCTGAGGGCCAAGTGGGACAAGTTTGAGCTGGTGATGGAGAGCCATCAGCTCATGATCAAAGAACAGGTACGTATCTGACACCATCAGCCGGTGCAGGTTTAATACAAAGCCCTCGTGTCTCAGTGTTTATGTCAGGAATATTGCTATTCTAAAATACTCTAAAACAGGGGTTTTCAACCTGTGGTCCCTGGTGGTCTGTGAAGGTATTGCAGGGGGTCCCTGACAATGCATTCAATTCAATAATGTAGTTTGTTGAATGTAATAATGTAGGGCTGTCGGGCAGTATTTCCAGAGCTTACAGCAAAAGCAGCAAAGTGTCTTTTACCTTTTGCAACTACATATCTCTGTGAGAGTGGATTTTCCACACTGGTATACCTGAAGAATAAGTACAGGGCTAGGCTGGAGCCAAACAATGATATGAGACTGTCCCTATCCACCACTATATTGCCAAGAATAGACAGACTGTGTGCAACTCACCACGCCCAGAAATCACACTAACAGGTAAGAAAAAAACCCTAATATCAGCCCCTGTCCCCACCCCGGACAACAGCGGTCCCCAGGTTGCTTCTTAGTCAGGATGGTGGTCCCTGAGTCACAATCAGTTGAAAATCCCTGCTCTAAAATACTGATTTGACACAACAGTAAGTTCATGATGCATTACATTAAATGGAGCTAAACTCTATTTAACTAGAGGCTATTTGTGTTTGTTTGACGAGCCGACGAGCAATTCCCTTCACCGTTCACTGGGTTTTATTTGTATTAATGAAAGGGCTGGAACTCTCGGTGACTGGTTTGTCCTCCCGTATCGCAGGTGGAGGTGATGAGGTCCAACGCAGAGACCCAGATCCAGGCGTACCAGCAGGAGCTGGAGAAGTTCCGCGCACGCTGGGACCAGCTGAAGCCCAGCGATGATGTCATCGAGTCTGGGGACCAGGAGACCCTTCAGAAATGCGTCCAGACCATTAAGGAGAAGAAGGCTGAGTTTGACGAGCTGGAAAGTACACGCAAGAAGCTCATGTACGTACGGGCCACGCTCTCACCTTTTGATCCAAGCTTTATATCTTTACCTTTTGTTGTTAGAAAAGAACAAGACCAGGATTGTGTCATTCCTGTGAGGACAGAGACAGAGACATAAAACGTCTCAGAGATGTCGTGTTTATCTAGGACCAGTTTTCCCTGCCCATATCCCAACCTCATCCACTATAAGCTAAAAGGCAAAACTGATCCTAGATCAGCACTCCTGCTCTGAAGTGCTTTATGGATACTGGTCCCCTTTTCTTTTACAGAGAGGATTGTCGCCACTTTGACCTGATTCCGCCTGACTTCTCCATGGCCCTGGAAACCATCAAAGACATGGAGGAATTCTCTGAGATGTGGTCCCTGTACGAAGAATTCCAGGAGGGCTTTCAGAACAAAGCAGAGGAAGACTGGATCACATTCAGGTACAGTGAGTCTTGAGGGCTCTCACTCTGGAATCAGGTGACGCGCTCTCTCGCGAACATGACCTGTGATGCCTTCCGTGTGCCGTTTCCAGGAGTAAAACCTATGTTTTCGAAGAGTTCCTGTTCGCCTGGCACGACAGGCTCAGAAAGCTTGAGGAACACACCACCATGACCGTCAAACTGCAGAAGGAAATAGACAAGTACAAGGTAAATCACTGAACATAATTCCGGCTTTTGGTAGCCATGCATTTTGGTGTTTTATTAATGGAGTGAAAAACAGTGCACAACACGTATGAGAAGTGTTGAAAAAGCCTTGTTCAGTAGGGCGGTGGATAGTGTAGCGGTTTAACACACCACACTTTGGCTGGTCCGGTGTGGTGTGCTCTGCCTGTCAGGGATGCGGTTCGAAACCCGTGTCTCTACCAGACCGGCCCTGGTCGTCAGCCCGAGCGGGGGCGGCATTTGGCTGTCCGCCTCAGGGGGAGGGAGGAGGGAGAGCCGGCTCGGGTCCGCCGAGAAGCACGGAAAGGAGTCTCCAGAACCCGTGTGGGGAGGGTTAATTTAAATAAATAGAGGGTGCAATTGGCTACCAAATTGGGAGAAAAATGGGAAAAAATCTGAAAAAAGGCTTTGTTTACAGAGGGGATTTAACATTTACATTGGATTTTGAGGAATTTATGTCGAGTTTGTATTGTTTTCACACACATACACACACACACACACACACGTGTACATATATGTATTGGAACCTGGCCTAACCCCTCCCCCAAACCCCTGATTGGTTTTGTGATGTAGGCGCTGGTTCCGGTGCTGAAGTACGTACGGGGCGAACACCTCTCTCAGGACCACTGGCTCGACCTGTTCCGGCTCCTGGGCTTGCCGCGAGGCACCACACTGGAGAAGCTGCTTTTCGGAGACCTGCTCAAGGTCACTGACGCCATCGTGGACAAGGCCCTGGAGCTGAAGGTGTGCCAGAGATTTTGGTTCGGTTCGGTGTTCCAGTGGCATTGTGTTTTTATTTCTCAGTAACCGCTGTGCCCTGTCCATCTGATAAATCCTATGCATAAATCCTATGCAAAACTATGCATCTGTTTACCAGGCATTTAAAGGCACTTTTCCAACGTTTTCCCATACCACTTTATACTTTATACCACTTTTTACAGATTCATAAGGGCTCATAGGATGCATCTGAAATACTAAGTGCATTGACTTGTTATAATCAAATCATGAAAGAACCTACATTTTCCACCATGGAACTTCATATTTTCAGTTGGAAACTCATCCAAATTTTAAAGGAAAATATAGAAAGCAGAGTCTCCATAAAAAAAAAAAAAAAAAAAAATGGTTCACAGCAATCTCATGGAAAATGTTATTCAAAATTATTACGATTATTACGATGCATTAAAATCAATTAACCACATTTTGACATATCTTCATTTTGAGGCATGTGTGCTTGTCTAACAAATATCTTCAATGACTAATGAGTCATGCATGAATATATCACTTCATGAGAAGAACATTTTTTGGATTGAAACTTGCACTCACGCTTTGTGCACTTATTGTTTTCTAGTAATATATGCAATTTAGCAGATTTTTTTCTTCCTTCCTCTTGACGGTTTCTTCCTAACCAATCAGCTTTCAGAATGATGAAGACTTGGAGACCAGTAATGACACATCAAGCCACAGTACACTCATCTGAACATTAACTGTAGTGGCACAGGGGTGGGGAAATTACAGTTTGTTTAATTATTTGAATTGTTGGTTTAATATTGGTTATGTAAATAGTTTGTACACCCATCCCTCGTTATTCACAGATTTGTTCATTTCGATTTTGACAATTTGCATCCGTGGCAGACTATGAAAAATATATCTATATGATTCCCAAAGTTTTAAACGGCAGCCCTTTAAAGAACACAACAAAAAAGATTGACTCAAGTGCCTGAAAAGATGAATTGTTTCTCTTTTCTGGTCAAGCGTTTACATTGCTATTTTGCCTTTCTTATTGTACTTTATTGTGTTAATGTCTGCAGGGCCGTGAGGGTGTTTTATTTGATTCTGATATCTGTGACATGCTCTCCTCTCGCATATTAATAAAGCTGGTGTGCAGACGGGGTTAACCAATGTATAGCCCTCACAGAATGCCTTGAAAAAGAATATGCTGTTAGGCAGTTGAAGGACTTTCTTCACCTAGCTGTGTTCATTTCTTTTTTAATTAGAGCAGAAATGAGAACACATTTTCGTAGCTATACTTCATGCTTAAGTGATTGCCTATTTTTTCCTGTCGCTTCCTTGATTCCATGAGGAGGGGGGATCAGTAAAAATGTCATCTGCTACAACTGCTTCATTTACAACACAACAAAAAACAAAACATATTCTGAATAAATAGTAGAAAGTTTTATCCATTGCAATAATATTATATAGCTAGCTGTCTAACCTAGCTGGTGATGCTGTTGAGCCACTCTGTTCAATCCTTGGAATTAGATGCTGATTAGTCTAGATGTTATTTAGCCCCCCGGACCTTTACTGAGACATGCCTGATGTTTTTTTACAGAGGAATATTGAGTAATGTTTTATCTTATAAGGTTGCAGCATTCCAGTACAATTATATATTAATGATAGGGCCTCCAAAACCCTCCTAAGAATTCCAATTGTTTCCTCTTGCAGGATCTAAATAGCCGTGCTCAGGCTGAGGTGACCATCCGCGAGGCCCTGCGGGAGCTTGACTTGTGGGGGGCGGGGGCTGGGTTCACCCTGACCGACTATCTGGACAGCCAGAGCCGGACTCTGAAGCTCATCAAGGACTGGAAGGATATGGTCAACCAGGTGGGTGACAACCGCTGCCTGCTCCAGTCCCTGAAGGACTCGCCTTACTACAAGGGCTTCGAGGACAAGGTCTCACTTTGGGAGACCAGGCTGGCTGACCTGGATGAGTACCTGCACAACCTCAACGCCATCCAGAGGAAGTGGGTCTACCTGGAGCCCATATTTGGGCGTGGTGCCTTGCCCAAGGAGCAGGCCCGTTTCAAGAGGGTGGATGAAGACTTCAGGTCAGTGCTCCTGTCTCACTTTGTTCCCTGTGTGCTTCCTGTCTAATTTTAGTCCCTGTGCTTCCTCTCTAATTTGAGTCCCTGTGTGCTTCCTGTCTAATTTTAGTCCCTGTGTGTTTCCTGTCTAATTTAACTTCCTGTCTAGTTTTAGTCCCTGTGTGTTTCCTGTCTAATTTTAGTCCCTGTGTGCTTCCTGTCTAATTTAACTGTGTGCTTCCTGTCTAATTTTAGTCCCTGTGCGTTTCCTGTCTGAGCTCAGTCCCTATGGAGTTTACAGTCTGAGTTTAGTCCCTGTGTGTTTTGTGCAGGTCTATCATGGCAGATGTGCAGAGGGACAGCAGGGTAACATCGCTGGCTGCTCGTGCTGGGATCAGACACTCCCTCGTCACTATCTTGGACCAGCTGCAGAGGTGCCAGAAGTCTCTCAATGAGTTCTTAGAGGTAATCAGGATCTGCAAACATGATGTCACTGTCTTCAAGTGACAAATGAGGTCATGTTGACTTTTATACTATATTAAACTTAGGTTTATACTGTATGCACAATGCAGTCAAATATATTTGGTATTCACCAATGTACTCTCTGTTTATCTGTATGTGGGTGGTTTTTAGTGTGTGTTCATTGGCTATCTGGGGTTTTTGTAGAATGGTAATTAATTATTTATCTTTCTCCATCTACATAATGGTGGCCAGAGAAAAGGACGTTACATTCAGTTCTTATGTGAGAGTGTCTGCACCGCATCTACATTAGACACTCTCAAATCATGAGGTCAGGAGTCATGTTCCCATTGACACATTAAATGTGTCTGTATCATATTGGTCTGTGTCACTCTTGTCATAAGTAATGTTTGAAAATAGAACTGAGTCTCTGGGTGTGTTTTCAGTTCCCAAAGTCCCCCAGAGACTTGGGTATCTGTGTGAGATTTGACTGAATGCACTAGACGCTCTTTAGAGGTTAATCCCCCATGTATATGTAAATCCTTTGGGTGCAAATTGACACACAGAATCAGATGCATTTAGCAATCCTTTATGGGCTGCTTTGTTCAAACTGAGAAACACAAAGAACACTTTCTAGTAGTCTCTGTGGTCTGTGATTGGTATTGAAGACCTGCATAAGTTTTGGTCTGAACACCTTGGTTTTTAGACCTAATGAATGAAATGTGGGGAAAAGACAAAGCTTCGTAATAAGGAAACCATTTTTTGTCGCATCAAATTTCAAGTCTCTTATGGGAGTGCTGTTTGGCTATGCTATCTCTGTAGTCCATAGAGGTTATTGCCAGACGACTTTTGACACAGAAGATATGTTTGTGTCTTCAGGAGAAGCGGTCAGCCTTCCCTCGCTTCTATTTCATCGGAGACGATGACCTCCTGGAGATCCTGGGCCAGGCCACCAATCCTGCGGTCATCCAGTCCCACCTCAAGAAGCTGTTTGCCGGTACATTGGCCTGGACACACTGCTGGCTCTTATTGCCAAAGACACAAAACAACATTTGAATAAGGCAATGAGGCTTTGGGGGAATGGGCAATACGAATGTGACGCCACACTGGATGCTGGCCATGCAAGCATGTGCGTCTTCGCCAGTTTTCAGTGATGCGTAGTACAGGGGGTACAACTAATGCAGGCACACAAACAAACACACACACACACACATATACAGTACAGTATGTGTGCACATGCATACGCACGCACAGAATCTCACAAACATACAAATATGAAATCTATGCAAGCAAAAATACATCACTCAATAACAAAATTTTTACATGCAAGTCTTTTTTTTTGGATATGACTTTTCTTTCATTTATTGAACGTTTTTTGAACTCCTTTAAAGACGTCTTTGCAATGCCCGTGTGTGTGTTTTACAGGTATCAGCAGTGTGGAGTTTGACGAGGGCTTCCAGAACATCACAGCCATGAAGTCCCTGGAGGGTGAGGTGGTCTCGTTGAGAAACATGATCCACATCTCCAACGACGTAGAGGTAAGGGAGCCATAGCTACCCCCCAGAGTGTGTCTGTGTGTTTCCTGTTTCATTGTCTCATTGTGGAAACTCTGTTGTGTGTGTGTGTGTGTGTGTGTGTGTGTGTGTGTGTGTGTGTGTGTGTGTGTGTGTGTCTGCCTGCCAGGTTTGGCTGAGGGATCTGTCCACGGAGATGAAGGAGACTCTGAAGCAGCTCCTATGTGCGTGTGTGACGGCAGGTCAAAGAGGCGAGGTGGACCCCTCACGCTACCCCTCACAGGTAGAACTCCGCCAGACTGTAACCCTTCCATGATTACCTCAACGGTGGCCAAATAGCCCGGGGCTTCCACACTACTAGTGTGGGTCACAACGTTCATTTAACCTCTATTTAACCAGGAAGTCCCAATGAGACACAGAATCTATTTTACAAGGGAGACCAGGCAAAATAATGGTAAAATGGCAGTAAAATAACAGTAATAAGCTTCCTGACTTGGCGACCCGAGATTTAAAGTCCCTATTTATCTGTATTTCAAGGACTACTTGTAGAAATGTATTGAATTTGGTGGAGAAAAGCACAAAACTATTATAGCAGGGCTGTGCACATTCCTCTACATATACTATACATGCCTGTCTCTCACTCTTCATGTCTATGAATCTAGTGATTATGCCACATGGATGTCAGGTTAAGGCATTCAGTAGTGTTGGTGGCATTGTATTGCAGTTGGCCATGTCAAAAATTGTGTGGGTATTGTAGCGGGAATAGGGGTGTGGGGTTTCCACGCAACCCAAGTTTGATAACCAAACACCACACAAGACGAACAACTGGAACAAATCGGGTTTTATTAGGGGTAACGCACAATAAGCGAGAGAGGAAAAAGACAGGCAAACAGTCCAAATCCGTAATCCGTACTCGTAGTCGTAATCCATTTTTTCCCAGGTCTTCTCCACATCCACTTTCTCATACAATCTGTTTCGGTAATAATCTGGTTCGTCAGGCAATCCAGGTCATACACAATAATCCAAAAACAATGACTGTCTTTTAATCGCTCACCAACCCTCCATGCGTTTTTCCCAGGCGGTACTTTGTGACTTGTGTACGGATACCGTATGTCTTTTATTTCCCGGTCTTCAGCAGCTAAGGGTTTACCGGTGCATCTCATTTCCATCGGTTTTCCAAATAAGGTTCGGGAGTGGAGCCAGCGGGTCGAGAGGTGTCTCCCCGCTAGCACCTCCCCCGGCCGTCTGCCACAGTATGTTATTATGATGATGACCATGTTAACGTTGGTACAGATGAGCAATTCACTAAAGCGACTGGTGTAATGTGTTCCGATTATGACAAAGAAACAGGAGTGACTCTAGTTTAGTGTGTTCAGATGGTAATGTACAGATAGGGGTGACTCTGGTTTGACTTCTCTCTCAGATCCTGTGCTTAGCAGAGCAGATCCAATTCACAGTGGATGTGGAGAGTGCTATCCACAATCAAAGCCTGCAGCAGTTGGAAGTGGAGCTAATGGCAAAACTGGGGCACTACACAAGTGTGGACACCAGCACAGAAGAAACAGGGGGTGCAGGTGTGTGACTGTGCATATGCGTGAGTGGAGTGTGTGTGTGTGTGTGACTGTGTGTGTGTGTGTGTGTGTGTGTGTGTGTGTGTGTGTGTGTGTGTGTGTGTGTGTGTGTGTGTGTGTGTGTGTGTGTGTGTGTGTGTGTGTGTGTGTGTGTGTGTGTGTGTGTGTGTGTGTGTGTGTGTGTGTGTGTGTGTGTGTGTGTCACAGACACAGTACATTTATTATGCAGGAAGTTGCAAGAATAATTTCCAGCCCATTAGGAATCTAAATGAATGCATCAATAAAGCACTTCTTTGTATGACAAGCTCTTTGATTGCTTTAGCTCCGTTGTAATGAAATGCAATGCAGATTCACCAACCTATTAGTCATGACTTGATCTTCCGTGAGGTTAGAAGTAAGTACTGTAATGTTTGAGTGGATTTGTGGATGTGGCCCTCCAGACTCCAGTGTGCTGCAGCTGAAGCTGAAGGCTCTGATCCTGGACATCATCCACAACATCGAGGTGGTGAAGCAGCTGACGGAGGCGCAGACCCACTCCACCGACGCCTGGGCCTGGAAGAAGCAGCTGCGCTTCTACCTGCGACAGGACAAACACTGCTACATCCAGATGGTGGATGCTGAGTTCCACTACACCTACGAGTACCAGGTATGACATGATGTTCAGTTCCACTACACCTGCCAGTACCTACTGGTACAACATTTTGGGTTCCACTACCATTAAAACTACCAGGTGCGACATTGAGTTTTACTACACTTATGGGTGCCAAGTAGGACACAATGTTTTGTACCGCTTCATCTACGAGTACCGGGTACAGTGTGGTGTTGAGTTACGCTGCATCTATGACTACTAGGTACAACACGATGTTGAGGTCCACCTCACATATGAGTATCAGGTATGGCACAGTGTTGAGTTCCACCACGTTTAAGAGGTCCAGGTACAACAGGATGGTGAACTCCACTACACGTATGAATACCAGGTATCACAGTGTTGAGTTCCAACACACCTATGAGTTCCAGGTATGGTAGGGTTAATCCAACAAGGAACTTCACTTCCTTACCAGCACTGTATTCAACAAATACCCTTTTGAAAGTCGCGTAAAATCTGATTTATAAGGCATGCCTGTATAATAGCCAATCCCAATGTACAAACTGTGTGGGTGTACATTGCATACTAAAAGAGAAGTATGCAAACAGAAGGTGTCTGTCAAAAGAGATTAGTTCCCTGTCGTTGTAAAATTAGTCACTAATGAATTTCTAGAATAGGCTGTACAGTTAAAGTTCTAAGTATTTGTTACTCAGCAGTTGTTTCAGGCACATTATTAATTCCCCATGTCCCTGTAATTAACCTTTTAATAAACAGGTCAATCCTGCTGTAAAATCAGCCTCCACCTGAATATCTTGTGAAAAAAATGTAGTGATACATGCCAGCCACCAGATGTCGCTGCAGATTCAAAGATGATAAATGCAATGTGGCAGTGTGTGGATCCTGACTGCCTTTCCTCAAGCCATTTCCCTCGACGAGGTTCACTCTCCATGGCTGTGCTATTTAAACTCAGGTATGAGTGTTCTTATTCAGTGTTCAAAGTGTGGCATCACCTTGCGCTCTCTCCCTTTCTCCTTCTCTCTGTCTCTACCTCCCTTTGCCTCTGTGCACAGGGCAATGCTGCCAAGCTGGTTCACACTCCACTCACGGATAAGTGTTATCTTACCCTCACACAAGCCATGAAGATGGGCTTAGGAGGAAATCCCTATGGGCCTGCTGGAACTGGCAAAACCGAGTCCGTAAAGGCCCTGGGAGGACTGTTCGGCAGACAAGTCCTGGTGTTCAACTGTGACGAGGTGAACATGTACACACACACACACACACACACACACACACACACACACACACAGCCCCTCACAGTGAACTGACTAATGTATGTCCCAAAGCAGGAGTAGTTAAATAAACCTTGACTTTTCTCCTGATACCATGAACAGAATCACAGACACAAGACATGCCTGTGATTTATTGATGTATAGATTTTGTGTTCGTTTGTTTTCCTTCCAATGGAATCAATCATATACAGTGGCTCTCAATCCTGGTGCTGGAGTGCTACGGGGTGTGCTGGTTTTCATTGTTATTCGGAACTGAATTCATCAAATAAAGTGATTTATTACATAATTAACTCACCTCACCTTGTTTGTTGTCCTGGTTTAAGGTAAAAACAAAACCCAGCACACCCTGCGGCTCTCCAGGACCAGGATCGAGAACCACTGCAATAATATATGCATTTTGTCCATAAGGAACTAGACAATAAAACAAATATAAAGCCTGATCGTAGGTAAGAGATGTCCCATGGGCAGATCTGTGTTGTGCAGAGTAGATTTCCCCCTGATCGTGTGCTCTGTGCTTCTGCTGAAGGGTATCGATGTGAAGTCAATGGGGCGTATCTTCGTGGGTTTGGTGAAGTGCGGCGCATGGGGCTGCTTCGATGAGTTCAACCGTCTGGAGGAGGCCGTGCTGTCGGCTGTGTCCATGCAGATCCAGGCCATACAGAACAACCTGAAGAACCAGAGGAACACCTGTGAACTCCTGGCCAAAGAGGTGAGGGCCAGCGCTACACCTGAGTCATAATACACCTGTCTCACAACACTCACTCGCATCTGAGTCATAATACACCTGTCTCACAACACACACTCACCCCTGTGTCATAATACACCTGTCTCACAACACACACTCACACCTGAGTCATAATACACCTGTCTCACAACACACACTCACACCTGAGTCATAATACACCTGTCTCACAACACACACTCACACCTGTATCATAATACACCTGTCTCACCTGTCTCTGAGTCATACACCCCTGTCTCACAACACACACTCACATCTGAGTCATAATACACCTGTCTCACAACACACACTCACACCTGAGTCATAATACACCTGTCTCACAACACACACTCACACCTGAGTCATAATACACCTGTCTCACAACACACGCTCGCATCTGAGTCATAATACACCTGTCTCACAACACACACTCACATCTGAGTCATAATACACCTGTCTCACAACACACACTCACACCTGAGTCATAATACACCTGTCTCACAACACACACTCACATCTGAGTCATAATACACCTGTCTCACAACACACACTCACATCTGAGTCATAATACACCTGTCTCACAACACACACTCACATCTGAGTCATAATACACCTGTCTCACAACACACACTCACACCTGAGTCATAATATACCTGTCTCACAACACACACTCACATCTGAGTCATAATACACCTGTCTCACAACACACACTCACATCTGAGTCATAATACACCTGTCTCACAACACACACTCGCATCTGAGTCATAATACACCTGTCTCACAACACACTCACACCTGAGTCATAATACACCTGACTCTTATATACCTGTATCACAACACACACTCACACCTGCGTTATAAGACACACACACATGCACACAGATCATAACACTCACTCACACTTTGTAATAGGAATAGGAATATACTTTTTTTAGCCAAGGTCATTGGAATTTGTCTTTTCGCATATCTCTCCTAGATCTAGACACACACACACACAGACCACTATACATATGTAGTCCATCAGAGAGGTCCGAGTGCAGGGTCAGCCATATTACGACCTGGAGCAGTTTAGGGGTTCAGTGCCTTGCTCAAGGGCACTTGGGCAGTGCCCGAGGAAGTGAACTCTCTCCGGTTTCCTGTTCATTGTTTTTTTGTTGGCCTTCCTGGGAACCAGCAACCCTCAGCTTACCAGTCCATGTCGCTAACCACTAAGCCACTGCCCCCCCCCACACACACACACACACACACACACACACACACTCACACACGTATCATAACGCTCACCTGTGAAGAGGCGAGGACATGAGGTGTCTCATTGCGGAGCTGTTTGCTCTCCTCCAGGTGGAACTGGACCCCAACTCTGGGATCTTCATCACTCTGAACCCGGCGGGGAAGGGGTACGGCGGGAGACAGAAGCTTCCGGACAACCTGAAACAGCTCTTCAGACCGGTGGCCATGTCACGGCCGGACAACGACCTCATCGCCGAGGTCATCCTCTATTCGGAGGGCTTCAAGGACGGGAAGATCCTGGGTCGCAAACTGGTGGCCATCTTCAACCTCTCCAGGTGAGCCACGGCATTCAGCCAGACCCGGTGACCCGCCTCTGATACCCGATGGCCTGTGGAGCACTGAGACGTGATGATGATGAGCACCAGGTGGAGAGGCTACACAGAACCTGCTCGTACACTTTTTACTTTCGCACTCATTATCACAAGCTGTAATTCATGCTCAAATTCTTCCACTGGCGGAAAATGAATCTGCTGTAATATCATATTGGCTGCTGCAGAAATCTCATTACTGGGTGGTGGCTCAGATCTAATTTTCCCTCTCTCTCTCTCTACTCTTTCCTCTCTTTCCTCTCTCTTGCTCTCTGCCTCTGTCTTCCTGTCTCTCAATTATCTTTCTCCCAAAATATCTGATTTGTGTAAGATGGTGATTATAATTGGCAAGCCTCGTGCGAGTTTCAGGCAAGTTTCGTGCCTGAAAACTGAAACGTTAAATCAGTGAGATGGGAGAAACAGCCGCGGGGGTTTTCACAGTAAGGAAATGGATATGCACGTGTATATTTTCCCCAATGTCTGATTACACATAAATTAAACCTGACAGGGCCGTGTTTTAAAGCCAAACTGAATGAAAATCTAGCCTGTCACAGTTTGGAGCAGATTTATCTGCTTTTTTTACCTGATGGCATAAAGGGGGTGAATGGGGTTCCCCCTCGCACTGTGAGCAGACAAGCCTGCTTCCTAAATCATTACGATATAAATATAGTATATCGGTGTTGAATCGGCGTTGTGCAGCAGTGTGGGCCAGCCTCCCGGTGATTATCAGTGCGTTTGTGACGCGACGTCTCTGATCTGTGCAGGGAGCTGCTGACCCCTCAGCAGCACTACGACTGGGGCCTGCGGGCGCTCAAGACTGTCCTGCGGGGCTGCGGGGGGCTGCTGCAGCAGCAGAGGAGGAGCAGCGACAAGACCAAGAGTAAGGAACCCCTCCCTCCTCCCTCCCTCCTCCACAGACCTCTGGCCTTCTGTTCCCTCTCTTTACTGTCGATATTGTGCTGAGCCCCATTCGGCTTGTGACTCATCATTGCGCTTTCAAGGGGAAATCTTCTCCCAGGCCTCATTATTCCTGGCCTTTTGTTTTTAACTTTCTTGCTGGCTAACGTTAGTGTTAAAAACTTCAACAGTCCTCTAAATGAAGAGCTAAAATATTGGAAAAAGTAAAGACCATTAAGCAATTTAGATGAACAGATGGATACACCTGAGGAGAAAATGAAAGAAGTCACTAAAATAAGAATAAAACTTTTTTCCCCAGCTGGGTTTGACTGCAGACACGATGTTTTAGGCTTAGCGCTCTGTGTGTGTGTGTGTGAACGTCCTCTCGCGCCGGTCTCTGTCCCCACAGTCCAGGAAAGCCACATTGTGGTGCAGGCTCTGCGGCTCAACACCATGTCCAAGCTGACCTTCGCCGACAGCTCCCGATTCGATGCGCTGGTGCGAGACGTCTTCCCCGGGGTGGACTTCAAGGACGTGGAGTACGAGACGCTGACCGCCGCCCTGGAGGCCGTGTTCGAGGAGGCCAAGCTGGAGAGGATCCCCAGTCAGGTGCAGGCCCGGCCCAGGCCACCACAGGCCTTACCGTTACCTACTAGCTCCAAACAGAGGGAGGAGCAACCTTTTGAACTGCGAAAGTGAAAATGTCTCGATTTGCAGGGGGCGTAAAAGCTGTTATTGCATTACATTTTTATGCCTGCCTCTGAAATATTATTTGCCTTTTGAACACATTTTTTCCACCTCCTTCGATTTTCTGCATATGAATTTCATGATCCTATCACAGGTGCGTCTACAGAGATGGCACGTCTAGATGGCCTTGTTTTATACCCACAGACGTCATCTACACACATTACATGTCGACTATACTACATGTATACTCATAAGCTAGCTTATTAGCTAATTATAAGTCAAGCAGGGAATTAAGACCAGTATCCAGTCATCATGCCTAATCCGCATTGGGTAGTTGGTGGATAAAGTTTTTCCAGTCGAGGTAGTGAGGCGAAAATATGTTGCTGAATTAATGATTGGTGAGGAGCTGCAGGTAGGTGAAAGCATGAATATTTAAGGTGAACAGGGCTTTTACCATAAGCAGGCAGCTGGAGGTTGGTCTTCCTGTAGGGCCTTGCTGTCCTTATAGCCTGCCTGAGGAGTGCCATGTTCAATCACACAAAGTGACAATCTCAGCAGCCAAAACATGGAGTTTAGTCCCTCCTGATCCTTCATATTCTCTCCTGTTACCTCCCACCCCCTCCCTGTCCTCCACAGCTCCTTTGCATGTCCTCAAGCTCCTTCCTGCTGTCTCCTCCTTCAGCTCTCCAGCTCTCCAATCACTCTGCATCTCTCCACCTCTCTCCACTTCATCAAGCTCCCTCCATCTCCTCCAGCTCCCTCCTCCTCTCTCCTCCTCCCCCCGCTAGATTTCCCTCTTTTCCACACACATGTGGGCGGTGATGTGGAATTGTAATCATGGCCCTGGATAAAGGCCAAAGAGTCTTAGACTCAAAGCTCTGATGGCTGGATGGCTCTTTAATATTTTTTTGTTCTGCAACTGTGTCTGCCACATAAGGGTTTTGCAACACAAGAATTCATGTTCCATTGAATGAGCAAATGGATGGATTAAGAGATGAACATTTTAACGCGGGATTGAAGAGATGAATGAATGAATGAATGACTGAGTGAACGAATGGAGGACAGACAGTTGAATGACTAAGTGAATGGCATCTCCGCAGATGAAGAAGGCCCTGGAGCTGTACGAGCAGCTGCGCCAGCGGATGGGCGTGGTGATCGTGGGGCCCAGCGGGGCGGGGAAATCCACCCTGTGGCGCATGTTGCGGGCTGCGCTGGGCCGCACCGGCAAGGTAGTCAAACAGTACACCATGAACCCCAAAGCCATGCCGCGCCAGCAGCTGCTGGGCCACATCGACATGGACACCCGCGAGTGGTCAGACGGAGTGTTGACCAACAGCGCCCGGCAGGTGGTCCGTGAGCCTCAGGGTAAGAGTGTCTTTGTCTGTCTGTCCCCCCCCTGGCACTGCTGATGGCTTTTTCAGGCAAGCCTTTCATCAAAGGCGATATTGTAATGTTTCTTTGCACGGTGGTGATCAACAAAACAATTTTTATACAAAAGCGTACATTATTTGTTACATAGACGTAAGTGCATGATCATAGTGATTAGCGAAATAGCCGTTGTAATTTGCATTATCAAGACAAAAATCACCGCCTTGAAAACAGCATACTGAAGTGTTATTATTTGTATCGGCTCTGAAGATTTGTTGTTATCAAGACAAAAACTCACCACCTTGGAAAAGTAAGGCAGGCAGTATAATGAAGTGGGCTATTATTTGCAGGTTCAATCCCCAGGTGGGACACTCTGAGCAAGGTAGATTTTCAGTTAATATCCAGCTGTATAAATGGATTGTAAAGAAATGTAAACTGTAAGTTGCTCTGGATAAGAGCGTCTGCTAAAATGCCTGTAATGTAATGTAATGTTACGTGCTCCTCTCCGGTCCCTCGTAGAGGTCAGCTCCTGGATCATCTGTGATGGAGACATTGACCCCGAGTGGATCGAGTCCCTGAACTCCGTCCTGGACGACAACCGCCTCCTCACCATGCCCAGCGGTGAGAGGATCCAGTTCGGCCCCAACGTCAACTTTGTCTTCGAGACGCACGACCTCAGCTGCGCCTCCCCGGCCACCATCTCGCGCATGGGCATGATCTTCCTGAGGTGGGCTCCGGCCTGGCGCTCTGAGAAAGCGTTCGTTTATCGCCCGATATAACCGCCGACTGACGTATCGCCGCTTGTGTTGTCTGTGCCACTCAGCGATGAAGACACCGATGTAAACTCTCTGGTGAAGTCGTGGCTGAAGGCCCAGCCAGAAGAGTGCAGGTGTAATCTGGAGAACTGGATCGGAGATTACTTTCTGAAGAGCCTGGACTGGGCTTTGAAACAGGTTTCGTATCTCATCATATTATCTATACATTTTATTATCTTATCCACATTGCATAGCTTTACATCAAATAGCTGATTTTTTTCCCCCTATGTTTCCATTATTTATTTGCCTAGCAAGCACCCCTATCCTGGGTGACTTACATGTGTAATGGGGTGGTTCTGTTGCAAGTTTCAAATGGGTTGACGTCACGTTCCGTTGTAGACATTCACACATAGACTCACCCACGTCTCTGAACTCTGTTGCACACGTATGACATTTTTCTTATCATCAATTTATGCAGCTGAATATTTATGGCAGAACGTCAGGTCACAGCAAGGTTGTGCCTTGCTTAGGGGTAATCCCTTATACACTACAGTACACTACATTGCCACACCACACCACACCACACTGCCAGCCCCATGTCCTGTGCTAACCACAGTGGTCCACAGCTTGGTTATGTACGAATAATCACATATTCACAGTTGTTTAACTGGTAAACTTGACACTGTTTTTCTTCTGCTAATCAAAATTAGGACTGTTTTTATCATAGATCTAGATCAGTGCTCAATTCAGTATGGCAACCCAGCATTCTTAAATTAATATACCAGTTAGTTGTCAGTGTGTGTTTTTGAATCCCCAGTAACCCACAACCTAAGTTATTTTATATCTGCTGTCAGTGGTGTTGTTGAATCTAGATATTTTATATCTTTGAGTGACTTACTCCCCTCCATTTCCTGTCCTGGTAGAATGACTTTGTGGTGGAGACCAGTCTGGTGGGAACTGTGCTCAACGGTCTGTCTCACCTCAGCGGCGTGCGAGAGCGCGGTCAGTTCGTGGTCAGCCTCATCAGGGGTCTGGGGGGGAACCTCAACTTCAAGTCCCGTGTGGAGTTTGCTAAAGAGGTGAGGAGTACACATGCCTGTGATGCCTCTGTGGTGCTGTACAGAAATACCCCTTTTGATGCTGTCAAACCTGAAATTGTATCTAGCATTGGAGAGGTGCAGGGTATGCTTGCATTTGTTTGAACCTTTATATGAATTATATGAATAATTGTGACATACCATTGTTTTAGTATAAAATAATATAATTTTCACATCTTATTGAGCGTACAATATAGCGTATTACCTGTATTGTTTATATTATGCAGCCTTTTTTGCTCATCTTTAGCAATCATTTCAGAGCTAACTATATATAATTATCTCAAATGCTGTACAGTGAAGGGAGGAAACTCACCTCGACCACCACCAATAGCTGAGTAACAAGAAAACCGTCTCTCCAAAACCTCATCAAATCAGAAACAAGTCATTTGTTTAGCAGGTTAATGACTATGCATGTTCCATATTTGACTGCAGTTATTGATAAGAAAGCAGCTATTCTTTTAACTTATTTCTTTTAAGGCAAAATATATCTTCTAGCTCAGTGTCATTCATTATCAAGTTGAGCAAGTGATATTGCCAACAAATTGGCTAGCTCATTGGCTTGGGCAGTAAGCCCACTACCTAAAGTTGTCAGTGACTGGCATTCACTGCCGAAAGCATCTGCCAAACTGTGCAGGCACAAACTATTTTGAAAGTAATATGCCAGAGAAAGTATTTCCCCCTGCAATTCCGTCTTCAAACATCTTCAAAGTAGCTCAATTTCATGGGAATTTGAATACTGCAACATTAAAAATAATCCTTGAAAAATATGTTTATCTTCAAAAGTCATTCAATCTTGAGTATGAGCCTTGCTAAGGTCTGTGGCAGGGCTGCGGTGGACGTCAGGCTCCATGGCCCCTTTTGCAGACCCACAGTACTGAAAAGGCGTATTTGTCCAGGTGCTTGGCTGGGCCAGGGAGAGCCCACCGGACCCGAGGAAGCCCCTGGACACATTCTACGAGCCGGAGACGGGCCGGCTGGTGGCCTACCAGCTGGAGAGGCCCGACAGCCTGTCGATGGAGGACCTCAGCAACCCCCACAGTTTGCCAGTAATCCAGACGGCAGACATGCAGCGCGGCCTGGACTACTTCAGACAGTGGCTCTGCACTGACTACAGACAGCCCTTCCTATTGGTGGGACCAGAGGGCTGCGGAAAAGGGTACGGATCTCAGTCACGTTGCTGCTCTGCACTGCACTGCTGCGCTTCTCAGTCTTCTGACTTCTGATGAGGAAGGAAGAGGTTGCAGTGATAAGTCTGCCATTGCAATACATTTGGCTATTCCAAACTGGGTGAAAAAAGAAAATTCAGGTTTAAAATAATGTACTATGCAGTTTGATCTATGTCGCCCCTGGATAAGGGTTTCTGTCAAGCATTGCATTAGCATGTGTCAATATAGACCTGCTAGATGTGTTATGTAATGTAAAAAAACCTAAACATTTAGGGGCCCTGGTGGTGCAACCGGTAAAGGCACTTGCTCAGAGTTCAAGTCAAGTCAAGTTTATTTGTATAGCACATTTTATACATGAAGGCAGTTCAAAGTGCTTTACAGAGAAGATAAAATAGATAAAAATAAAATAAAAACATAAAAATATCATGACAATGGAGATAAAAAGACTAAAAGACTAACTGGGTGCAAAATGTTCAACTAAGCAAACCAGATCCTGAGCTGACAGCTTAAGTTTTCCTGAGACCTTAAGTTTTTAGTGTTCAGATGGTAAAAGCATGTCGGATATATATTTTGGGCCTAATCCATTAAGTGATTTGTATACATGCAACAGTATTTTAAATTCAATTCTCTGACAGATTGGCAGCCAGTGGAGAGACCTGAGGATTGGTGTGATCACATTTCTTAGTTTTGGTTAGAATTCTGGCGGCTGCTATTTTGAATGAGCTAAAGCTGGGTAAGCTTTTCAAGGTCCGGTTCAAGGGCACCTTTGGTTATGCCTATTAAAATTTAGATCCGAGAGAAGGCCAACACTTTTTACAATAGTCAAGTCTACTAGTGACAAAGGCATGGGTAAGCTTTTCAAGGTCCGGTTTAGACATGAATCCTCTTAGCTATGTTTTTCAGATGATAATAGGCTGACTTAGTTATTGAGTTGATATGGCTATTAAAATTTAGATCCGAGTCCAGAATAACACCCAAGATTTCTGACCTGGCTACTAGTCTGCAGAGATAGGGAATCAAAGTGAGCAACTTTCATCTTTATGGGCTCTGAAGACAATTACTTCAGTTTTGTCCTTATTTAGTTGCAGAAAATTGCATTGAGATACTTCAGTTTTGTCCTTATTTAGTTGCAGAAAATTGCATTGAGATATCGAGTCAATGGGGCCGTAATTGTTTGGCGAGACAGTTATATGAATCTGAGTTTCATCTGCATAATTGTGGGAGGACATTTAGTTATTTTGCAGTATTACAGGACCTAAACCAATTTAGTTCAGTGCCCAAGAGCTCGACCCAGTTTTCTAACCTGTTTAACAGAATTTTATGGTCTACAGTGTCGCACTGAGATCGAGTAATACTAAAATTGAGATATTTTGAGAGTCAGTGTTTATGCGAATGTCATATAGGACCTTGCACAAGCTCGCCGCATGCACAGCTTCCCTGCGTGTATTGGAATCACGGTCAACGGCAAGGCGGGGTCTGTCTTGAAGGAATAGAGGGTACAAGTGGCCACCAAATTGGGAGAAAAACAGGGAAAAAATCTAAAATAAATTAAAATAAATAATACCACTTGTTCTGAAAGTGATGTAATTGTTTGAATATTGTATGCATCTTGGATGACTATGCATGCACAGTACACACACACACACACACACACACACACACACACACACACACACACACACACACACACACACACACACACACACACACACACACACACACACACACACACACACACACACACACACACACACACACACACACACATCTGCCCTTAGTCAGTCGCAGGAAGAACTTCCAGTAGGAAGGCAGCAGGTTCTGAACTTACTTTATGTTGGCATTTATCTGTAGATGTTTGGTAGATGGTGATTCAGCCGGTCATGAGGTTTCCCCCATGAGCACCTGTCTCTCTGCTCTTTCCTCCTCCTCCTCCACTGCTCTCCAGCTGGAGGTGTGTGCCATCTCCACTTATTTTTGCTCTTGACCTTTTCCGAAAATAGCAGAAAAACAGAAACATGGGTTCTGTGATCGTGACGGCTTGTTAGATCCAGCGTAATATCTTGCGCCCAAAGGCCCTATCCTTCACTGGCTTCCCTCTCAGGTTTCAGTCTGCCTCAGTATCCACACATTCTTAGAGAGGTCAAACACTGCGGAGATTCTGTTGCCATGGCCATCAATGGAAGAACGTCTTGATTAATTTTCAATTCACCTTTGCGCAATTATCCCTTTTGTCATTTTGGCCTCACAGAAATGGTTTCACTTAAGCTGAGCTTTCATAAGTAATGTTAAACATTTTCTGCAGGCAGCAGCCATCTGATACACACGCCTAATAGACTCCTCTTATTTTCTCTGTAATGAAATGAATTGAACTGAAATGAAGGAATAACAAAGCCCCAGTGAATGAGGTTTCTTGTCATTGAATAACTTTAAGTGTTTATGGCCACACTGGTGGCTGTCGTGTTGAATGATTGAAATACTCTGCTCAATGAATTTTTCTTGACTGTTTTTTGTTGTCTTGTGTTACTTTTCTCCCCTATTTTCAATAACCACTTTTACTGGCATCCATTTTGAATGACTCTGTGACTTGACTGCTCTGTGTTTAATATATTCGTAAAATATCCTCCATTCTCAGTGCTTTTGTTATAGACCTTCCCTGTGTTCAATGGCATCCTGACAAAACATGTTTCATGCTGTTTGTCGTTGATGTTGAATTACTTTCAAGGACTTTCTGTCTTGTGGATGACCTTGTGAGTGTTCCACAGGACTACGTCTATGGATATGACTCCACATTTGAGTAGCTGGAACTTCCTTTGTTGAGGGAATTTGTGGGTTTCAGTCTTAAACTTTTTTTTCTGAATTCCCTCATATCAAATAACACTCGTACTGGTTTCCTCTATGTTGAATGACATTGTGGCTGGTGTCCTCAACATTGAAGATTCTAACTGGTGTCCTCCCTAATGAATGACATTGTAACTGTTATTCATATTGAATGACATTTTTAATGTATCCTCCATTTTTTGTCTGGTGTCTCCAAATTTGACAGTTATTAATGTATGATTTTTTCCATCTTTTTCTCAAAATTTAAATTCGGGAGAGCTCACTGTAACCCCTGCACGCGCTCACCATGTGATGTCACCCGTTGCATGTGATGTCACCCGCTGCCTCTTTTTCTTTCCTCTCAGGATGCTCCTGCGCTACGCCTTCTCCCAGCTCCGCTCCACCCAGGTGGCCACGGTCCACTGCAGCGCCCAGACCTCGTCCCGCCACGTCCTGCAGAAGCTGACCCAGACCTGCCTGGTCATCAGCTCCAACACCGGCCGCGTCTACAGGCCCAAAGACTGCGAGCGCCTTGTCCTCTACCTCAAAGACATCAACCTCCCCAGACCTGACAAGTGGGGCACCAGCAACCTCATAGCCTTCCTTCAGCAGGTAGCGTAGCCACCGGCAGACTGAGAGGTGTCATCGGTAGTCACGCTCAAAACCCGCTACTCGCAGTAGTACCTCGCTCTGCTTTTTTCAACATGACACAATGCTGTTAAATTCTTTGCTTCTCTGCCTCTCCTGTGATTTTGCCACTCTCTCGAACCCGTCACAGGTGCTGACCTACCATGGGTTCTACGATGAAAACCTGGAGTGGGTGGGTCTGGAGAACATCCAGATTGTAGCCTCCATGTCTGCAGGGGGCGCTGTGGGCCGACATGTGCTCACCTCCAGATTCACCTCCATTGTGCGCATCTGCACCATCGAGTGAGTGCTAGCATGGCCTGTTCTCAACATTTTGACTGCTTTTGAAGGAGGTACAATCCTAGAAACAACACACACAGAGACCTGATATCACTGTGTTAAGTGGACAAACACACACAAGTGTTTTGATGGTAATATTTTCTTCCACGTACGCACTAGGACGCTCAGTCCTGTCGTAGCAGGATGCAGCAGTGGCACCAGTCCGTGGATGGCTGTGTGTCCCGGACAGATGACTGACGGCGGTCATTCTTGTCCACAGTTATCCCGACAGAGAGCAGCTGCAGATCATCTATGGCACCTACCTCCAGCCGGTGCTGCAGAGGAGCGTGGGAGACCAGTCGGCCTGGAGCTCTGCTGGGAAAGTGCACCAGTTGGCGGGGTCCCTGGTGCAGGTGTACGAGCAGGTGAGAGGGGCCAGGGCTCCCGGGTTCACCAGGATCGTCAGGCCCACTCTGTAGTGGGACGATATAGCCGTGCCCTAGAGCGCGTTGCTAAACCTTGGAATAAAACCCCTGCTGTGAAAATCCAAGCCAATTAACCATTGCTGAGGATCTACTCATCAAATAAATGAAGTGTATGATCTTAGATCCTCTTTAAGAGGGCAAAGTGTACCATATGTCGTGCGTTACTCTTGCCGTATAATTTAAGTATTATATTTATGATTATTAGGAATGCATATATTCCTGCTAAAACAACCGAGATAATGTGCCGTAGATGTGTTCATTGTGAGCTGTGCTCAGAGACGTCCCCCTTTGATCTCTGCGGGCGCCGGCACACTAATTGAAGTGTTCTAGTTTGTTCAGATGAGCCGTTTTATCGGGGAAAGGTTTGCCCCTGAGCTGTGGCTGCTTCGCGAATAAATGGCTGACTTCAAATTAGGAATCCAGGCCTTATCAGTTCCCGTTACAGGCTCTTACATCTAATTCCTTTAACTTAACGAAGGTCCACATGTAGCTTAGAGTTAAATCTGCACGGCCTGCAACTCGCAAGAAAAGCACATGGCCTAGTTATCAGGGAGGACGCGCAAATCTTCGAAAGACCCAGGGTTTATGTGCCAGATGGAATTGATGGACGTTGTGTGTATGTGTTCAAACACGCATATGTGCGTGTTTGCGGGTGGCAGCATTTTTTTGGGGGAGGGTATGTGGTGTGTGTGTGTGTGTGTGTGTGTGTGTGTGTGTGTGTGTGTGTGTGTGTGTGTGTGTGTGTGTGTGAGCAGAATATGCAGACTTGGCTGGCCCATCCTCCAATGTTGTTCATTGATGTTTTATGGACGCAGGTGAAAGCCAAATTCACTGTGGATGACTACAGCCATTACCTCTTCACCCCATGCGTGCTGACCCAGTGGGTCCTGAGTCTCCTGAGATACGACCTGACCGCCGGTAATCTTCCACACCGCTTCGCGCTCGATCCGCTAATCATGCCCGACGATACGGCCCGCACCCTTTCATTTCTCTTCATACTTTCTCCTAACTCACTCCCTCCAGCGCTCTCTCTCCCCCAGCAATCTGCTTACGCAGCGATTGAGACTCTGATCATTCGTTTTAATTAAAATCTTTAATTGACAAACCTTTTTTGCCTGCCGCTCATCGTATCCTATTAAAATTGGTTTTCTTTTTCTTTCCACTTGAACACTTTAAATATGGTATGTAACATTCTTCCACGTCAGCGCTTTCCCCCTCCCCCTCCCCATCTCCTTGCCCTTAGCACTTTTTCTTTAACGACGAAAAGTTATTATTTTTATTTTTTGTGATATTCAGGAAAATCCCAAAACACCACAGATGTGGTGCTGGAGGTGGTGGCCTACGAGGCCCGCCGCCTGTTTCGAGATCGCATCGTCACCACCAAGGACCTCAACGCGTTCGATAACATCCTGCTGTCCGTCATCCAGGGGGACTGGGGTTCAGAGGTGATGGGCAGCATGTCCGGTAAGGGCCCAGTGCAGCGTATGATTCACGTTTAGGGATGCGCACTTTAATAACTGTGGTGTAATCATATGTGACCGTGGCCATTAGCACACTTGTGCGTACTGAGTGGGCTCTGAGGAAACACAGTAATAATACGAGGAAGGTAATAAGGGCTAACTATTCCTTTGGAGACGCTGAGCAGATTTACAAAGGGACTGAGGCATTTATGAAACGATGGAAACGTTTCCATTGAGTTGGAGCTGGATGCCAGACTCCTCTGTGTACGCCAAGGTACAACGGGAGAGATCAGACACATTTCTCTTAGCAAATGGCAGATTTTTTGTTGGATAAATGCATCGCCCTTGTGTAAGTATGCCCTTTTCAGTGTGATCATACCTGACGCTATCGCCCACCCCTGGTCATGTGATCTGCAGACAGTTTTTATGTGACGTGGGGCGCGGCTCACGAGGCGGGCGCGGTCATGGCACCCGGCCAGTCCCTGCCCTCTCACGGCAAGCCCCTGGGCTGCCTCACCTCCGCTGACCTGAGGGAGGTCATTCACAAGGTGAGAAACGTCCGTCTGTCCCACGGTGTTAAGACCACAGAGCTCACCATCACGTCAGTGAACGCACAACACTCTACAACTACTTTAGTACTACAACAAGTACTTTATTATATTACACTAGAAACATGAGGAAAAATGACCTACTGAGGCCTCCCGTGTTGGTCTAGTGGTTTCAACGTCCGACGCTGGCCACGGCGACCGGGGTTTGATTCCCTGTCGTGCCAGAGTCGGCTCTGGCTGGGAGTGCCATCGGGGCGGCAATTTTCTGTCTGCCCCAGGGAGGGGGGAGGGAAGCCGACACACACAGTTCGCTGCGCACAAGAGTGGTTCTGGGGTACCGGGATTACAGTCGACGGCACGACGAGTGTTGTCTCGGAGGAGGCAGCGCTTCGCCCTTGTCATTGCGGGTCACAGGACTACGGCAGCGAACTACGAGGGAAGGGGGATTGAACTAAGCACAGCGGGAGTAATTGACTACCAAATTGGGAGAAAAATGGTAAAATCTGAAAAATGTAATTATAAAATAAATGACCTACTGATCTCGCATGCTTCAAAAGGTGAGAGTGACTATTTCTCATTGTTATAAATAAGAATGTATGTATTGCAGTATTTCTAAGACATTGTGACATGGAGCGGTTTCCTGTAATGTTGATGTTTCAGAAGGAAAAGCCTGTTACTCAGAGTTGTCCTGTCATAACTCATATAGTTGTATGTGTTTGAGGAGAATGTATAAGCTGACCCCCCCTCTCCTCCCAGGGCATTGTCCTGTATGGCCGAGACAACCGTGAGCTGGACATCTTGCTGTTCCACGAGGTCCTGGACTACATGTCCCGGGTGGACCGGGTCCTGAGCTGTCCGGGGGGGTCTCTGCTGCTGGCCGGGCGTAGTGGAGTGGGCCGGCGCACGGCCACCTGCGTGGTCAGCCACATGCACGGGGCCACGCTCTTCACCCCCAAAATCTCCCGCGGATACGGCCTCAAGCAGTTCAAGGGCGACCTGAAAACCGTAAGAGAGCCCCTCCGCCACCCCCACTCCACCACCCCTCTTGCGTGAGACACGCTGCCTGGGTCAGGGTCAGGGGTCAAAGGCTGAGTGGAATTCCACGCTCGGTTGCAGTTTTGGAATCCTAATTATTCCACCAATTAGAAAAAAACGTCAGGATATTTGTCTGAGAGGAATTTGTGAGGAATTCTCTCCTCTGTTCCTGACTTCTTCCTGCAGTGTTTCTGGGTTGAGAAGTTCAGCCTGAGCGCTTGAATGAAACTGTCTCATTGCGCCCCCTGTAGGTGATGCAGCTGGCCGGTATCGAGGGGCAACAGGTGGTGCTTCTCTTGGAGGATTACCAATTCGTTCACCCGTCCTTCCTGGAGATGGTCAACAGCCTGCTGTCCTCTGGTCAGTGTATACCCCTCCCCAGAAGGGTCAAAAAAATAAAATATTTTTTCAGGAAAAACCTGATAACCCAAACTCACTCAAGTTATTTGGTGAGAAATAGGTTTTGTTTTTAAGACAACGTTCAATTTTGCTATGAAAAATGTGGTGATTGCATTTTGCTTACTCCATGTAAAACAATTGTCATGTAGAGAGAAAATTGTGGTGGTTCTGTGTGGCTCAGTAGGTAGAGCATGGCACGAACAACGCTTAGGTTGTGGGTTTAATGCCCACTGGGGACCACATATACTGAAAAATGTATGCATTCACTACTGTAAGTCGCTTTGGATAAAAGTGTCTATTAAATAGCATATATTATTATTATATTATAAAATTGGGGGAAGGGGGGCATTCAATTCAATTGTAGGTTATCAAGTTTCCCCCCCAATAATTATAAAAAAAAATAAAAAATGGTGTGGGTTTTCAATGCATTTCATTCATCGCCTGCCGAAAGCTAATGGCTGCCCCCTCCTCTCTTTAGGAGAGGTGCCAGGACTATACACCACCGAGGAGCTGGAGCCCCTGCTGTCCAGTGTGAAAGACCAGGCGTCGCAGGATGGCTTTCCCGGACCCGTATTTAACTACTTTGCCTACAGTGAGTGCATCACTGAACCCTGTTCTTCATCTTGTTCAGTCCCCTTCAGTGCTTTCTCTATTCTCTCTTTTCTTTTCTCCCTGACTCTTAAACGATTTCTGCTGGCAAGGAGGAGGGTGAAATCTTTTCTCTCCTCTTCTCCTTGGACATTTGAGTCGCAGCTCCGGTGCGGTGGAGCGGGATGGCCGCCGCCTTCGTGGGATAGACTTTCATTCAGTTCCGTCTGAGGCGACGGGCGTTCTGTGCTAACGCGCGCCGTGCTCGGCAACGTGAGATAATCCAATATCGATCTTCATTGGTGCGTGAAAAATATGCTCTCTTCTGCGCCAAGGGCTCCCGTGAAACACTTGAGGCAGACGTTTCTGTGGCAGGGAGAGGAGGGACAGAGGGAGATAGAGAGACACAGTGAGAGAGAGAGAGAGAGAGAGAGACGTTATGAGTGGATCCTTGTTTATCTGTTTATCTTAAATCCCAGGCTCTGGCTAATTGAGCAGCTCCTACGTCTATATAATTGACACTGTAGCACTATTGGCCATGTACACGATGGATAAAAAAAACACACACACACACTGACTTACAAACACACACACACACAAAACACACACACACACGTACACACATACACACACATTTATACTTACAAATATGAGCATACATTTAAGTGGATAAAATGACTTGCTAAAAACAATAAGATCTCGGTGCTGCGGCTCTGCCTCGCAGCCATGCGCACCCCTGTGTTTTTGTGCTGCGGTGCAGAGGAAGGTGTGTGATGTCATCGCTGGGTCAGGAGCGATCGCCTGGAGAGCAGGTGAAGTGGCAGCATCTGCAATGCAGCAGCAGCAGCCTCACACAGACCCAGCCCGCGCTCGCTGCGTCTCTCCCCCCACAGGGGCCTCGCGCCGCGCCCCCTCTCTCACGACCCCCTCCGCTCTCACGCCGATGTGCCCTAATGTCTGTTTCCCAGGAATCCAGCAGAACCTCCACGTCGTCCTCATCATGGACTGCACCAACCCCAACTTCACCATCAACTGCGAGAGCAACCCGGCGCTGTACCGCAAGTGCTGCGTGCAGTGGATGGAGGGCTGGTCTGAGGGCAGCATGAGAAAGGTTGGGAAAGAGCAAGTGCTGTGTGCAGTGGATGGAGGGCTGGTCTGAGGGCAGCATGAGAAAGGTTGGGAAAGAGCAAGCGCTGTGCTGTTCAACACAAACCAATATAATAAAGGAGAGTAAGATACAAATGAGTGGGACATAATAGAATTGAAAAGTATTGTATTGTCAAGAAGAAGCGTGTTGTTCTTGCAGGATTTACAAAACAATTTGAAAAAAATTGGATAAGCATGTGTATATATGTATGTATGTTTATATATATATATATATATATATATGTAATGGATAAATTGTATATAATGTACATTGTACATTGTCCAGTATATCACATGCAGTCCAATGTAGCTGTATCTGTTCCTATTGGGCCTACAGCGGTGACCCTCACTAATATAGCATCCGCCCATTGAATGCAGATGTATCATGCACATGCCCACTGGCTCCATCTGACTCCCTGTTTAAGTGATGAAAGCAGCAGCACCTCAGGCCACTCTCCCTCCTCCCTCCCTACGCTTCAGCTTAAGTTCTGCTCTCAAGAACAGAGGAAGGCTAGTCTGCCAGCTCACCGCCAGTAAAACGGTGCCTCTCATGAATATTTCACCCAGCTTCTGAGCTGCCACCGTCTGTCAGGGATTTCATCCCTGGATTTGTTCCCATCTTGGGAACAAAGTCTCCTGCCCATCGCGGGCCTGTTTTTGATGAGCGGCGCTGGCCCGGCCCGGAGCGTCCCGTGTGGGTATTGGGCCCGGAGCTGCAGGTCCCTGTGGCCCAGAGGTCTCTGTCTTTAATCTCGGATGGTCTTTTCGAGACGTCACAATGACAAAACCACGGAATACGATGGAATTAACTCATCAAGTCGATTGTAACTGAAGTGTGAGTGTGCTTGAGTGTGTGTGTGTGTGTGCGCAGTGACTCTTTGGCTTCAGTGAATGTGGCAGCAGTGTGTGTGTGTGTGTGTGTGTGTGTGTGTGTGTGTGTGTGTGTGTGTGTGTGTGTGTGTGTGTGTGTGTGTGTGTGTGTGTGTGTGTGTGTGTGTGTGTGTGTGTGTGTGTGTGTGTGTGTGTGTGTGTGTGCGCGCGCAGTGACTCTTTGGCTTCAGTGAATGTGGCAGCAGTCGGTGTGTGTGTGTTTGTGTGTGTGTTCAGTGACTGTGACTGTTCACACACACATACTGTGACCGCTTCCGGCTTTCCCTTGCAGATCCCAGATATGCTGCTCTCCATGGCCTCTGGGGAGGAGGAGCAAAGCAGCAAGAAGAAGGGACACAAGAGGAGCCTATCTGGTATGGTCTGCCCTCCCCCCCCCGGTGACTCTCCTGTGAACGCCTCGGACAAAAGCAATATTATCATGGTCAATCTGACGCTAGAGTCGTCACTCCTGATGAGCCCACAGCAGTTCGCAGCATTTTGCCTATGTCAGACAGGCACAGCTAACATTGCCGTATGATGCTGATGGTTTCATTATAGTTAGGGCTGTAACGATTAACATCTTAATCCGAGTGATTAATCAACTAATGCAGTTGTCGAACAGACTATCTTTTGTTCTATGAAACAGATCGAACAGCAAATCTTCATCTGTCCAAAGAGGTCCAGTAAAGTGTTTAGAAGGTGTAATGAATGCACAACTTGTTGTGCTTTGCAAAACCATATTTGTAATATTCTGAGTGTACAATTGGCTGGAGAACAGATCGATAGATGTATGCTCAAGTTACCAAACTCAGGAGCAACACAACCAGGGCTAGATTTACGAAAGGATCGCGATTGCTTTTCGAGCGCAAAAGCAGTCGCTACAAGGCTGCAAGATCTACGTCAGATTTACTACGAGGTTGTAAGGGGTAAAATTGGGATGGAATTGGCGGGGGTTACGTCACTTAGCATCTTTCCTTCAGATTGATAGTTAAATCTGTTCGTGCATATGTATGCATGGGGTGAACGCGCTAAAACAGGGTGGAGATTTGTTTAATTAGGTTGATTAAGTGTTCCGTCTGATTTATTAAAGCGTGCCTTAATTGCTTCTCCTCTTTGCATGAGGATTTTAAGAACTCTTGAAACCAGGTGGTGTTTTATGAGTGCTGATATCGCCTAGGTATTTAGTCACTGTCCCAGCGATGCAGAACAGATCATCACAAATGCCATTACAAAGTAGCCCGGTTCATGTCACGACAACTTTCTTTTCAGGAATACCTGTATCTACAGACAGATAAGTCAGAATTGTAAATATATATTGTGGTTCTCTGTGGCTCAGTTGGTAGAGCACAGCGTTGGCAACGCTTAGGTTGTGGGTTCATTCCCCACTGGGGCCACATATACTGAAAAATGTATGCATTCACTACTGTAAGTCGCTTTGGATAAAAGCGTCTGCTAAATGGCATATATATACAGTATATATATATATATATTCTATATAGCATACATAGGCCTATTATTTACTAAGACTTAAAGACACTAAGACACTATAGTTTAATATACTTACTATAAAAAGGATTTCTATTGACCAATTTGTCATCGGCTAGAAATCAGCATAAAAAGTTCTGAATTTGAACAATTATCTTATTGTATGGTCAGGAGGGTATAAAATGAATCGTGAATACAATTTTACTTTAAGTTTACTATTCTAGTGTTCTTTCCTTGGTTGGACCACTGCTGGTGTCTTTTTCTTGCATTATGTTGTAGGAAAGTTTTTCTTTTGGAAGTCGCCTAACGTCATGTCATATTTTCTTTACATAGTTTTGTTATGCCTAATGAATGAATGAATTTTTTCTTCTCTGTTAGGGTTGTTTTCTTACGCTGTAATATGGCGCTGTGACATTGTGCCTCGTTGACCAATACCTTTATTTCCTGATCTGTAAATTTAAGTCTTGAGAGTCCTTTATCTTCTTTGTCTTGTTGTTCCCTAACTACTTGTCCCTGGTTACTGCGTATCCATTTCTTGGCATGATCTGTGCCTGTGAGCGTGCCATGTTATTTCTGACCCATTTTATGGGTGCATCCTACCGCAAATTGCAAATGAGGACATTTCATTTATTTGATTGCGTAATTACAACATTAGTCTTAGTAAATTGGTTGTTAATGTGTCGCTATTTGCGACCGCAAAATAGCCGTAACAAAATAGTCACCGTCTTTGTGCTGTGACTATCTTAGTAAATCTAGCCCTTGGTGTGGATCCATATTCAGTATGGCTGTGTTTGAAATTTAAACTTTTAATAGGAACCAACATTTAAGCAAATGAAAAAAAGAACAGCATCCAATGAATATACCGATCAATTCAACTAATAGGAAAAAATGAACATTTATGAACTCATTTTTGATCGACTAACAACCCTAATTATAATGAAATTGAAAACATTTTGTAATAAAGCATTGAAATCTTATTCCCACCCGCTCCTTCAAGGTTGTGGAGTGCAGCTTCGCAAGGAGGTTATTCCCCTCTCTGGTCTGATGGTACACACTTTTGTTCCAGACACCAGTAGCCCTTGCTTTCCTGCAGGTCACGCTGACCTCTCCAAGTCGTTCCTGAGGATCCACGAGTCGTGCAGAGAGTACGGCGCCACGCCCAGCCAGTACATGGCCTTCCTGCAGGTCTACAGCTCCATCTACAGCAGCAAGCAGGCCGAGCTGATCAAGAGACAGAGCCACCTGCAGGTACCTTGTTTAACACGTCTGCTGAGCGTCAGAGCCTACACTGTTCCCCCCCATGATCTGTGTTCACAGTGTTCCTAAAGGTGTCAGATATTTATTCTATCTATAGTATTCCCCAATTATCTTATTAGTATAGCCTTTCCCGTCAGTGTTAAAGCCTACACTGTTCCGTAATTCTCTTGAGTTCATAAAGAGTGTCAGACTCAGCACTTCCCCAATGCTGTCTCTGTTGTCAGAGAGCGCTAGAGCCTACAGTACCTGTACTCCCTCTGTCCTAAAAGACTGAGACACAGTTTACCTGCCTGCCGTGATCTCAGAGCATTGGACGCAGGTTATGCGTTACATTTTCACTGTAACATTCATGTTCCCTGACAATCTTTTGCAATGTTTGAGGTCAGAGGTCACCGCTCTGTTGTGTGTAACCTGCCCTGCAGGCGGGCGTGTCCAAGCTGAACGAGGCCAAGGCCTTGGTGGACGATCTGAAGGGCAGAGCGGCGGAGCAGAGCACCCTGCTTAGGACCAAGCAGGCCGAGGCAGACGCCGCTCTGCAGGAGATCACCGTCTCCATGCAGGTACTGACCCGGCCTCTAGGAGGCACCCAAGAGTCCATAAGCGCTCCTGCCTTGCATGTGCACCCCCAGCCATTGGGGACGCTTGTATAACCAGCTGTTGAAGGAAGCAAGAAAGGAGGTGCCCTTTCCTTTTGTAGGAATGTGGCACAAGGGCCAAATTATTCCTCTCTTTGGACCTCATAGAACAGAATTCCACAGAACAGGGATATTTAAAGGTATTCTTTCTGCAGAGGATGGGAGGATGCTTTTGTTCAGTTCTGGTTACCAAGGCGATACATGAATGCGTGTTCTTGAACATGTGTCTGAGTGTGCCTTTGTACCAGTACTGAAAAGGCATTGAGCAACACTTGGGTCGATTATCAATCAACCTCAATCAAGGTCCTGGAGGCCTTCCAGCTTTTTCTATGTGTCAGCAGCCAAAGAGGAGGAGCTCTCTGCTCCCGTACCACCCCTCCTGGAGTTACAAGGAAGCATGTCTTCTCATTCCTAATTTAAATACCGCTATAACAGGTGCCAAATTATTTATTCCAGTTGTTCTTAAACTATTTAGTCTTGGTATACAGTGGGTCCCAAATACTGGATCTTATATTATTAGGCTCACAATACTCTTGCCTGTTGCATGTTACTGACTGGTGGCATATCAGGTTTTGCAGTGTCCAGCCTGTCAATCAGCCTGCTCTCTGCCAACCACTAGAATGTCTGGAATGAGTAATGCCGGGCAGGCTTGTGGCTAGGGGAGCAGCAGGGGGGCTGGCCCTGCAAGTTCATATTTATTGGGATGTGTCACCTTTGTTCCCTCTCTTTTTGTTCTGGTGCTTGTCAACAGTAAAGTGATGGACTGCAGGTAGTTTCCCTCTCCAATAAAAGGGTGGGTTTTATTTGGCGTGAGCTACGGCCGTGCAGTAGCTTGTTAACGAATAAACCGTTGATTTGAGAACTCAGCTCTGTTGCCTGTTTTATTATTTTCTCATTTATTTATTTAGCCTAGCTAGAACACTACAATATATATACACTATATGGCCAAAGGTCAGTGGACACCCCTACTAATTATTGAGTTCAGGTGTTTCAGCCACACCCATTGCCAACGGGTACATAAAATCCAGCACATGCAATCTCCAGCCATGCAATCTCCACAGACAAACATTTAGAATTCAGAATGGTTCGTAAAGAGCTCAGGATGACAGAAGAACGCTACCTTCCGGAATGCATAGTGCCTACTGTAAAGTTTGGTGGAGGAGGGATAATGGTCTGGGGCTGTTTCTCAGGGTTTGGGATTGGCCCTTTAGTTCCAGTGAAGGGTATTCTTAATGCTACAGGATACGAACTTTGTGGCAACAGTTTGGGGAAGGCCCTTTGCTGTTCCAGCATGACTGTGCCCCTGTGCACAAAGGGAGGTCCATAAAGACATGGTTTGGTGTGGAGGAACTCGATTGGCCTGCACAGAGCCCTGACACCTTTGGGAGGAATTAGAACGCCGATTGCGAGCCAGGCCTTCTCGTCCAACATCAGTGCCTGACCTCACAGATGCTCTTTTGGCTGAATGGGCACAAATTCCGACAGACACACTCCAAAATCTTGTGGAAAGCCTTCCCAGAAGAGTGGCAGCTGTCATAGCCGCAAAGGGGGGTCCAACTCCATATTAATGCCCATGGTTTTAGAATGGGATGTCCAACAAGCTCATATAGGTGTGATGGTCAGGTGTCCACTGACCTTTGGCCATATAGTGTATATATACACCGATCAGCCACAACATTAAAACCACTGACAGGTGAAGTGAATAACATTGATCATCTCGTAACAATGGCACCTGTCAAGGGGTGGGATATATTAGGCAGCAAGTGAACAGTCAGTTCTTTAATGTGATGTGTTTGAAGCAGGAAAAATGGGCAAGTGTAAGGATCTGAGCAACTTTGAGAAGGGCCAAATTGTGATGGCTAGACGACTGGGTCAGAGCATCTCCAAAACGGCAGGTCTTGTTGGGTATTCCTGGGTATGCAGTGGTTAGTACCTACCAAAAGTGGTCCAAGGAAGGACAACCGGTGAACTGGCGACAGGGTCATGGGCACCCAAGGCTCATTGATGCGCATGGGGAGCAAAGGCTAGCCCGTCTGGTCCGATCCCACAGAAGAGCTACTGTAGCACAAATTGCTGAAAAAGTTAATGCTGGCTATGATGGAAAGGTGTCAGAACACACAGTGCATCACAGCTTGCTGTGTATGGGGCTGCGTAGCCGCAGACCGGTCAGAGTGCCCATGCTGACCCCTGTCCACCGCCGAAAGCGCCTACAATGGGCACGTGAGCGTCAGAACTGGACCATGGAGCAATGGAAGAAGGTGGGCTGGTCTGATGATTCACGTTTTCTTTTACATCATGTGGATGGCCGGGTGCGTGTGCATCGTTTACCTGGGGAAGAGATGGCACCAGGATGCACTATGGGAAGAAGGCAAGCCGGCGGAGGCAGTGTGATGCTCTGGGCAATGTTCTGCTGGGAAACCTTGGGTCCTGGCATTCATGTGGATGGTCCTGTTAAGGCTTTTGTTGATTCCATTAATCACTTCACCACCTACCAACTAAACATTGTTGCAGACCAAGTACACCCCTTCATTGGCAGACCAAGTAACCCCTTCATGGCAATGGTATTCCCTGATGGCAGTGGCCTCTTTCAGCAGGATAATGTGCCCTGCCACACATCAAAAATTGTTCAGGAATGGTTTGAGGAACATGACAAAGAGTTCAAGGTGTTGACTTGGCCTCCAGATTCCCCAGATCTCAATCCAATCGAGCATCTGTGGGATGTGCTGGACCAACAAGTCCGATCCATGGAGGCATCACCTTGCAACTTACAGGAGATACCACAGGACACCTTCAGAGGTCTTGTGGAGTCCATGCCTTGACGGGTCAGAGCTGTTTTGGTGGCACGAAGGGGACCTACACAATATTAGGCTGGTGGTTTTAATGCTGTGGCTGATCGGCGGTATATATATATATATATATATATATATATATATATCCTAGTTTGTGCATTAGAAATAACTAATAAATAATAAGGATAAGTGACCTTGATGGTTCGAGACATGCATATGAAACACTGAATGAACACAAAATATTCAAGATAACTTCTATAAATAATCTCAATTTAACTTTTCCATATCTTTTTTAAAGCTTATTATTGACCTCCAAGTGCTGTCAAATTAAATACATCTTAAATCCTTGGGATTTAATAAAGTCTTCAGCAGACCTTGAATGCTTTTGGCACATTCCTTCATTTTTGATTAATCTGCAGTTTTATTTGACTTTTGTATTGGATCAGGAAATGTTAGAGAACTTTATTCTTAGCCCCTCGGTGACTAAAAAAGCAAAAACACACATTAATACTTTTTGCCAAAGTTTGAGAGATGGCTCTAATTACCCCAAAAATTCTCTGTGAATATAAAACATAACGTCTTATTAATATTTGATCCCTCCATGTATAATTTGTGAATGCATTGGTGTATAATTACACATTCAGACCACATGTCTTCACACCACAGTGAGTTTAACTTCCCCAGTGCACAGTGATGGGACACTGTGAACAGCCAATAATGTCAAATGTTCTCTTTTGTCTCTGTCCTCGTAAGTTATAAGACCTGAAAGAGCTCCCTGGTCCCTTTGAAGTGCTGCCAGCCTTCTGGTGTCTAGTAGCGTAGCGTTAAATGCATCAATGAATCCGAAGGCTCTTCGTTGTCTGCAGTCTGGTTCGGCTCATTGCTGCGCTGATCAGGGGAGCCTGGCTGGTGTCTGGTTTGCCAGGTTCTTCCTATTTGCCGGTAGTGTGTAAGGGCAAGAGTATCTGACGATCCAAACCCTGTCTCAAAGTGATGCTAAATTCATATCACCACCCTTTCTACTGAATGCTGTACTTTGGGAAAAACCTTGGTTCAGCACTTTTGACTGTATATGTAGAAAGAGGATTATTACTTACATACAGTGTGTGCATTTTATTTTATTTGTTTGTGTCTGTGTCTTGGTGGGGATTTGTTTGTGTGTGCGTGTGTGCATTCAGGGGTTTTGGTGCGTGCGTGCATGTGAAGTGTATGCGTGTATGCGTGGATGTGTGTGATTTTGTGTAGATTAAGTGTGTCTTCATTGTGACAGACAGGAGCTCTTTGTCCTTGAGCTGACCCTGTGTGGTGTGACTCCTCACAGTCAGAGCAGGACGCTCCTGTGACAGGTAAGCGCAGCTGCAGTGGGGATTAATTTTTAATTATCGCTGTGTGAGCGCTGTCTCCACCCACACATTCTAAGCGTGACTGTCAGTTCTGACATCTCAGCGATTCCACGGCAGAGGGTTCTGACCCCCCTATTGGATAACTCCCACTCGCCGTCTCTCTCTGAGAGTCACGCCGCGCATTCCAATGACAGCCGTTCACCACCTTCAGCGTTCTCTTCCTCCGCTGACTATATCACTGCAACGGTTTTCATCCCCACCTGTGCTGAGCACCGTGAAGAGCAGAGTGTGCAGTCTGCCTTACAAAGGGGCAACAAGTTCAGGACATTTCCCTATGTGTGTGTGTGGCTATGAGCTTGTGTCTGTGTCTGTGTCTTGTTGTGAGTACATGTCTATGTATGTGTGTGTGTGTGTGTGTGTGTGTGTATATTTGTGTCTGAGATTGAAGGGTTCCCTCCTGTCCTTTATTTGTCCTGTCACACACAGTAAGCGATGAGCTTTCTCTGTAGTTGTCAACTTTCTGGTGACTGGCATTTAAATGGGGGGTTTAGCTCCTTCCTAATTAGGCCCACTAAAGCTTTTATTTATTTTTCACGTCTCTGAGCTGGTTTTTGCATTCTTTGTTGGGAAGTCAACTTTTCTGGGCAGCGATCCATTCATTAGTTAAAAACACAGAGGAATAAAAAAACGTCATGTATCAGCAGGGGGAAATAACCGTGTTTGCAGAAGAAATCCTGGCAGCCGTCCTGCGCAGTTGGGGGGTGTAATTAAGAGTCGGTTCTTCCTGGTGGGGGGGTCAGGAGAGCATGTTCTTCAGCGTGTGAGTGAGGGGCTGAAGGGAGCTGGGGAGAGACAGATGTAAATAAAATTACACCGTGCTGAAGACGCCCATGCCCTCTTTTCTTAAAATCAAAACTTGAAGCCCCCTTTTAGTTTCGCTTAAGACTGGAGGAAGCAGGTGGAGCAACCAGGAAAGGTACTTGCTGTAAGTGCAGGCTGCCCACTGCAGTCTGGGTTCAATTCCTGGTTACGGAGAGAAGATCGTTCAACGTCTTTGTCACTGCCGGTCCCAGAGAGTCCCAGTACGGGGAGGGGGTGGGGGGGGTAGTTTGGTGAAAGGAACATGACTTTGTGCTCTTTTGCGGATGTATAGCAGTGTAACATGAGACTGTTCATGCATGAAAAAGGTGGATTTTCTGAGAATGTGCATGCATGTGTTTGCCAGTGTATGTGCGGTTGCATGCAGGTGTGTATGCGTGTTGTGTGTGTGGGTGTGCCTGTCTGTGTGTGCGCGTGTGTGTTTAGGTGTGTTAAGATCACAGGTCTAATGTGGAATATGATCTGTATTAGAATGCCAGTGATCAGAAGACAGAGATGGAGAAGATCAAGGGGAAGATTGCAGAGGAAGTATTGAAGATCGAGGAGCGGAAAGGGAAAATCGAAGACGAGCTTAAGGAAGTGCAGGTAAGTGGAATCACACCTGCGGGTGGGGCACTTCCTGTTTGAATCACAACAATAAGTACATCGTAAGAATCAGTTTGATCGACACCGGTCTTTTCATGTGAGGAGTTTCGGTGCCAAGACCTATTAGCAGAAACATACTCTGTCGTATCGCCACTGCGAGGGAATCGGCACGTTTCTCAGAAGGTTTGCTCAAATCGCTACTGTCTTCCAGCCCCTCGTCGAAGAGACCAAGTGCGCGGTGGGCAACATCAAGCCGGAGTCGCTCTCCGAGATCCGCTCGCTGCGCATGCCGCCGGACGTCATCCGCGACATCCTGGAGGGGGTGCTGAGGCTCATGGGTATTTTCGACACCTCGTGGGTGAGCATGAAGAGGTGAGCCGCCAGCAGGGGGCGTGCGCGTCACCGCGCTCCTCCTTCCACCTTTACAAGTCCCACTCCAGCTTTTGAAGCTTACATCGCTGTTGATGGATTGTTTCATCGACGGCGTGGCGCGTTCACACAACTGTACGCAGTCTCAATGAAAGTGAGCAGGGAAGAAACGCGCTGCTTCTGAAATCGAATGAGCGCGGCCTGCATGGGCCAGCAGGTTTAATAAACTTAAACATTTGTTACTGCGTGCTGCCGATTATAATACATGATGTTAATTTCAATAAACGGGGGGTGGGGGAGGGGGGCGCTCTGTTTCCGTCAGCAAATGAAAGGCCGCTTTCCTCCCGCAGTTTCCTCGCGAAGAGAGGCGTGCGAGAGGACATTGTGACCTTCGAAGCGCGGAACGTCACGCACGAAATCCGAGAGAGCGTGGAGGAGCTTCTGCACAGGAACAAAGCCTCGTTCGAACCAAAGGTACGGAATTATGTCGGTTACGCCTCTAAAGCTCCAAGCGCCGGACTGAAATCCGGTTGCCGGTTGACCGGGTGGCGAGGCCTGTGGTCATTCTCACCCCTTCCCATTCTCGCTCCTTATTTCTGTCATGAAACGATGTCTCCTACCTGAATCATTGTATTGGTGTGATTACTCATTGTCGTAAGCGTGGGGTTTGTTCTTGCAGTGGTGTTGTTGCTATGGTGCTGGAGTTGTCCCCTGCGCTCCTCCCGTGGCCGCTCGGCCGGGCTGACATGTGTAGTAACTCTGCTCTGCGTCTGTCGTTGCAGAACGCAAAGCGCGCGAGCGCGGCGGCGGCGCCCCTGGCGGCCTGGGTGAAGGCCAACGTGCAGTACTCTCACGTCCTGGAGCGCATACAGCCGCTGGAGAAGGAGCAGTCGGTCCTGATGGAGTGAGTCCCCGCCTCGCCTCCTCTCCCCGCACACGCCCCGCCCTGCCCCGACTCGTCCATCAGGCACGACAGACAGGGCCCTGGTCCAATCGTGTTTAACCGTCTCTTCCCCCTCTCCCATTTGGTTTCCAGAAACCTTCGAAAGACTGAGAGCAAGAAGAACAAACTGGAAGGCCTGCTGAACTCTGTGGGTGAAAGAGTGAAGGAGCTGAAGGACAAGTATGTATCTCTCTGTGAACAGCGAGGTTTCAAGGAGAAGAAAACATGAACCTGACTATCAAGTGGTTGGTGTTTCCTCGCACTAAAAAGCAGTCTCTTTAATGCACACCGTAGCAGTTTTCTTTCACCCTGTGCCCAAGTCATAAATCTATGGAAAAGCATCTTCAGTCCACAGGCCCGGCACACTTTGCTTCATTGTGACGCCCCCGGCCCCCAGAACGTAAGGTGGACACACAGAATGGCAGGAGACACAGCGTTACACCATCTATCTGTCACACACACGCAGATAGATAATATCACAGCTGCATGAGTGGCTGCAGTACCACTTCCTCCCTCACCTTCCTTTTATCATGTTACGTTACACACACGCGATATATTACACAAGATTATATATTAAACACAAATATATTACACATTATTAATTCATTATTATAGTTTATTTTACATGCTGTCCATGCATACAGCTGTGCACAGGTCCTGGGGCTCCGGACGGCATGGCCGAGGTGTGACAGGTGAGGTGTCCCATGTCCAGGGGCGTGGCTCACCCTTCTCTCTCCCTGTGCAGGTTCCAGTCTCGCACCACAGAGGCGGCCAAGCTGGAGGCCGAGGTGAGCAAGGCCCAGGAGACCATTGAGGCCGCAGAGAAACTCATTCACCAGCTGGACGGGGAGCACACGCGCTGGAACTCCCAGGTACCGCTCTGGACCCTCCCTGTGTGTGCTGTTAGCACCCCTCCCTGGTGACGCAGCTGTCACTCTACACACCAGACACCTTTTATTTCAGCTTTCACACCTCGGCCGTCTCCCTTACAGACCCCCACAGACCAGTCTATCTACCACACACACACACACACACACACACACACACAGTTGAAACACAGACACACCTCACAGACACACCTCACAGGCACACCTCACCTCACCTGTTTGTTAGGAGTGTGATTGTTTTGGTATGTGGTCATACCAGTGTACATTTACATTACATTTACATTTTAGGCATTTAGCAGACGCTCTTATCCAGAGCGACTTACAGTTTACATTTCTTTACAATCCATTTATACAGCTGGATATTAACTGAAGCAATTCAGGTTAAGTACCTTGCTCAAGGGTACAACGGCAGTGTCCCACCTGGGGATTGAACCTGCAACCTTAACGTTACAAGCCCAGTTCCCTAACCATTATACCACACTGCCTGCAGTGTGTCAGTGGTTTACCCCATTTCCGGGAATACGCCATCAAAATCAGATTTTCCCCTAACTGAACTGCTGTGTGACAGATGAGATGTGTGTGAAGTAGCTCCATCAGTGGTGTCATCGGAGTGTGTACAATTGCAGCGGTGAATGAATCGATGAGAGCAAAAAGCAGCGCGCATCGAGCAGTTTCCTGGACTGCGGGGATTAACGGGGCTCGCATTGCAGCCATATGAATTAGGGGGTGGTGTTGCTCAGCGTTTTGTTCTACGCGCCACAGATGCCCCTTGGCTGGCAGTGTGCCAGGAGCTGGAGAGAGCGCCAGCGTGGCAGCATGCCTGCGCTGTGCCTGCGCTCCCCCCCCGTAGTCCTCCAAATGTTAAACGTGCGTTTACCACTGGGCTAATTAATACACCAGTCTGCTGAATCCCTGCCTCACCTAAACCCATGTAAACTGGGAGTTCTGGGGCAGGAGTGAGTGTGTGAGTGTGTGCGCGTGCCTGTGCGTGTGTGTGTGTGTGTGTGCGTGTGCGCGCTTCTGGAGCACCTCTCACTGGTGTGAGCTGGGAGTGTTAGGCAAGGTGTATATGTCTTTGTGAGGGTATTATTGAGCGTTTCTTGTCTTTGTTTTTGATTGTGTGTGAATGTATTTGGGATTTTTATTTGTGTGTAATCTGTGTGACAGTGCATATGTCTCACTTTTAGCATGCCTTTGTGCTGCTGAGCATGTGTGTCATGAGAGACACACGTGGGAGAGTGTGTGTGTGTGTGTATGCGCACACCTGTGAGTGAGTGAGAGTGTGTGTGTTTGTGTGTGTGTGGGGCACATCTGTGAGCGAGTGTGTTTGAGTGAGCGTGTGTGTGTGTGTGTGTGTGTGTGTGTGTGAGTGTGTGTGTGTGAGAGTGTGAGTGTGAGTGTGAGAGTGTGTATGAGAGTGTGTATGAGAGAGTGTAGAGAGTGTGTATGAGAGTGTGTGAGAGAGAGTGTGTATGAGTGTGTGTATGAGTGTGTGTATGAGTGTGTGTATGAGTGTGTGTGTGAGCGTGTGTGTGTGAGTGTGTGTGAGAGTGTGAGTGAGTGTGTGAGTGAGTGTGTGAGTGCACACCTGTGAGTGAGTGTGTGTGTGTTCTCCAGGTGGCGGAGATGACGGAGGAGCTGGAGACCCTCCCCAAAAGAGCCCAGCTGGCCGCTGCCTTCATCACGTATCTGTCGGCGGCTCCAGAGGACCAGAGGAAAGCCAGCCTGGAAGAGTGGATGAAGTCCTCTGGCCTTCAAAGTATTGGCAACCCACCATTGCCCTGTCCGCATCACAGATGAATTACTGCCAAGAAACTATGCCTGCTTTTTAACAAGCCTCAGTGAGCTAGTGCTAGCAAGAGCTAGAAAATGGAGAAGGAAATGGAGAAGGAAATCCCCCCCTTTCCTTCTGTGTGACCTTCAGATATCTGCCTGAAACTCAGTTAGTTGTAAACAATAAATGGTCATGCAATTTTTCATTGGTCGATCATTTTTATTTTCCTTATTTGTATTTTCCCCCTGTTCGTTTCTGCAGGCTTTGACCTGCGGCAGTTCTTGTGTTCGGAGAGCGAACAGCTGATCTGGAAGAGTGAGGGGCTTCCCTCGGACGACCTGTCCATGGAGAACGCCCTGGTCATCCTGCAGGTGCGCAAGCGCGCCCCGCCGCGGTCCCACCTCACGGGACACTCCGATTACCGCCATCAACTGTCCTCCACAGCCATCGGCTAGATCCAGGGCAATTGACCGGATTCGTCCTCTGAGGCTTGTTTTGCAGCACAGTGACATTGTGTCCCGCGCCAGCCTTTTTATTCTCTCAATTCAGGAGCTCGTTCTCAGCCTATTTGTTGAGGGCCAGAAATAGAAGAGGCGAAAGTTAAAAATTTGCTGTACGAGTTATGGAGCGTAGCGCATTGATCTGCTTTTGGCACAGGAGCGCTTGTCCTTTGGTTAACTTCCAGAGGCCGCTCCCGGAAGACTGCTTTCTTCCTGGCATTTGTCGCTTTGTCCTTTCGGTTCAGCGGGCCGCACGCTGGCGCAGAGCCTCAGTGGAGGCCATCGACGAGTGCTATGCCAGAGTTTAAGATGGGGTCAGGCTTTCTCAGTCTGGACTGGATTCAGCTTTCCCGCTTAACCAATGCCGCCTTGTCTTTCAATGACAACTTTAAAGGAGCACTGCGCTTTGTTGCAAATGTAAAAAAAATATATATTATTATATATTTTTACCCCTTTTTCAGGGTGTTGTTTCTTTTGGAATGCCCAATCATCATTTTCAGATTTTTTTCCAAGTTTTTTCTCCCAATTTAGTGGCCAACACCCTTATGTGCTTCACGTCGAACTCGAGCCGGCTCAATCGTGCCTAACGGCCATGGCCAGTCTGGCAGAGACCTGTTTCGAACCATGTCCCTGATAGGCAGCGCACACCGTCGGACCAGAACACGCAATGTTAGCCGCCACTTCTTTAAACGCAGCAGTCTACACGTTAAGCTTGCACAGAGAGAGAGGAAGACACTTTGTGTGCAGCTTTATACACACAGACCGTGGACACCCCATTGACCAGCTGTGAGTGACAAGATGTGGGTTACCCGGACGACTGAATCCCTCTGTCCCTGAGCAATGCTACCATGCATCACCCTGCGGGGGTTGCTGGCCTCATTCGGCACTGTCATGGTCCAGATTTGATACCAGACCGTAGGGCTCATCTACACACAGTGCCTTAACAGGATGAGCCAGCCAGCAGCCCTATAAACTAAATTTTTTACGTTGTCTGTCCCTCACTCACTCACCGACCTGCTGGCTTGCTCACTGGACTCAAGACTCAACTCACAAGGGGGCGCTAGAGTGTGAAAAGGGCTAGCACCGACAGCCTATTATTTTTCAGCACCTCCTTGCCTTTTTTTGCTCCCATTATGTCGAGAGTACAATGCAGATGTACATGGAAGTTGCCTGTGAGCATTGGTCTCAGATTTGTGATTTTTTCCTAATGGTTAAGGTTAGGATAGGGCAGAGTTAACTGGTCCTGTATCAGTGCTTAGGGCTTCTGCCGTGTGGTGGTTGAATTGCATCCTGTGAGAGCAACAGGAAGCGCATCTCTGCACTTCCTCTGAAGCTCCACCTCACCTTTTAAGCCATGGTTTCTGCTTCCCTTCAATTGGTTCTTTTAATCACCTCTCATCTTATTTTTTTTTTGTGTCCCTTTAACTTTTCATTGCTGCATTAGATCAATGACTTGAAGACACGGGTAAGAGTTTCCCCGCCACCTCCAAACTTCTCCATCCATAACCGCACTTCCCCTCCATTTAATATCCTGCTCCTCCGCCCTTAACTCTCTTCCTTTAGTGTCAAGCAGATTAATGGGGCGGGCACCTCACCAAGACATTATCCGTTGCTGTTTGTTTTTTGCTGGAACTAGTTTGTGCTTAATAAATAAATCTAGCTCCAAACCAAAGGGGGCAGTCGTGTGCTAATGACTGTGATCCTGGGCTTTGTCAGAAATAATAATAATAATAATATATGCCATTTAGCAGACGCTTTTATCCAAAGCGACTTACAGTAGTGAATGCATACATTTTTCAGTATATGTGATCCCAGTGGGAATTGAACCCACAACCTAAGCGTTGCCAACGCCATGCTCTACCAACCGAGCCACACAGAGCCACAGGAAGTGAATATGAAAGAGGCAGTCATGACTACACGCCACTCAAAGGCAATGTGCAGCTGCATTTATTTATAATACTCTCGCCTACATTACATTACATCATTTATGATCTTAACAGAAACTCTTTAACCAGGGAAATTTCCTCATGTGAGGATACATCTGAATCTGAAATGTACAGAGTTTACTTTTCAAAAGGACTTGTATAACTCAGCAGTTTAGTAGTGTGCTTAATGGTGGCGTATAACATGAAAACACATATCCTGTCCCTCTTAATGCAACCAAGGGCACAGCGAGTTCATAATTGAAACATTTGCGAATGAAATAACGATAGCAGCAGCACATTGAATTGTGGACGAGTATAACACAGTATTCCTTTCACCTGTGACAAATTTGGACAGCTCGGCCATTGTGACGGCAGAGGCGGGAATAACTGATGTCGTGTGAAATCCATGAATGCCACACTGATAGAAGCTCTGTCTCAACTGTGCAAGCAACCGTTTGGCTTTGGATCAATCAATCCTTTCCAAGCAGGGAGGCGGTGGAGAGCCCAGTCCCATACTACAATTATTTATAATGCTGCGGTGGAAAGTACTGTAACTGGGTGCTTTATGACATACAATGGATTGGGGCTGGTGGGATTGACTCAGTATTTAAGAGACAGTTATACAGTTTCCTGGCAATAAACAGCGTGCCAGGGTGTAGTTTTCTAATGGAGTGCGGCCCTTTGAGTGAGTGTAAACGTTTTATTGCAGATCTGAGTTTTGTGACATACTTTACTGCTGATCTTTACTTCATATATACTGCTTTGTAGTGCCATAGCTGCCATGCCACTGAGCTGGACCACGTCAGCGAGAGGTCATATACACTGCTTTGAAGTTTCTGTACAGTGCGGGCTCCACAGGGCATGTGGGCATTGTCATTAAAAACAATGAATATTATGAAGGAAGTCTGATACCTGTATTTCGCAGAGATGTTCCCTACAAAAACGACGTTGACAATAGGCATATTTATATTTATATTTATATTTAGCCTTAGCCTTCAGTCACTGATCAGGTGTTATTATATCACAAAACTTTTCAATAAAATGAGTAAATGGTGTTTTTCTTTCTTTCTCCAAATCCTTTAGTTTTATCTCGGTGGTGGCTCTTTATGTGTGCCCTGTGATGGTGATAGGGTAGTGTAATGGTTAGGAACTGGGCTTGTAACTCAGGGGTTGCAGGTTCAGTTCCCAGGTGGGGCACTGCTGTTGTACCCTTGAGCAAGGTACTTAACCTGAATTGCTTCAGTAAAATATCCAGCTGTTTAAATGGATTGTATGTTAAGAAATGTAAAACTGTGTAAGTCGCCCTGGATAAGGGCGTCTACAAAAAAATGGCTAAAAAAAAATATATATAAGCCCTCGTTAATCTTGAGAATTGGGGCTGCGTCCCTTCATGGGGGTGACCTTGGCCACTAATGCTAGTTTTCTAGTTTGCATTTGAAATGTCCAATTGGATATGTCGCATCTCGGCAAAAGAAAATCAGAGTCACTTTGTCAGAGTAGATGAAAATCCTCTGGAGTTGTCATCTGAATTATTGCACTATTATGGCACATTAAAACGCTGTTTGCTTTCCCAATCTGAGACATAGCTACAGAGGCCAACACAAAAGGTGCTATAAAATATATTTTCATACAATAGCTTGAGATTACATTACATTACAGGCATTTGGCAGACGCTCTTTTCCAGAGCGACGTACAACAAAGTGTTAACCGTAATCAAGAACAGTTTAGCTGAAAGCCACCCTAGAGGGAAGTACAGTTCCAGGTGCTAGGAGCAACCACATAGTTAAATTAGGACCCTGGAGGTAAATCTGTTAGCCACAATTGAAAGGTAGCAATAGAGATCGCTTGGGAAATGGATAAAAATCACTGAGGGGGGTGTCGTCTTCTTCTTCCCTTCCATGTCCTTTGAAGCTCTCCCCCGCCTGCTGGAGAACATGCTGTTCATTGGGCTGGCAGGCATTAGGGGGCGGGGCTGAGCAGCATTCCCTGACCCTGCTGGTTTTCTGTGTTTCAGAGCTCCGCCTGCCCCTTCCTCATCGACCCCTCCTCCCGGGCGACCGAGTGGCTCAGAACGCACCTGGTCCACTCCCGCCTGGAGGTGATCAACCAGCAGGTATGGACCCAGCACCTCTCAACCCAGCCAGCACCAAACACCTCCTGCCTTCTCCATCCTACACTGTGTTATAAATGATAGAAAAATTTGGGAGGTGAATTTGGGCATTGAACCCCTGCTTTTTGATACTTCCCTCTGAGCGGACATCCATCAGATGGGAGAAGTAAGGACAGTCATCCTCACATCAGAATTGCACGTTTGGTCACACGCACCGAGCCTCCCAGAGGACCCTTGTGTGTGTGTGTGTGTGTGTGTGTGTGCGTGTGTGCGTGCGTGCGTGCGCAGTCTCGCTCTGCTGGCTCACCACTCTCTCATGATGCATCCCTGTCCCAGGACTCCAACTTCATCACAGCGCTGGAGCTAGCCGTCCGCTTCGGGAAGACCCTGATCATCCAGGAGATGGATGGAGTTGAACCCGTGCTCTATCCCCTGCTGAGACGGGACCTCATCGCACAGGGTCTGTGTGTCCTCCTCTCTTCGTCTCTTTCTCTCTTACCCAACACTTCTCACGTTGCTACCTCACACTCTCTCTCCCCTCTTTGCTCGCTCACTCACTTTGACCACGTCTGTCTTTTCCTCCTGCTTCCCCTTCTCTCTCTCTACCTCCTTTACCCTGTATCGCTGTTTCACCCCTTCTTTCACTTTGTCTTTATACCTCCCCTTCCCAATTCCCTCTATCTCTCTCACTCATTTCTAATTATTCACTCTTCCCTTTTACCTTTCCCTCCTCCACCATTGCCCACATTTTTTCTCTTTTCCACTCTTCCACACCTTTCTCACTCCTGCTCTCGAACTCCTCCCAAACTCTCCCATGCACACACGTAGCAGTTGAACGTGAGCTCCCTAAATCACGGCTAACACCGGCCTGTAGGCCGCAGGTGTAGAGGGGTTTTGAGGGAGAGCTGGTCGTGGGGAAGCCAGAAGGTCCAGGCTTCAGCTGCGCAGGGCTGCGTCACAGCAGTCGATCCAGTTTCAGGTTGGACGGCCTCAAAGCTACCACATTGCCCTGAGCCGTATGATCGCAGTTCATTTGGACTCCTCTCTGGAACGTCTTTGTCATAATCACTAACTGCCCTTCTGAGAGGGAATGTTTAATGCATTTTAATGCAAGAGCGTTATCTGCTGTGGGCGCTGGTCCTAGAAACGGTTTGGCTTCTCACGTGGCTTCTGTAGTGCCGAGAGTCGCCAGAGGGATACATCAAGCTGGCCGGATCCCTCATTTGACTCATGAGCTATTCTGAACAAACCTCATTAAATTCATATTCGTCATTCGCACTTCATACATCATAGCTGCGTCTGCATTTTTGATTATGCTTTCATGTATGATAGCTGGAGTAGGGTTAAAAACATTGAGCTCATTGGAGGAGACGGGCTCACCAGAGCGTTGGGATTTTCTGTCGCAGTGGGAGCCAGAGGCTCGGAGGTCTTCTCCTCTAAAGCCTCCATCCAACTCACCTGTCACTCACTTCATGCTCTGAGTAGCTCCCCCCCCCAACATTCCGCCCAGAAGCGTTGTCTTCCATCCTCTCTTTTCTCCATGGCACACGCCTAAATCCCTCTCTCCATGTTGGCGTGTTTGTTTCTGATATCAAACTCTGGAAATGTCACGCTCCAGATGTCACGTGGCAGCCATTGCTCCATTTGCTTGTCTCATTGTGAAACATTGTGTGTGTGTGTGTGTGTGTGTGTGTGTGTGTGTGTGTGTGTGCAGTGGGGTGGAGGGTGAATTAGCTTTCGGGATGACTACTCTCTCTCAAAGGGAGCCGGTGGGACTGGGGCGTACTGTACAGGAGAACATCAGCAGATCCACCTGGATACGAGTATGAAGCACCACACGGATACGTATGACCATAGTAATATAACACCACATCTCCTCTCATCCGGTCGCGTTCTGTCATCGGCTGGAGTGCATCGCAGTGCACAAGAGGCAGCCATGCTGTAGTGGACACATTTAGACACGCACGGTCACGCCAGGAGAATTGGTCACTTTATCTTCATCTCACGACATCTGTACGTTCTGCTTTTCCAATTTCTTCCAATGATGGTCCGTAGGCTTTTAGTGTCCTGCATTGACTCGCTTAATGTACTTAACATCTAGTGAGAGTAGGATTCGTGTCGTGGAGGGAATGCACAATTATGTAAATATTTATTTTTAGACCCAGGGGACCCGAGACATTAACATAGTGTGCACATATTAAAGTCTGGCGTGATTTAAAACACACACCATCAATCGAGTCAGTGGGGAGAAGGCAAACAGGCTGTGCTTCACAGCGGAGAACCGGTTAGAGGGAACGGGGAGGAAGGTGGGGGGGGGAGATGGGAGAGGAATGAGAGAGAGAGAGAGAGAGAGAGAGAGGAGAGAGGTAGGAGGTTCAGAGAATCAGAGGAGGGAGAGAGAAATGAGAACGAGACCAAAAGGACAGGTAGAGCTGGGAGTGCTGCATTGCAGGCGCTGGCCACGAGACCGTTTCATCTGATCCTCGGTGGTCTCTCCCTGCCGTCACACTGTCACCTGGCTGTAAGCACAGCCAAGACACCGCCGCTTCCCTTCATGCTGCTGGTCACAGGAGCCAGATGCATTATGCCCTTGTTTTACTGATTAGCAGGTGCCAGCTTACAAATAACACTGAAGCCCGGACAGCTCATGCATACTGATTTTTGTGGCAGGAATCTCCTGCAATGTACTATTCATATATTAGCGTTCATTTCTATCAGCCTCGCCAGATGCCTTTATCCATGGCAACTCACGTGGCTCATATTTTACATAGTGTCCATCCTGCGGATTTAATTAAACAAATTATGTTAACCGCCTTGCTCAAGGGCAAGGCACTCGGGCCACGAACCTGTACCCTCTGGCTACAAGTCTGCCTCCCTTACAGATTTTGGGTTGGTTGTGCGTGTGTTGCAATGTCTTGAGTCTTGCAATTTGGTACCTGGTGAGAGGAACAGTGCAGAAATCTGTGTGTTGCTTATGGACAGGAATAAACAATTAAGCACTGGCCTCTGCTTAGGGACTTTGAGTTCTGAAGTCAGGCATGTGGGGATTTTCCAGTTTCTTATACAGTATAATCCAACAGTTTCTTAAAACAATGAAACTTTTGCTCAAATGTGTTTCTCAACAAGAACATTATTATATTGAAAATATTCCCTTGTTGGCCACTATAACCTGGAAAAAAAGACCTGGAATGTACTGTAATATGTTGAAATGGAATAATAGTAGCGTGATATGGAATTACGCTGACATCAGCGGCTTCGCCAACATTCCCTCTAGGTCCCCGCTATGTCGTCCAGATCGGTGACAAAGTTATCGATTACAACGAGGGTTTCCGCCTTTTCTTGGCCACCCGAAACCCCAGCCCCTTCATCCCGCCGGACGCAGCTTCGGTGGTGACGGAGGTCAACTTCACGACGACTCGAGCTGGGCTTCGAGGGCAGGTGAGAACGTGTGACTGGCACAGACACGACACCTGACTCGGTCTCCACAGGTGGGTGCAGAGGCAGGTGTCCAAGACCGACTCAATTCCAAGTACCTAGACACGCAATGGGTAATGCTAACACAACAATGGGATCAATCGTCTAACTACAAAAGGGACTATGTTCGCTCAACCGTAATACCAACAAACAACTCAAAGACAACACCGTGTTGTTTCGTGTACTTAGACGCCTACCTCCAAACGCAGCTTTGGAAGCAAACATCTAAATGCGTGAGAGACATCACAAATGCAAGTCAAAGACAAACAGCTGACAGTTACGCAAATACAGCTGACAATCAGATTAACTGGTCTTCACAGCTGTAATCACAGCATACATTGGCAGAGAACAACCCCCAAAAAGACATTTTGATTCCAGGCTGAGTGTAGGGCTGTATTGAGCCTGCCTTCCGTTTTGTCCTGTCTTCCCTCTTGGTATTTTCTTTGGCAGCGGTACAATATTTTTCAGGCAGCGTTTAGTCTTAATATTCCTCCTCTCTTTTTTTTTTTTAAACCATGCGACCGTTTTGTTTTCTGAGAGGCCTTCTTAGTTGACAGATTTAAGTAATTGGAGATTTGGGAAGCAATTTCTCCTTTGAAGATTTTATTTGACCATGTGTGTGTACTGTAATAGGAGAGAGGTGCTTGTGTCTTCAGATAAAAGCAAGACGTGACTGAAACCCATGAAGAACAAAATCCGCTTTGAAGTCCTGTGTGTGTGTGTGCGTGCGTGTGTATATCTGTGTGAGAATTTGTGATTTTGTAAGCTAATGGTTACGTATGTGACCATATTTAAAATGTATTGTGTTAGCATTTGTCTCTTTGTGTGTGTGTGTGTGTGTGTGTGTGTGTGTGTGTGTGTGTGTGTGTGTGGGTGTGTGTGTATGTATACATATTCTTTGCTATTCAGCATATGAAGTTATCCGTCTACCTGTCTGTGTGTCTGTGTATATCTGAGTGTGTCTGTGTGTACCTGAGTGTGTCTGTGTGTATCTGAGTGTGTCTGTGTATATCTGAGTGTGTCTGTGTATATCTGAGTGTGTCTGTGTGTATCTGAGTGTGTCTGTGTGTGTCTGTGTGTACCTGAGCGTCTCTGTGTGTATCTGTGTAGCTGCTGGCGCTGACACTGCAGCAGGAGAAGCCTGAGCTGGAGACAGAGAAGACTCGGCTGCTGCAGCAGGAAGAGGACAAGAAGATCCAGCTGGCTAAGCTAGAGGAGTCCTTGCTGGAGGTACAGACTCAGCGCATAGTCACAGCTCACAGCTCACAGGGCAGCCCACCTAGCTGGAGGTACAGGCAGTGTTCTGATTGTTCCTACCATGTATTAATGCACATCTTGTAAGTCGCTCTGGATAAGAGCGTCTGCTAAATGCTTAAAATGTAAATGTAAAATGGACAGGCTCAGCACATAGTCACAGCTCACAGCTCATAGGGCAGCCCACCTGGCTGTAAGTACAGACTCAGCGCATAGTCACAGCTCATAGGGCAGCCCACCTAGCTGGAGGTACAGACTCAGCGCATAGTCACAGCTCATAGGGTAGCCCACCTGGCTGTAAGTACAGACTCAGCGCATAGTCACAGCTCACAGCTCATAGGGCAGCCCACCTGGCTGTAAGTACAGACTCAGCGCATAGTCACAGCTCATAGGGCAGCCCACCTGGCTGTAAGTACAGACTCAGCGCATAGTCACAGCTCATAGGGCAGCCCACCTGGCTGTAAGTACAGACTCAGCGCATAGTCACAGCTCATAGGGCAGCCCACCTAGCTGGAGGTACAGACTCAGCGCATAGTCACAGCTCATAGGGCACCCTGCCATGCTGGAGGTACAGACCCTGAACACACTCAAAGACAGTTTATTATATGTTGGCAGGTGGTGTCATTCCTATGACGGCTTACAAGCTGCTCTGTTGTCCCCCTGTCTCTCTCGCTCTCAGACTCTGGCCACGGCTCAGGGAAACATCCTGGAGAACAAGGAGCTGATCGATTCTTTGAACCAGACCAAGTCCAGCAGTGCGTTGATCCAGGAGTCACTCACTGAGTCGCACCGGCTTCAGGCCTCCCTGGACCAGGTGAGAGGGATTCTGGGTAGGGCAAAGCTGTGGCACAGATGAGATGGTGTCTAAAGGAAGAGCTCATTGTCACCAGTTTGGGCCATGGGAGAGAGCTGCCCCTGAGGCCAGGTGCGAATGGGGTGGACAGAAGTCCCGTAGATGTCCCACTACGTGCAGTGTCTGGAGGTGGTCAACTCTCCAAGCAAAAATCTTGAGTTTTAGCACAGAAGTTTAAACAGCACGCATCCCCAAAAACTCAATATCTCATCCACTGCTTTACAGCACCGGAGAAGTGATGGAGAAGTCTGTGAGATATTGGGCAATTAATAATTCCCCACCCACCGAGCGAGCGAGACTGCTGGCAGAGCAGCAGACAGAAGCACTCCGGCATCCTTTTATTTATTTTGTTTTTGTGTTCTGGTGAAACTTTCCTCCGCTGGTTCCGCCGAGTGGCTCAGCTGCACTTTTTTGTGACGCTTCAGTGGCAGCTCCTGGCAGCGGACGCTTTTTCTCCGGCTCCCCAGAAATAAGGAGCCACATAAGAGCCCAGATCAGCTGTCATCTCAGCCACGACCTCGGAATTACCGAGGGACTGGCGTTCTTGCGGGCGAATTTATTTTACTCCTCGACCCCTTCATCCTCTCGTCCCTGTGTTGATGCAAATCGTGACTTTCAGCAGCTTTTAGAATCCGTTCTCTATGGGGAATGAGGTACATAATGGGGGGGAGAAAACTCAGAATATGTTCCTCAAACGTGTGAATCTGTCCCATTGATACCTTTTTTATTTTCTTCATTAAAAGGGCAAGGCTAACAGCTTATGCCTGTTGTGGAGGCTCGTTCTTGGAAGTAATTGGAATGTATAACTTCATTTCATCGCGTTTTGAACAAAAATACCATAGATCATTGTGATAGCATGGTCGCAGCCACTTCAAGTGGCTGAATTTTCTTCAGCCACTTGAAGGGATTATATGAAAATATCTTTTATCAAAGCCCCGTGCTCTCTTTGATACTTGAGCTTTTGTGAATCGGGGCATTCGTTTCACTTTAAAGGCATTCAAAAAGTCATAGTGCACTTCTGTTTGACAACAGTTTTATGTCTGTTTTTAGCTCTCGGTTTTTAATACACAAAGGCCTTGCTTGTCAATAGAAGCCACCAGAAACAATCAAATCCCCCCCATGGTGTCTTTCTTCTCTTTTATCTCCCCATGTTATCATTTTCTTCTCTGTCTGTCAGACATCAGGATCATGGCAGCCCGCCCTGAATAGAGATTAAGACTGGCAACTCGGATCCTGGGAATTCCTGCATTCCTTAAACTGCATTCTGTTTTGCAGCTACCAGAGGAAATTTGTGGAAGAACCTGTGGAGTTTATGGTAGTGCCATGTCTTCAAATGCATTTTCAGAGGAAAATGCATAAAAATCAAATACGAGGAAGTAACTACTAGTTTAAAGTACAGTTTTATAATAAGAATATGGGCCTAGATTGTATTTTCTTTGAGCCAGCTCCCCTGTGCTTTATTGAAGAATACCAACAATTCTTAATTTGCAAAAGGTTTTTGTGCACAGGAGAGACAATATGTGATGCAAACTCTGTTGTGCTGAAAATATGAACCTGAAGGTTTGAATGTTTAATGAGACACAAATTATCATTCCGATCTGAAATCTTCAAAGAACACAGGCAATTGTTAATTTTTAATTATTATTATGCAGAGGAGAGACAATGTCTGAAAATATCAACCTGAGCCTGTAAATATTTTATGAGTCACAAACGATAAGAAAATCTGCCAGTCAGACAGGGCAGACCAGATAGTCTGAAAGTCGTTTGTGTTTGTGCATTTCAGTATTTGGTGACGGTGTTCATTCTCATGAGAACAATAACATGTTTTTTGAAAACGGGTCATGGCAAATGCTTCTCAATATTGATACTGTGTACCTCATTTGCATTGTCACCGTGTTTTGTTTATGTTAGCATTCAGAAAGGTAACTTCCAGTTCTTCTGGTAATACCAATATTTTCTGGAGTAGGTCAGAGACGGGCTTTGGAGAGACAGTGTGGTCATGGCCACTCTAGAGATGAGTGACTGTCACAAGGTCCAAGGTGGTTATCAGTCTGCCATGGAGGAGGGCTCAATTATGGGATGCTCTATTGCCTCACTTTGGGATAATACTCATCCTGCTTGCTCTCATAGTTTAGTGCTGTATCTGCTACACTCTCCACTACATTTTTGTAGTAACATTAATACTATTTTCCCATCGAGTCAGTGTGTCCAACTCTGCCTCAAAGCCTCCAAACCGTTGAAAACCATTGTTCTTTGGGCTGCTAGAACAATCCGGTGGAAGAAAATTGAGTCCAGATGGGTGACGGCAGGGTATACTCATCCCTTGTCATTTCTCATCGTTCTGTTCTCATTCCTGCCCATTAATCTATGCTCATATGTCCATCTGTTCAGCCTTCATCTCTCTGTCTATCCATTTGGTCATCCCTTATCTGTCTGTCTGAGCATCTGTCCTTCTGTTCATCCCTCATCTGTCCCATCTCTTCATCTGTTCATCTGTCTGTGTGTCCTCACACTGCGCTGATCATCTTCCTGTCTGTTATTTTGCTTAGCTGTTCATCTGCCTGTCTGCTATTTTGCTAGGTTGTTTGTCTGTCAGTCTGTGATTTTGTCTGGCTGTTTGTCTGTGGTTTTGCTGGCTGTTTGTCTGTCTGGTTTTTTTGCTTGGCTGTTCAGCTGCCTGTCCGTTATTTTGTTTGGCTTTTCTTGTGTCCGTCTGTGATTTTGCCTGGCTGTTCATCTGTCCGTCTGTGATTTTGCCTGTCTGTTCATCTGCACGTCTGTGATTTTGCCTGGCTGTTTGTCTATCCGGGTGGCACAGTGGTGCAGTGGATAGCACTGTCACCGCACAGCAGGAAGGTCCCGGGTTCGAATCCCGGCCGGGGCCTTTCTGTGTGGAGTTTGCATGTTCTCGCTGTGTCCGCGTGTGTTTCCTCCGGGTACTCCGGTTTCTTCCCACAGTCCAAAGGCATGCACGTTGGGCTAATTGGAGAGTCTAAATTTCCCGTAGATATGAGTGTGTGAGTGAATAGTGTATGATGTGCCCTGCGATGGATTGGCAACCTGTCCAGGGTGTATTCCTGCCTCTCGCCCAATGCATGCTGGGATAGCCCCCCCACAGCCCTGATCAGGAATGATGATGATGTTTGTTTTGATTTGTTTTGTCCGTCTTGATTTTGCCTGGCTGTTCTGTTCGTCTGTTCACCTGTATTCTTGCCTGGCTGTTCATCTGTCTGTAGAGCACAGACCCAATGGTAAATGATATAGAGCATTCAATTGCCTCTCTGCACGCTACCTAACTGTCAGTTGCACTTTCTTGTGCACAAAGTTTTGCCATGCAGAATTTGCTGAGCAGTTGTTTCTAAAATAAACTCCTCAGATATGCATCTTGCAGTTTGTTAGAAGGGATTCTGAGAAAAGGGTGCATGTTTGTAGACTTTGGCATGAGGCCACGAATGCCCGGGGAGGAACACGAGTGCGAAGCAGGAATCGCATTAAATCAATATTTTTGGGGAAAGATGAAGCGGCTTCTCAGACTTTGTAATGTAAGAAATTTGTGGGAAAAAAACACACTTTTAAAAATACTTTTATATCAAAGGCCGTGAAGACAAGAGGCGGGAGCACTCGTTATACCAAGTCTGTTTTCCCTCTGACTGGCTGACAGTGAACCCCAGTGATAACTTTGCTTCGCTCTGCTTTCTCACCCTGATGGAAGGCCTCCATCACTCAGGCTGAAATGTTTGCGTTTGCACAGAATTACATCGGTCGTTGAGGAACTATTAATTGTAGCCATTTGGCCCTGACAACATTTACATTGAGAAAATTGTCCAACATCCCACATCTGCATTCAAGTAAGTGGGGAGCCAATGCTACACCTGTGACACTCCGTGCCTCCTGCTTGAATGGGTGGTCTGAGTGGTTCTGGACACACGTGCATGGACATAGAACCACTAGATCACAGGCAACGTGCTGTTTCTTTTACATGGCAAAATGTTGGTGTGGTGTGAAATAGAAGTGCACATTCATGACATTATCCAACCTCTGAAGTCAAATCCCAGCAGCTTCTCTTTTGGATTTAGAAGACTATTCCTGTACAATGTTCTCATACAACTAACACTGATAGCATTGCTTTCAATGGACAGGACAAATCTAGTTATTTTATCTCTACACTACCTTCCAATCCCACCCCTGGTGTTGAGTAGTCTTATGCATTTTTTGCAATGCATTGTGGGAAATGCAGTGAATATGGTGAAACTATTTCTAGATGGTGGATTCTGATGGTATACGGTTTGCTCCTCTGTGTCTGCGTTGCTCCTGATTTGATGAACAGACATTGCTCAATTGTGGCCTCTTGTTTTAGGTTTTAATCCATAGAACAGCATTGGCAGAATCCCATGCGTCAATTTGCCAAAAAAGACTTCTTAATGTTCAGAGGAGCATTTTTCATAAGGCCGGACCAAAACAAAATGATTAATTCCTTAAAAAAAAGGATTTTCAAGGCCAAAGTCATTTGAAGGTTGTGCTTTTATTGCTAAGGGATTATAGCACATTTGGTTCTGAGAAAGAGAAAAGCCTCCTTTCCCTTACTCATCTTTAGAAAGCCAATAAAGTTCAAACTGACTTTTTTTTAAATTACTTTTTTTGAAAGTCATTTGTACATTTCTTGGTTTTGGTTAAGCTTTGCGCTTTCATAAAATGTGTCTGTAGTGAGTGTCAAATCTTAAAGGAAGGATTGCCATGGTCATTGAAGTTGAGCGATTACATTTTGCTGAGAAACTGAATAATGTATTCTTATCTGAAGTGTGTAGATTAATACTCGTTGAGTCTTATGAGTTCATATTACACACTTAGCTGGAATGTAATGAGAAGGTAGGGATATCTTCTATTGTCTTTGATTAAATCAAATGTTCAAACACTACAAGTATGTCTAGATGATATTTTGGAGTATCCTTAGATGAATGTGATTTGAGTAATTTTTTTAGATAAATACTTGCTAAATTGTGATTTGATGTAAGTGGTCATTTTATCCCCAGGATCCAGTAAGAATACAGTGAAGAAGATCGATTTTTCCTCTAGGGGGCAGTGTGGCACCAGTCCTGACTCAACCCCCCTCCTTCTCCCTGTCTCTCTTTTCCATACAGGAGCGAGATGCCTATCTCCCATTAGCGGAGAGTGCCAGCACGATGTACTTTGTTATAACCGACCTCTCCAAAATTAATAACATGTACCGCTTCAGCCTGACGGCCTTCCTCCGAATATTCCAGCGGGCGCTGCAGAGCAAGAAGGTAAGACAACACGCCGCCGCTCCCCAGGAGACGAGCGCACGGGTCCACCCAGCCGGGCGATTGGTTCTCCTGGCCAATCCCCCTACATCAGGCCACACCCTCCTCTCCCCACTTAGAATTTGGCAGAGAACAGAGCAAAGCAGAGGAGCTGTCGCTTCTTTGAAGATGAAACATTGGGTGATGCGCAATTTGTTTAAGTGGCCGGTTTGCCACGATTGTTGCTCTATTGAACCCGCCGCAGTAGAGCCCTCTTTCCGCTGATCGAGATTTCTCTCCTCCAATATTACACCTTTTCCCTCTTAATGGCTCTTAATTTGTTCATTTGCTTGCAAGGTCCAATGAGCAAGGGGCAAGAGGGAGGCGGGGTTGAGGTCAGAAAATTTGGCAGCCCTGTGGTTGATATTTTAATGTGACGGTAATGTGAGACCACCCCTGATGTGCGCCTGGTTTGGGGGCGGGCTTGTGCTGGTCACATGGTCTGCCCTGTATGATGGCCACGCGTACAGAGTGCCCGGAGCAGATCGCGCCACAGATTATGGTGGGTTTACGGTCTGACTTGCTCCCTACCCGCCGTGGCCAGCTGCCCTGCCTGACTGCCAGATCCTGGATCAGTGGAGAGCAGGGGGCCCCCATCACAGCACAGGGGGGTGGGGCTTGCAGTGCTGATGGTGCTGGCCGCAGCCAGGCGGGGGACTGTCCCGCCCCCCCCCTCCTGCCCTCTGTGTCACCACGTTTCTGAGCGCAGCCTAGCAGATCACGGCTCCGACACTACGTCCTCCTCCTCATGCTGCAGTCGGCAGGCTTCCCCCATGCCCCAACGTGCCCGCCTCTTGAGGCTTACTGCTCCTGAAAATGAACCCTATAGACAGTTTACTGCTCTTGAGGGAGAGCCATGCTGAATTTATATGCCCACTGGGTTTCACAGAATCGTGTTTCATCTCATTTCCCATTCCTGATACAGACATTTTATTCTTCTTATCTACATTCCTCTTCTTTTCCCCTTTAATGTTTTGCAAGAGTAGTTGCTGTATTGAACAAAACAGGCCCCAACCTCCCCTATTCTCCCCTTGTTTGATGACTGGATTTTAAATGCTCGACAACATTTTAACACCATGCCAGCCAGTGCTGCCCAGTTTCAAGGTAGAAGGGCTCATTACGAACAGGCATCGCCGTTTCTCTGCTGTGCTTATATTGCGGCGAAACCGTGTATACACATTGAAGGGCTTTCATATGCTAATGTCCCTTTGAAACGTGCTCCAATTATCAGGTCCTGGTTTGTGTTACGCACGAATGCGTTGCAGCATCGGATTCCTCGACGTGTGGAGCCTTCTCGTGAGAGGCGAAGGGAATTGGCAGAGCTGCATTCTGCAGAGCGGTGTGGGACTGAGTCCATGTTAGTGCAGGTGTCCACACCAAGGTTCTCCCTCCTGCTTTGGGTTTCCTGCCCCTGGCCCGGTGGACGCACTGTTTGGCACTATGCTTAAGGTCCTGACAGACGCTCTGTGATTATGGAGGGCACTGTGCAGGGCAGGTAGACATGAGCACTGTGCTTAGTTTGAGCAGTGGAGATATTACATGGAGATCTGTAATGCAGAGATGTTCAGTGGTATTGTGGAGGTGCTGTGTGGTGGGGAAATGGGCGAGGTCCTCCAGTCTGGAGATGTGGTGGAGGTGCAGTATGGTGGTGATAATGGCATTCTAGGAGGCATTTAGTTCTCCTTATAGCAGAGGTACAGTGGAGGACAGTGGCATGGCAGAGGAGTTCAGTAGCGGAGGTCTGGTGGTAGGTATGGCTGGCAGTGTAGTGTAATGGTTTGGGTGCTGGGCTTGTAACTCACAGGTTGCAGGTTCAATTCAATTCCCAGGTGGGGCACTGCCGTTGTACCCTTGAGCAAGGTACTTAACCTGAATTGCTTCAGTAAAATATCCAGCTGTATAAATGGATTGTTTGTAAAGAAATGTAAACTGTGTAAGTCGCTCTGGATAAGAGCATCTGCCAAATGCCTAAAATGTCAATGTAAAGTGTATTGACTCTGCCCATGTAGTCTTCACTGTGTTTACTTTGCTCAGACGGTCTGACACACTCTGAACAGTCCAGCTGTGCTCAGAGCCCACACACTGCACACACTGTTCACATGCACAACAGCGTCAGACCTGTGAACAGTCACAGATCAGAGGAAGAACTAAATCAAGGCTTCAGCCTCAACCCCAACCCACGGCCCCGCCAGAGATGTTGATAATAATGTTGACACTATGTCATGTTCCTGCAGAGGCCACTTCAGTGGATCATCTCGTGAGCGCCTTTTCACCCTCTGGTAAATGGAAAGTACGTGGAATGTCATTACCTTCAGGGAGCCACCTGCTCATTCAGTGTGGGCGGGCAGGCGAGCGAGGGACGCTTTCCCCTGTTTAGCTGCAGTCAAGTTGTTCAGTCGTATATAGTTCACCCGGTGGACCTCTGCATGGCGACAGGCGGAACGCAGTGGCAGGGCGATACGGGAGACGTTCAGTTTGAGGTGATTCACCCTCCCCTCTGTCCCCAGGGGACAGCCCGTCTCCGCTCACGCTAACCCCAACCTTGCTCCCGCAGGAATCCGAGGGCACGGAGGCCCGCATCATCTCCCTGGAGGCCTGTCTGAAGACCATGGTGTACGAGTATGTCTGCCGCTCGCTCTTCAAGGTAAGCTCCCGACTCCCGACTCCAGACCCGGACCCGACCCGGCCCTCAGGAGTCCGGCCGCCGGTCCGCCGACCGTAGACGCCGTCAGATCTTTGGCAATGAGATTACCTCGTGTGCAGCAGCCTGCGCACAGGGATTCCTACGCAGTCGTTATCCCCGTTAATGACTTTAATGCAGTGGGTGCGGCGTTAGCCGTGTTGTTGTATTAAAATAATAGGGGAGTAATAATGTGGAGTGGAAATGAGATTTCTCTTCCGCTCAATGGCAGCACATGTTATCTCATTAAATAGATTGAAAGGGGAGAGAGTGTATGGGCACCGTATTTGATGTGCCGCTTGACGCCATTCAATGGCTTTGACCCCGATGAATCATTTTATATCATTTTACAATATTGTTGCTTTGGCCAGTGTCAGAAAAATCCAGTTCCTGTGTGTCTGGGATAGCTCATGTTATAATGAGCTATCTAATATTTCCTTTCATGTCGTGGTTTATTACTTACATTTTTGTTGTTTTGGTTTCATTTTGGTTTCCCTTGCTGCTCTGTGTTTTGTGTATGGGCAGCTGTACCCGCCCGGACTCAGACATCTCCTGAGTAGCAAGCATAAAATTCCACATGGACCTGGTCCAGGTTGGAGCCGGGCCTGAACCAGCGTGGAGTTCGGTGGAATAACCGCATTATCCATCTGATGGGATAAAGGCTTAAAGAAATGGTGCAATTTAAATATTCTCTTTGTGCCTTTCAATTGGATTAGGAACACTCTTCTGCCGTCTGTTCCTCGAAACAAAGTCTTAGGGATCCGTTCCAGCACAGTCCCGAAACCAAAAACCGAGATAAGATCCCTGGGAGTGGTGAATTAACAACTATTCTGTTTAGAAGTTGGTGCATCTCTCCGTGGGTCCTCTGTACACTGAAGTGGCTGTGCTTTTTCTGAGTTAATAACAGTTCCGTTTAGAAGTTGGTGCGTCTCTCCTTGGGTCTTCTGTTCGCTGAAGGGTCTGTGCTTTTTCTGAGTGACAGACTAAGGCACTTTTTGATCGGAACAAGGAATTCATAGTGCGGGTGTTCTCGCTCCACGCTCTGGTTCTCTGGTTTGGCATGGCCAGGAGAAAAGGCTTTTCAGTCGACGGGAAAGGCACTCGTCTCCCAGAAAGACGGGCACATCCGAAACCGTACCTCCCCTCTTCCCAAGAGAATCCGCTCTCTGTCTCTGTCTCGTTTGCAGATTGGTAGTATGTGGATGCATTGATTGTGTGTGTGTGTGTGTGTGTGTGTGTGTGTGTGTGTATTGTGTCTGTGTGTGTTGTGTGTGTGTGTGGTGTGTGTGTGTGTGTGTGTGTGTGTGTGTGTGTGTGTGTGTATTGTGTCTGTATGGATTGTATGTGTTGGTGTATGTCAATCAGTTTTGTGTGTGTGTGTGTATTGATTGTGTGTGTGTGGGTGTGTGTCTGAGTGTATATTAATTGTATATACAGTGTGTGTATATACATATGTGTGTGTGTGTGTGTGTGTGTGTGTGCGTGTGCGTATTGATTGTGTGTGTGTGAAACTGGAGATTACCTGACTGCTCTGGGCCTGCCTTCAGTTCCTCTCTTCATCAGCATGTCAGCGCTGGTTCCCGCTGCCACAGTGCAGTGCAGGCCAATCTCGCCTTACATCTTCACTCATTATAATCAATATCAGGCCGGTGACAGCGAACAGCGGTGTGAGCTGGAGCCTCGCTCTCCCTGGAACAGCGGTGTGAGCTGGAGCCTCGCTCTCCCTGGAACAGCGGTGTGAGCTGGAGCCTCGCTCTCCCTGGAACAGCGGTGTGAGCTGGAGCCTCGCTCTCCCTGGAACAGCGGCCTGCTTCACCGGGCTCTGTTTGTTTTGAGACAGTGCCAGGACTAAGTGCCGTTTGAAGAATTCTTCATAAACCCTGATTGCGATAAATTATTCATTCTTCATCTGTTTCAATGTGTTTTTCCCCTCTTATCTACAGGCGGGTTTAGCAGTAAGACATCTGCAAGGCGTATTCTGAGCCTTTCAAGGAAGCCATAATAGCAAATCCAGCAAAGCACAATTGATGTGTGAGTTTTGGATTCAGGGCACCGTCCGTCTCAGACGTGGGTTTGAACAGCTGTGTCTTGTGCACGCACACACACACACACACACACACACACACACACACACACACACACACACACGAACGGATCCCGGTTGTCTACACCGTGGAGACTGGGGTCTAGCTCTTTTTTCCCCAGGGCAGAAGCCATGGTGACAGTCTCATCATATTTTCTCTGAGCAGCTTTCTTACATAACTCCCAGCAGACACTCCGCTTCCCTGAAAATATAGATTACATCTCAGTAGCTATAAACAGCATGGGTGGGTGGGTGCGTAGAGGGAGGAGGGGGGCAGTGGAAAGAAAAACATTTACTTTTTCCCCCCACTCTTCTCCTTAGCTCAGATTGTCTTGCTCTTTGGTAACGGGTGCTCAGTCATGAGGCCTTGCGCTGCCAGGACAGGGAGAGCGTGCAGACGACGGTGAGGGATTTTGCACGCCCTCCCCCCGAGCTCGTACCAGTGGCTGTGGCTCATCTCACTCTTTTCGTACTCTCTTTTCTTTCTCGGGCAGAATTATGTGGGCTTCAACTCAAATTAGTAACAGCTTAAATAGAGCCGAACTCTGCCCTCTTTATGGCGGCAGCCGCTAAGTGTTTGTGCTGCTCTGAACTGATAAAGGCCTCTGGCGAAGGGCTGCGGTGGTGGACGTTTCTGGAAAAGAGAAATGCTGATTATGAGCAGTCCAGGTTCATAGTCATATCCCGGGTTTCGCATTGCTGTAGGAGGGGAAGAGGGGAAGACGTTGGCGCGGCCGCTCTGCTTGCTTATCCTCTTGGTCCCGGGCGGTGTTGTGAGGTCACGGTACCCCATGGCAACCTTTAATCGTCCCTCTACGTGCTTGTGGCCCTTGACCTGCTCTGGGGTCGATGGCAATGCTGTTTCTCCTGGGCGGAGAGTCGAGGACACGTAGCTCAGTGTCAACATTCTTGTGGCGTGGAACATGCTGCCGGCTAGCCTTTAACACCCAGAGGGAATGTGACACCTTGTGCAGCGCTGATAAAACGATTGTCCTGTTTTTTAAACACAGAGTGGACGGATCCTTTCAGAGCTGGCTTCCTCCCCTGTTAAAGTCGCTGACCTTTTCCAGTCAGAGGCAGGTTTCATATTTTATTCAGCCTCCCCCAGGTGATCTGGACGGCTTTAGAGGATAAGGATGACTGGACCGGAACAGAGTATCGATAAGCAACATACGAAAGGAGGAGTTTGTGTTCCGGTGACGGAGCGATTTGATTCACTCATAGCGGTATGGCACCAGACGACACAGAGAGAGGTACACAGAGACATCTCGGCGCAGTCGTGCAGATCACGAATGGATCTCGGCGATGATCGTGCGCTATTACCCCGAGAAGCACACATGCCACTTGGCGGGGCAATGCAGCAAAGAGCGGGAAAGTCCTAAAACTTGTTTCGCCTGACTTGTGGCTCACACTGTGCATATTTCTCTGCTCGTGCATCGCCTGCAGAGCCAATCCTGCGCGACACGGTCAATGCTCTACGGGCAGGAAGTGTGGAAATGTAAGCAGGTCGCTGTGAGCGGGCGGGGAGCGGGTTTATCGTTACCGTGGCAGTGAGCGGCTCTCTGACGGAGGCGGTGACCTTCCCAGGTGTTGGAGGCTGCGGTGTCAGTGGGGCTGACAGCTCTGTTAACTGATAACAATCAGCCAGCAGAGCATGTGGAAAGCAGGGGACACGGAGGGAGGGAGGGAGGGAGGGAGGGAGGGGGCGGACAGAGGGCGGCAGAGGGTGGAGAGAGAGTCGAAGAGAGAGGGAGGATGAGACAGGTGGATGGGAAGGGAGGACAAAGGTAGGAGGAGGGAGTAGTGAACACCGGGAGGAGGAGAGGAGAGAGGAGGAGGAGGACACACCGGAGGCACGCTGTCCATCTGTTACTGCCTACTGAGACCTTACTCTGAGTAATGAGCTTTACTTTAGGCTCGCAAAACGCAGAAAATGTTATTCTTTAATAATGATGCATTGGCACGAACCACAATCGAACGGTTCACAAATTATAATTTTTTTCCAGGAAAAACAAGAATTACAAATATTCACACCCCTGTTATCAGTGCTTTGTGGTTCCTCCCTTGGCCATTGTAACAGCAAGTCCCCTTCTGTAGTGTCGTACGAGGTTGGGGGGGATCCTCAACCATTCCTCCATGCAGAATTGTTCTAGTTCCTTGATGTTCTTGGGCTGACGCTTGTGGACTTCTATTTTGAGTTCAAACCACAAATGTGTCATTGAATTCAGGTCTAGAGACTGGGATGGCCACATCAGGACATTGATCTTGTATTCTGTCAACCATTTCTTAGTTGCTTTGGAATTGGGATTGTTGTCTTGTTGGAAGGTCCATCTGCGGCTAAGGTGTAGCTTCCTGGCAGAGCAAACAAGGTTTTTGGACAAAATGTCTTGGTACCTGCTGGAGTTCATGGTTCCATCTATTTTAATAAGGGCCCCAGGGCCTGTGGATGCAAAACAACCCTAAAGCATTAAAGATCCACCATCATTTTTCACCATCGGCATGAGGTGCTTTTCAACATTACTTGCATTATTTGGACGCCAAACATAACACTGATGTGCATGTCCAAAAAGCCTGATTTGGTGGTGAATGTACCTCATCATGTGACTGAGCTGTGAGTGTACCTCATCATGTGACTGAGCTGTGTGTACCTCATCATGTGACTGAGCTGTCAGTGTACCTCATCATGTGACTGAGCTGTGAGTGTACCTCATCATGTGACTGACCTGTGAGTGTACCTCATCATATGACTGAGCTGTGAGTGTACCTCATCATGTGACTGAGCTGTGTGTACCTCATCATGTGACTGAGCTGTGAGTGTACCTCATCATGTGACTGAGCTGTATGTACCTCATCATGTGACTGAGCTGTGAGTGTACCTCATCATGTGACTGAGCGTACTTCATATGCTTGATGTACCCTGTTCGTATAAGGTCAGTCTGGATGAAAAGCCAACGTGTCAATCTGTGTTGATGTGACAACATAAATTGGAAGATATAATTTAAGATACATTAAAATCCTTATATGCCAACATGTAATGATTTGGATATTGAGATTTTAATGCCTGTATTGTGGAGAAATAGCATTGTGATTTAGCAATTTACGTCATAGCATTTGCCTGTGTGCATAATGTGTGTCAGTAATTGATACCTTCTTTTGACACATTTGAAAATGTGTCTAAAAGATAGAAGGGATGGCTGAGACATGTTTGCCGGCAGGGCTAGTTTGCACGCTGTGAGACGCAGTATGAGTAATGTCACACATCGTCGATGCTCCAGCTAAGCGGAGTGAAGTCCCGCTCTCACACGGTTTATTAGCCGAGGGACACACTCCTCCTAAAGCCTCCACTGCTTTTCCACTTTCCTGCTAGAGAGTGATCTATACAGGCCTCCCACGTGGTCTAGTGGTTTCAAAGTCCGACACTGGCCACGGCGACCGGGGTTTGATTCCCCAGCCGTGCCAGAGACGGCTCTGGCCGGGAGTGCCACCGGGGGCGGCAATTGGCTGTCCGCCCCAGGGAGGGGGGAGGGAAACCGACAAGATGTTCGCTGCGCACAAGAGTGGCTCTGGGGTACCGGAGTTACGGTCGTCAGCTTGCGAGTGCCGTCTCGGAGGAGACGATACTTTGCCTACATCGCCGCCGGTCACAGGGCTACTGCAGCGAACTATGAGGGAGGGATTGACCTGAAAATAGCGGGTGTAATTGGCTAAATGGGATAAAATCAGAAACAAAAAAAATCCACGTTGAGCTTTCCAACCTTTTGTTTGGAAAGAATAATAATGATAAGTAAGTATTTTTTGTGTTGTGCTAACTGGCTTTAATACTATTTTCTTTGTGAAATAGGAACATTTTTGTTAGTACATTGTAATTTTCTTATATGAGGAGTCCTTCTGGGACGGGAAACATGATAAAAGGTCACTCGTTGAAAAGCTGCGCTCAGAGGTTTTCCTTTGTCTGCTTGTCTGGCAGTAGAGAGAGCAGACGCTGATAATGTGTGTGTGTTTGCATGTGTGTGTGTGTGTGTGTGTGTGTGTGTGGGGGGGTGGGGGTTCTCTGTGTGTGTGTGTGTGTGCGTGCGCGTGTGCGTGTGTGTGTGTGCGTGCGTATGTGTATGTGCGTACTGGTGCGTGCGTGGGTGGGTGGGTGTGGGGGGGTTCTGTGTGTGTGTGTGTGTGTGTGTGTGTGTGTGTGTGTGTGTGTGTGTGTGTGTGTGTGTGTGTGTGTGTGTGTGGGGCGGTTCTGTGTGTGTGTTTGTGTGATGAATCATTCATCTGCAAGGCTGCAACCTGTGCGCAGCGGCACAATTAAACGTGCTCCTACAGCTCCTCACGCGTCTGTTTGTGTTCATATGAAAAACAAGCAGATGCTTCCGCTCTCCTCCGAGAATGCAGATGAATATCTCCTCAGACTGAAGCGAAAGACAAGGAGTATGGAGAGAGAGGGAGGGAAAGGGAGAGGGAGTTTGTCCTAACCTTTCACTGCTCCGACACAAAGCTGTCATTCACCCTGGCTGTTCTGAAGGCTCCGGTCTCCCAAGGCCCCTGTTATCTCCGCCCTGTGTCTCCTTCGCACGGAGACCAGCCTCCGCAATCGCTCTGCTGTTCCCGCTCAGCTACACACACACGACGCTGAGAACAACATCACACACAACACTGCGTCCGGTTACACTTCAGCTTCCGCACCGTTTCCTGGGAATTCTTCGGAGGCAGATATGTGGAACCTATGAGTTCGTAAGGTCTGCCTTTCCTTTTATGGGAAAAGAGTCGGCAGCTTTTTTCGAGGTAAACTATACATCATTTTTGGCAGTTTTTCAACTTTTTCAGCAGGTCTGAAGCAATATCCTATGTTCTGCCAGAAACCTGTGACAGAAATAACACACCTACAGGATAGCATCTTTGTCAGCATCTGGGCTCACTTATGTTAGACTTTAGAGCAGTGGCCATTTTGAGCGTCAGTTCTGTCCCTCAATGTCAGCAACGCTTCTGGAAAATATGTTTTCGAAGATGTGCTTAAGAAGCAACATTCCATCAGGTAGAAATAACCTGCTTTATGCTATGATATGAACACACATTTTTTGTGCAGCAATTGGCATCAACTTCTTCAGAATACGGCTGGCATTACAACTCTGTGAACTACTGTGAACAAAATAATAGCACCCAAGGCTATTATTGTTCCCTGTGAATATATCTGTAGTACACACCTTGCCATTGTCATTTATCATGCACATAATTGGAATAAACATTTTGATTTCTGGATAAAGTTAAGTATTTCAAATTGGAAATGTGAGCGTGTTTAATTGGACGCGCAGTGCCACTAACATACCAAGCCAGGGGCCTTTACGAAGGTGATTTATAAATGCCAGAACTATCTGATGAATCACTTGGACTGGGTTTTTATTTTCTTAAAGAACCACCCTTCAGTGTGTTTTAAACGGTTCTTCTCAGGTGGGATGGGGCACATATTTCTCCCCTCAGTCAAGGCCCACTGTTGGTGTTTTATCCACTGGGTCCTGTGGCCCTTGTCAGGACCCAGGGGCTGCCATGCTGCAGTGCCTGATTGGAATGCAGGCTCCCCAGTCTCCCAGATTAGCTATTCCCTCTAATCCCTCTCCACTTCGCTCGGCTTCTTTCAAGTGTCGGCCTAATAGGCCGGCCAATTTGTCATTATTTTCCTCCCCTCAGCAATTTTACTCTTCCCGTGCCTCCACGCCCCACTCTTCAGCCCCTTTTCTGCCTGTTCAACACCCACAAAGTCACTTTGAGTCCTCCCTACACATTTGCCACACACACAGAGAGAGAGAGAGAGAGAGAGAAAAAAAAAACCCACATCTTGCATTCTTTTATACCTTTCCTTTTCCTGGAAAGTGTCTTTCTCTCCAAGCCAGTCAGCTTTGTGATGTCCAGGAGATCCTCGGGGATACGTTGTCTATTGGAAATGGGTTTCTGTGCATCAATATACTGTATGTTGAACATGGTCCCTGATGAAAGTTCTTGTGCTTTTAGGCCTTATGAAGTAGTTTAAAAATAAGAAGCTCCTCTCGTAAAACTTCTCCTTTAGCGGGGAAAAGAGTCAATGTTTTGGTCACAGAGTCCAGGCATCCGGGAGCAAGGCGCTCTGCGATTTTAACACCGCAGGCGTAGCTGTGCATCTGTACCACGTAGGCCGCCGCACAGCAAGGTCCCGTGCTGACCCTCTCCATCACAATTATTGGCCCATTTTCCACGAGCGCCCCAGAGAGAGCGACCCCACGCCCTCTCCGTGTCGACGGGCAGCGGGCTCCTCTGATCGAGCGGCACAGAGGGCGAAAGAGACAAAGGCATTCGTCATCGAGCCAGCCGAGCTCTGTCCGGGTGGTGCATTTTAGGGAAATTGGCATGATCGTGCACCGGCGATAGTCTGAAGGTCGGAAGGCAAGCGGGAGTGCTCCAGGTTGCTGTTGACAACCAGGTAGAAGATTGGGCAGGTCGACGGAGGGAGAAGTGCTTGCTGATTGCTGCATTCAGTCACAGGAACAATCTGCAAAAAATGGAAAATGTCCAACTTTTGAGGGTCGGCAGAGTGAGAGATAACTTATCTATGACTGAGTTATGAAACCTACATTATAAAGTCTGCACTGCATCCTCAGTTTTGCAGCTCTCTGTGCTGTTAAAATATGCATGGCCACCTAATGAAGGTGTTTTTTTTTTCCCTTCCTGTGATTCTGCGTTGGTGAGGTCAGGAGGTAATGCAGGTGTGATTTAATTATTAACACCCGTGAAAAGCTGCAGGTCCTGCGAGCTCCTGTCACCTGCTCTGGTGACATCACCTCTGATGTCACCTCACATGGCTCTGCTTTTTTATTCAGATTTTCTCCCATTTTCTCCCAATTTAGTAGCCAATTAGACCCACTATTTTTATGTCAATCCCCCCCTAGTAATGTTTCACTACCGTAGTCCTGCGACCGGTAGTGACGAAGGCGAAGTAACGTTTCTTCCAAGACGGCACTCACCAGGCCGTCGACCGTAACCCGGTACTACAGGGCCACTCTTATGCGCAGCGAACGTCCTGTCGGCTTCCCTCCCCCCTCCCTGGGGCGGACAGCCAATCGCCGCCCCTGATGGCACTCCCGGCCAGAGCCGACTCTGGCGAGACGGGGAATTGAACCCCGGTCTCCGTGGCCAGCGTCGGATGTTGTAACCACTGGACCACGCAGGAGGCTCATGGCTCTGCTTTTAATGGTGGAATTTGAAGTTGCCTGTGAGCGTTGGTCTGAAGTCAGTTTTGCGTTTTTCTTCTTAATGATTAAGAATAGGAATTGAGTTCATTTAGCTGGTCCTGTGTCAATGCTTAGGGGCAACGTCTGCCTTTAGTGCTTTTAAAGGAGAGCGCTCCCAGATTTCTATAATTGGATGCTTTTCCTTACCTCAAAAGAAAAAGGGGTTGGGTTATTTTGGAGGTCCCATAGGTGCTCCAGTAGCCAGAATGAGATGTAGCACCAGGCACTGCTGACATAGAGCAGGAAGTCCTGCCTGCTCCCTGCCAATGTATGGGCTACGTAAGCAGTGCTTGGCACTACGTCACAGTTCTGGCTACTGGAGCAGCTATGAGACCGGCAAAAAAATCTTACCACATTTGTTTGAGGTAAGGAAAAACGTATCAAATTATATAAATCCGGGAGAGCTCCCCTTTAATATTCCCCTCCCAGAGGTCCCAGTTGTGATATCAAAAAACAGGGACATTACAGTAAATGGCTCAATGGGTGTACAATTCCAAGTCTCATAGAAAATTGAGCCCTCAGATTTCTGTGTTGTCTCAAAAGCAGGGCTTCTGTGTCTTCTGTGTGGGCAGAATTGGAAACGCTTCAAGCAGTGTGAATTGCAGCGCCCGTTATTATCATGCGGTATTTTTGAATGTCGGATGATACTGTGAAGCTTGAAGTGTCACAAGAGGGCTGTCATTTTAAGTAAGCATTATTTTCCATGGTCTGTTTTTCATTTGGATGAGGAATTTTAAGAGTCTTTCGTGGTTCAACGGCATCTGAAATTGATTGAACTATGACCACACTTGTGGTGTGCTACAAGAACGTTTCCGAGCCGAACAAATATTTTCGTAAGATTGACTGAGATAGGCAGAAAGGGATTTAATTTATTTTCTTCCTCCGAACGCCTCAGCCAATTCCAGGGTGAAGTGTTTAGAGTGTGCAGGTGGGTCTCAGTCATGAAAATAAATGGGGCCCATTTCTCTCCCCAACACCTCCTGTGGTCTGTGCGTTTGTCAGCTCGGGGCTGTGTGGTTTCTCTCATGTTTTCAGAGGGAAACCACTGTCGCCCAGGACCCAAACCCCCTCCCATCTCATTTCAGTCAAACGGTGCGATTGCACTGCCTCACACGTGGATAAGGATCTCAATTAGTCGCATTATGCCTTATCTCCCTCGACCGACTCTCCCATTCGCTTCCTCTCTCCGAGTGTAGGGGTCGCCCCTTCACTTCCTGGCCCACGCCGAGTCCTTCAAGAACGTCCAGCCTGTGTGCTGCTCTGCGGGTCACATCTCACTGCCCGAGAGGGAAGCGCTCTGAACAATCTGCTGCACTCCACGCTGCTTTGCAGGATGACCCTGATTCACCTGCCCCACTCCATAAACAGGGACACAAATAACAACCTCGCCGTACGCATGCCACATTCCCCTCCTGTTTATCTCCAGATCCAAACAGACACGCGAAACGAGTTGCGCATTGATATCTGCGCTGCCAAAACATTCCGGTGTCTTCCGCTTTGCGTAATACAAACATTGAACCGTGTGCGTTTCATGAACCCAGTACTCATTGGCTGTTAGGAGTAGTGATGCATCTGTAGCAGCGCTGTCTCCGGGAGCCATCTGCCTAAAGTGCTCCTGACGTGGGTCTGAGTGCCACGGGGGGTTTGGGTGCCCTCTAGGCAGCGGTTTCGGGGCAGGACCCAGGCCTGCGAGGGGAATTAAGATCCTGGGCACGTCTGCGGAGACGCCACGGGGCGCATCATGGGACTGAATCCCATCAACCCCGATGGGATGACCTCCAACCCCCATCGCTGAAGATAGCACAACATCCCCCTCCCCCCAACGAAGGGGTTCTGAGCTCACAGTTTCCCAAAGGGAAACAAAACCCCCTTTTGGTCTGTGTTGTTGGGCTCCCATTGATCTCAGTCTTGAAATACAGTGATCTCCTTGTTTCTCTGCAGGCAGATCGGCTCATGTTTGCCTTGCACTTCGTCAAAGGGATGCACCCCGAGCTCTTCCAGGAGAACGTGAGTAGAGAATTGTGTTGTAATTGTTGTTGTCCAATTTCATTAGCTGCATCCTAATTCTACTAAATTGCCTGGTTATTGGCTACTACTGTGTTTGTTCAGTTCGTGCTATTATCATTGCTTATTATTGCAAATGTATATCCTGGACTGGATCTTCATAACTCATAACTTTTACCGTTTTTGAAACAATTGAGGTATCATGTCCTTGCTCAAGGTCACTGTCCAATAACACTGTCCTAGCGGGAGTAAAAACCTGCGACGCTAAGCTGCACAGCTTTCAGCACCGCACCACCTGAAGCTCACTGTTGGAAGCTTGGATTATGTGTTTTTCCTGCAGGAGTGGGACGCGTTCACCGGGCTTATCGTCGGGGACATGGTCAGAAAGGCGGTACGTGCCCCAGGTTCACCTCGTTTGCTCCGTGCGCGTTCTTATCGCCTTCTGGCTCTCAGATAATGTGACTGACAGCAGCAGAGTGTACATGCGGTCTCCAGGGGAAACTGCAATGTAACTCCCCCCCCACCCCGCTTCTCCCTCTGACCTCCAGGATTCCCAGAAGTCCTTGAGAGAGCAGATTCCGTCCTGGATCGATCAGGAGAGACTGGGAGCGGTGGCGATGTTTAAGGTACCACGACGGGGAAGCTCTCTCCCGGGCTCAGAGCACGCTGGCCGCCGTAGGCGCCGAGATCCTCCCTGATATTTCCTCCCACAGCGGCTTTGTTTCTCCTCCGCCGCGCGTGCCTGAGAGAAGGCCTCCGACTGGGGCTGGCACGGCTGTCTCGGGGCTGTCCGGAGGGACCCAGGCACTGGGACCTGGGCCTGGCCCCACCGGCTGTCTGTCCAGCTTTGAGTCTCTGTGTTTCACTGGCTCACTGACTCTAGAGCTTCCACTGTTCCTCTTTTATTCAACATCAGAAAAGTCTGGAAATGTCTACCCCCACCTCCCCCTCCCCATTTTAACCAAAAGGCTTATGGGGAATAAAAGGTCTTTAATAAATCTAAACTTCTTAATTATACTGATTAGCTGGAGATTTTAAATTATGTGAACCCCACTTAAGATGTTTTTAGAAATGGACGATTTATAATAATAATAATAATAATAATAATACTAATAATAATACTAATGCGATTTGTATGTAATATATACAATAATATTAGATGGATTATTCTTTTGCTTTTGTTGAGCCGGTATGTTTGCGCAAACCAACTGTGTGCAGCAGTAGCTGTGGATTAACCAGGCAGACCATGACCAAGGCTTTTAAACGCACTGCTGGCGTTTCCCCTCTTGCGTTAGTCATGGCGGCCGCCCACCATTTGCACTCCCGCTCCACCGTTCACCTCGTCATCCGATGGGAGCGCTCCACCGATCAGAGAGACCGAAAGCCAGGATTCCGTCCCCCTGTGGTGCGCACGGCAAATGCGCAGGGGGTGGCGCCAGCCTTCTTTGGGGCTGGAGGGGCGCGGCTTGAGGGCAGTCCTGAAGGAGCAGTTTGGCTCGTCGACAGAACGCCGTTCAGAATCAGAATCAGAATCAGAAAACTTTAATGATCCCCGGGGGGAAATTGGGACAAGTTACAGTTGCTCGCACTCAGACATATCACATATTATACATGGCACAGTATATACATCACGGCAAACATTCAAACATTCAAGACATAGGGCTGTTTGTACCGTGAGAATCAATAGACTAAGAAAACAAATAACAATAATACTAGTAATAATAATAATAAATAAGTAAAATAAGTAAAAATAAGTAGCATCCGCTTAAGGTACTATTCTATGCACAGTATGTGTGTGTCAATTGTAGTTATAAAATGTAAGTGTTAATGTTAAATGTTCCCCAGCTATCCTATTTGCTGGCTCAGTCTCTGAGTGGCTGGTGCTCTGAGTGAGGAGTTAAAGAGTCTGATGGCCACAGGCAGGAATGACTTCCTGTGTCGCTCTGTGGTGCATCTGGGTGGGATCAGTCTTGTACTGAACGTGCTCCTGTGATCGACCAGCACGTCATGGAGTGGGTGGGAGGTATTGTCCATGATGGAGTGCAGCCTGGACAGCGTTCTCCTTTCCGACACTGCCGTCAGGGAGCTCAGCTCCAGCCCCACAATGTCCCTGGCCTTGCGGATCAGTTTATTGAGTCTGTTTGCATCCGCTGCCTTCAGTCTGCCGCCCCAGCACGAGACAGCATACAGGAAGGCACTGGCCACCACCGACTCATAAAACATCCTCAGCATAGTCCGGCAGATGTTGAAGGACCTCAGCCTCCTCAGAAAGTAGAGGCGGCTTTGTCCTTTCTTGTAGAGAGCTTCTGTGTTCTTAGCCCAGTCCAGTTTATTATCTATGTACACTCCAAGGTACTTGTAGTCCTCCACGATGACCACACTGACCCCATGGATGGAAACAGGGGTCACCGGTGACTTGACCCTCTTCAGGTCCACCACCAGTTCCTTTGTTTTTGTCACGTTGAGCTGCAGGTAGTTTCGCTCACACCATGTGACAAAGTTACCCACCACAGCCCGATACTCTTCTTCATCACCATCTTTGATACATCCAACTATCGCTGAGTCATCAGAAAACTTCTGAAGATGGCAAGACTCAGTCTGGTAGGTGAAGTCCGTGGTGTAGACGGTGAAGAAGAAGGGAGCGAAGACTGTTCCCTGCGGTGCCCCAGTGTTGCTGACCACCCTGTCCGACTCACAGTTTTGCAAGCGCACATACTGTGGTCTGCCAGACAGGTAGTCAACAATCCAGGATACGAGGGGGGCATCCACCTGCATCTCCGCCAGCTTCACACCCAGTAGTGCCGGCCTGATGGTGTTGAAGGCGCTGGAGAAGTCAAAGAATGTGACTCTCACAGTGCTAGCCGGGTTGTCCAGGTGGGCGTAGGCGCGGTTGGTCAGGTAGATGACGGCGTCCTCAACTCCAAGTCGGGGCTGATAGGCGAACTGGAGGGGGTCAAGGAATGTTTTGACCATGGGCCGGAGCTGCTCCAGGACCAATTTCTCCAGGGTCTTCATGATGTGCGAGGTCAATGCCACCGGCCTATAGTCATTGGACCCACTGGGACGTGGCTTTTTAGGCACAGGGACGATGCAGGACGTCTTCCACATCACGGGGACCCTTTGAAGACTCAGGCTCTTATTGAATAAGTGTTGAAGCACTTCACACAGCTGGGGGGCGCAAGCTTTAAGCACCCTGGGGCTGACACCATCCGGGCCAGACGCCTTATTTGTGTGGAGACGCTTCAGCTGGCTTCTCACCTGAGCAGCTGTGAAGGCCATCGTGGGTGGGGGAGGGGTGGCGTCGCCAGTCAGGAAGCCACTGGGGGGGGGAGTCGCCTCGTCACTGGAGGTCGGGGTGTTGACTGGGGGGAGAGGGGGTAGGGGTGTATCAGTCTGTGAGCCATCGGGAGGGGGAGGGGGTGCCGTGGAGTGGAAGGTGTTTGCAGACTGCCGTCAGACGAGTCGGGGGGGAGAGGGTGCCGTGGAGTGGAAGGTGTTTGCAGGCTGCCGTCAGACGAGTCGGGGGGGAGGGGGTGCCGTGGAGTGGAAGGTGTTTGCAGGCTGCCGTCAGACGAGTCGGGGGTACACAGGGCCATCAACATCAAACCTGTTAAAGAACAGATTCAATTCATTGGCTCTATCCACCCCACCCTCCACCCCCCGCCCCCAGCCTGCTTGAACCCAGTGATGGCCTTCATACCACTCCACACCTCCTTCATATTGTTTTGCTGGAGTTTTCCTTCCAGCTTCCTCCTGTATTTCTCCTTGGCCTCTCTGATTGTCACTCTTAGTTCCCCCTGGATTGTTTTTACCCCATCTTTATCCCCAGCCCTAAATGCCCTCTTTTTAGCATTTAGTATGGTCTTAATGTCCTTTGTAATCCATGGCTTGTTATTGGGGTAGCATTTTATGGTCCTTGTTGGGACATTGCAGTCCACACAGAAGTTTATGTAGTCAGTTAAGCACCCAGTGAGCCCATCTATGTCATCTCCGTGCGGTTCGCTAAGTGCTTGCCAGTCAGTCACCTCAAAACAGCCTCTAAGTGCCTCCATCGCCTCCTCAGACCACCTCCTCACTGTCATCGTGGTCACAGGCTGTTTTTTCACTAGAGGCACATAAGTGGGTTTGAGGTACACCAGGTTATGGTCAGACCTTCCCAGAGGGGGGAGCGGAGACGAGGAGTACGCTTCCTTCACGTTAGCATATAGCAAGTCAATCGTTTTTTCCCCTCTGGTAGGACAGTTAACATACTGCTTGAAGTTGGGTAGTGTCTTCCTCATGGTGACATGATTAAAATCCCCCGAAATAATTATAAGGGCATTCGGGTGTTTGGTCTGGAGTCTGGCAATGGCGCTGTGAATGATTTCACACGCCGACGTCGGGTTAGCAGAGGGGGGAATATATATCGCAACAACAATAGCATGCGACCATTCCCTAGGCAAATAATATGGTCGGAGTCCCACAGCTAACAGTTCAGTGTCCGGAGAACAAAGCCGTTCCTTGATTGTAATGTGACCGGGTTACACCATTTGTTGTTAACAAGAACAGCGAGCCCTCCTCCTTTACGCTTACCGCTCTCGATGCAATCCCTGTCACCCCGGACCGTCTGAAAGCCGTCCACGGAGACGTTGTTGTCGGGATGTCCTTGTGTAGCCATGATTCTGTGAAACACATGATGCTGCACTCCCGAAACTCCGCCTGGCTCCTGGCTAACGCCGTTAGCTCGTCCATCTTATTTGCCAGCGATCTCACGTTGCCCATGATAATAGAGGGGAGATACGGTTTAAATCTCCTTTTCTCCCTCCGGGCTTCTGTCTTTCTCTGCCTCGCCCTCCGGCCTCTTCCCCTTCTGCCGCGGGAGTTCCTCTTTAGTTCCTCAGGAATTTGGTGCGTCATCTCCGCTACGCCGGCCGGCATGCGGAGTCCCATCAGCTGTTCCCTACTGTAAACAATAGCGCCGTGCTGCTGGGTTTGTTGTCCCTGAGCGAGTCTCTCTATAAGGAGTAATCCGATCATAAATACGGTCCAAATTCCTCTGAACCACAAGGTTCCCGATGGGTATACTACTAATAATATAGTATACACGTTAAAGTAGAAAAAAAAGAGCGATTAATACAACTATAAATAACAAACAGTGCAAAAACGAGTGGAGCAACTGCAACAAGCGACCGTCCTGGTCGACGTTCCCCCTCACCGCTCTCTCTCCTCAGTGGGCCTTGTGCCCAGTGCAGGCTAAGGCCGTAAATACCGCCACGTCCAAGTCATAACCTGCCAGTGGCAGCACTTCAAGGCTAACGCACTCAGAGCCTGTTCCAGTGTGGAACGTACACCAGGGCTGTGGGCTCCAGGGCTGCTCCGCCGCGGGACTATCCACGTGCTACAGTAGCGACAGCCTACGCTACTTCCAAACGGAGTTTATTTCTACAGCATTTACAATGTTTATTTCCTTAGCAGATGTCTTTATCCAGAGCGACTTGCATATCTGTCATTTTTACATGTTATCCATGTATGTAGCTGGATATTGATATAGCTGAGGCAATTCAAGTACTTTTCCCCAGGGTGCAACGGTAGCGACCTACTTTGCATCTGAACCTGAAGCTTTCTCCTTAGCTCTGGCAGGGTTCTGGCAAGAGCGTCTGCTAAATGCTTAAAATGTAAATGTAAAATGTAAAATGTTCGCTGTTTAAGGGCGATGGACGGACGGATGCTGCTGTGTTGAACGGCGGCGCTGCTCGTGGCGCCGCCTCTGTTTTCCACGCCGCACTGCGCAGCCCAACAACGCGCAAGAACCACTTTCCTAAGTGTGTCAGCTCTGTCACGCACTCTGCTGTCTGCCCTGCCTCTGCCTTCAAGCGATCCATTAGGACAGGGCTCCGTTTCCCCCCGTGGCTCCATGCTGACAGATAAACCGCTATTTATACCCCAAAATATTTGCACTCCTGTTTAATTGCTTTTTTAATATTTGTATTTTATTTTTTAAAAACCTGTACATTCCAGAACACATTTCCAGCCCTGTACCAAACCCTGGGTCTGGGCGACGCGGACCTCTGGCTCACCTTCTCGCGCAGCTCCAGCTGTGAGCAGGACATCCCCGCCTCCGTCGCCAAGAAGATCTCCCTGTTCCAGCAGGTGAGCTACCAGTCACAGCCGAGGAGCCGCCCTATATCCACTTACCGTTTGCCTATCTCCCTTTCGTTTCGCCGGGTGTTTGCTGACGCGATACAGGTCAACAGAATGCCCGTCTCTTTTGTAAAGTGTGTTTGTGATCGTCACACTGTAAAAAGAGATACTGAGTCTCTCAGGGCAGGAGCCTGTGACCTTCACCATGGTCCATTCTTTTTTTTATGATCAGTTTTTATTAGTTTTTAGCATTGTACATAACAATTATCCAACCTCACTTGAGTTACAACCATGGTCCATTCTATCACTGCCAGGCCACTGAGGTGACGCAATAGCAGGCTGTTTGACTCGACTGGCCTTGACTAAATTCAGTGCCAAGCAGTCCCACGACATAAGGTCTATCACGGCCCGCCTAACCGCCCCAAACTCCTTGAGGAGCCGTATTCAGTCACACCCCCCGCGGCCCGCGGCCCATCCACACACCCCCTCCCTCGACAGACAGGGCCCCTTGCTTAGCGCGCTCGCCCCAAGCCACCGCCCCACTCCTCATTCTGTTTTCCCCCTCTGTCCCCTTGCCCTGCTCCTGCAAGGTCCTGGTGGTGCAGGCGATCCGTCCAGACAGACTTCAAAGCGCCATGGCTTTCTTCGCGTCCCAGGCGCTGGGTGAGTGACGGAGATTGCTGCTGGCAGCCGCTCAAAGGGCTGCTCTCTCAGCCCCTATCTTGCGGATTTGCTTTTCCCTTTCTTGTGTCTGCCTTTTGATGCGGGCGGGCGGGCGGGCGGCGCGAGCCCAATTCCGCCGCTATCTCACCGCGCGTGTAATATCCGCTAGCCGCCATTCCTTACACCGCAAAGGCCCCGCCGATCCCACAGGGGCTGCCCGCGCCGGTAACTGATTTTCATCTGCTCTTCCTGTTCACCCCTCCCACCCCGACTCACACATACCCACAAAGACGTGCACAGCCAGCCCCAGCTAACCGCCTGGATATTAAACACTCTTCTTCCACACACTCAGTTCTGTTGCTCATACTTAAAATGAATAGAAGGACCCAAAAGCTATTCATTACGATGCATTTCTCTACTGCTGCTTAATTCCCCAAAAGCCCTGATTCACACATTTCTGCACTAGTGTCTCTCGCCTGTTTAAATAGCACAAATCGTCGTTCCTGATGATGACAAAGGGTCACTCCTTTTGAAACTTCAAAATGATTATTTCCCTCCACCCCCTTCTTTTACTTTCACTACACTTCGGAGACCTGCAGCAGAAATCCCTCTCGCTCCCATCAATAAATAATGTGTGGAATAAATGCTGCCCTTGAATACAGCCATGTTTGTTGGAGTTGGCTGCATTAGTTATGAGTCTGGGGGCCCGGCGGGGTCCTGAGGGGCCAGGAAAGAGCCCGTATTTAGCCGAGTTACCCAGCCAGTCATAAATCCTCCCCAGCAGCAACACCCATCGACAATTACTGCTGATTTATGCATTAGGCTACTTGTTACAAGATGGACTAAATTAAAAAGCAAATAAACAAATGGGTGTGGAGCTCACTGCTATCGATTCTGGCCCCAGTGATTCAGTCTTACCTGGAAACCTGGCAACCCAGCACCTTTTCACATAGATCATTGTCAGAGCACACGCTCACACACTCCCAACCTCACCCTGTACACAGCATTGTACTGGCCCTAAGGCTCAGTCTCTCTTCACACACTGTCATTCTACACACACCCTCACATGCGAACACTAACACACACGCATGCGAACACACACACACGGCCACTTTCACTTACACACTCATGCCCACACACATGCACACACAGTTTTGTTCACCCTTCACACACCACCATCCTCTCTCACACACACACAGGCAAGCATGCCATCCACACCCCACCAACCATGCTCACCCTCACACACACACATATCCTGTCACCCTTGATCTCTCATTCACACACACACACACACACACACACACACACACACACACACACATACACACCCTTGAAACGACATAGGCCTAATAGGTCATTTTCTTCCATTACCCCTGCCTCACTTTTCAAACATCGGCCCTCCCTCTACGTTAACAAAGCACACGGCACTCAATCACTTGTTGTGACTTTGACGGTCTAAAAAAACCCACAAGGTCACATGTTTATTTCAAGGTTACCTGCAGCTCTGATTTCAGGCTTAACGAGCCATGGGTCTCTGCTATGATGCCACGAAGCCGCGATGCCAGTTGCTGTAACGAAAAGCCCGACTCATTGCTCATTCAGACTGGAAACGATGATGAATGCAAGGCGATGGCTAGTTACCTCTTGCACACCCAACGTGAAAGGGAGGGAACAGCAGCCCATCATCCGTAGCTGAGGTCGAGCTGAGGCCTCCTGTGCAGCACTGTGGATCTACGGACACAAAGTCCTCAGATCGCCAGTGAGATTGCACGGCCCACCAGCCTGGCCGCTGACACCGATTTCTCTTGTGTTTTATGGCTATCGAGAGCACAGCTCCTTTCAGGTTGCGCCCTCTGGTCTGGGGCTCAAACAAGGCCCCGACAGTGGACCAACTTGATTCATGAAACGTGGATGATTCATCGCCGGTCATTACTCTTGATTTGTCTGGCCCTTGAAAGGAAGGATAAGTAAATATGATTGGGCAATTAGCTGTCTGAAAGGAGCATGGATTACAGTGAACCAGATAATCACACCCAGGGATGGTCCATTTTCCTCTGTATCAGAGATGCATTGTGGGCAATCTGTCACCACAGGTCTGCATGCATCACGTGAACTTTACAGCGAAGCTGTCGAGTTTAACTTTTTAAAAAAATATTATGCTTTGTTAGGAAGGAGACCCCGCATACTGTGTTCTAGTTAAAAAATGAGAACTTCAAAAACATTTTTTGGCAGAGGAATCATAGCAAAGAACGTGGGTCGAAGCCAATTGTTTCCACCGCAGAGCGCAACTTCAGATGCACTTTTTCATTATTGTTATCATTATTTCTGTGCTGGAAAGGAACCCAACATGGCATATTTTTTGCATTTTTTTACTTTTTTAAAGACTGGCTGAAGCCCAGCTCAGAGATTAACTGCTACCTTAAATTGTCTTGTGTTATATTTTCCAGGGGGGTTATTTGAACATTTACAGATGCCAAAGGGTGTAATCTATCCCTGACCCATGAAGTCTTTATCCATCCATTGTCAGCCCTTTTCCCCTAAATAGGGAGTATGTCTCCACACCCCATGACGAGAGCGTTCAGACCCCTCCTCGCGTGCTCTCTCACGCCTCCTGCTGGACCGGCTGCATCCGCACGTTCCCCACCAAGCCCGCCAACAGCAGCGCTTGATTGATGGCTGCGTGGCCAGCGCCGGGCCCCTAACAGGCCGCCATTGTCCCTCTCGGCCTGCTGAATGCGGAGTGGCAGGAAGCGCGTGACGGCACTTGAATGGTTCAGCGCCGTCTTATCTCCGTCCTTTTCAGTGCTCTTCATTATAGACACATTAACAGATGTCCCACGCTTCTGCTATTCAGGGTTTCGCCACCGTTTCACAGGTAGACGGCAGCTGATTAGGACACGCTACAGTGTAATCTCATTGCACTGTCCACAAAGAGCAGCGTGGGCTTACACGACTGTTCTAGTGTTCGGTGGTAGAGTGAAAAGCCAGGTACCAGAGCTGTGTTCATTATAAGGAGAGTGAGCTGCGTTCAGGAGAAGTGAGAGTAAGGCTACCCGCCAACCGGCAGCTTGGCAGAATGCCTTCCTCCCGTCCCAATAAAGCTGCGTTCAGTCCGTACAGAGCTGTGTTTAGCCGTGATATAAAATGCAGCTCAGTTCAGTAGAAGGATAAAGTCATGCTCAGTATCAGGATATAAAGTTTAGTAGAAGCATAAAGTGCTGTGCTCAGTTGGGGTACGGAGAGCTGTGTTCAGTATAACGATACAGAGGGCTGTGTTCAGTATTAGGATTTGGGGTGAATGTTTAAGGTGTGAAATGCAAAGTCTGGCCAGAAGTTGAGATGCTTTTATTTACAAGCAGTCCAGTATGAAAGAAGGGCACGGTTTCGTCTTTGATAGTGAAGGTCCTGAAAGCACCTAGCCTTAAAGTAAGCCCCTGCCTGAACCAAAGTCCCACTGTACACACTAACAGGCTTCCATTACTGTGGCTTCCACCTGTAATACACCCCTTTTTACCCCTTCAGAATGTTTTTTTTTTTTTTTTTACATTGTTACATACATTTCAACCTGACACAAAATGCCCAGTTCTATCATTCAGACTCGGGCCTAGCAGTGGAGATCACATTTCCAAACCTGGAGAGCAGCCATGTTAGCCAGATAAATCAGTTATGTTGAATTTAGCCCTGGCTTGTGTCACTTAAAAAGGAACCCCACCTACTTCAGTGGAAAAAAGGAATATTTGCCCTAGGTCTTGAAGTAGTGGAGCAAACCCACTGGGATCACTGAATGCCTGATATACGGTGTGTTGTACTGGGGTTTCAGGCAGTGTTCCTGCAATCATATTGTTCTTGTTCTTGTCTTCCTACTATTTGCTTGGAATGTGTTCAGCGGCACTTGAATAGCTCGTTTACATATTGTTGGTTTTATAATTGAATACTTAATTTGTATAATAAAATATTTGGTGAGCCATAGCGAGATTTCTGTGGGACTCAATCCCTTGCTGTCATAGTGACTGTTTCTGTGTACATAGAGTTTTTCTTCAGTGTCTAATTTTGTATGTCAATACCTTAGAATATGGCGAATTAAGTATAAAAAGTATTACAAAAATCTCTTGAGGCAGGATAATTAATCCTTTACAATAGTAAATGTCTTCACATCATCAAATTTGACTTGCTGCAATGATTAATTGCTTTTGCTCCTGATTTATGCAAATATTGGCACAACCTTATAAACTGTGCAAAAGTGTTACAGTGATAACAACAAGACAGCAAATCTGTCCTCAGACTGCCACAGGGCTAGTTTCAGATCATTATTATTTTATGTTTGTGTCGTGAAAGTGTCTCTTTATATGTTTGCGTGTGTGTGTGTATAATGAGAGTGTGCATGCATGTGTTTGTGACATAGAGCGACACGCAGTGTTGCATGCTGGCCAGCACTTGAAGAGTCTAACTCATCCGACCTTCCACATCTGCTCGAAGAGTTTTACTCTTCTTTTTAAAAAAATTAAAAAAAGATTTATTTCAGATTTTCTCCCATTTTCTCCCAATTTAGTAGCCAATTACACCTGCTATTTTATGTCAATCCCCCCCCTAGTAATGTGAGTTCGCTGCCGTAGTCCTACAACCGGTAGTGACACACGACCTGACGCCTCTCCTCCGAGACATCACTCGCACAAGTATCAACCGTAACCCGGTACTACAGGGCCACTCTTATGCGCAGCGAACGTCCTGTCTGCTTCCCTTCCCCCTCCCTGGGGCGGACAGCCAATCACCGCCCCTGGTGGCGCTCCCGGCCAGAGCCGACTCTGGTGGGACGGGGAATCGAACTC